>BDMB01000113.1:0-299064 GCA_016859785.1 Macrotyloma uniflorum
AATTTTGAATGATTTTGTTATTATTTGACAGAATATTGTATGTTGGCTGGGGATTTTGTTGAATAAATTACATTTATTCGTATAAATTGTGGTCAATCAAGTACAAATCAGGTACAAATGATCAGAAAAAAATTTGGATTTCAAAATTTAAATAAATCTTTTTTTTTTACTTGGAACTTTTAGATAGCGGTTCATGGAACAGCTATCTAAACCCAATAAAAGGAAAGCGGTTCCACAATCAACCGCTATTAAAAGTATACTTTAGATAGCGGTTCATGCGGAACAGCTATCTAAAGTTATATTTTAGATAGCGGTTCACCCATAAAACCGCTATCAAAAGTGATACTTTAGATAGCGGTTCTACATGAACCGCTATCTAAAGTAACCGCTATCTAAAATATACTTTTAATATTATCTAAAGTCAGACTCTATAATAGCACCTCATTTAATAGCGTTTTTAACCGCTGTTATAAACCATGCGAAACCGTTATCTAAAGGCTATTCTGTTGTAGTGCATGTAGATATCAAATTGATAATTATGTCATTTATATCCATGCACATGACAATATGTATTCATTGTTAATTTTTTCTTAATAAATCACAATGTTTTTTAGGTAATTATATCTTACTCACAACATATATTCTGTTTTATACCATATCATTTTAATTATAAATCACAATGTAATTCTTTCAAAATTAATTTTAACCAGGATATAAATGGATAACTGTGCATGTACCCTTCAAATCAGAGCCCATATATTCCTTTAAATTAATTGTCATATGACTATATCTCTTTTCACTATCATAAAATTAAATTTACTTTTCAAATAAAATTTCATCTAATTATGTCATGACTTTGATCAAACTAGATAACTTTTCTAATATAATTGATTATTTTATCCGGTAACATACAACATATTTTAATAAAAACATTGAAAATGAAAAAATTATTTTAATAAAAATATTTATCACTTAATTTAATAATTTGTCTTTTCGATTTAGTATTTTTAAATTTCTTATTTTAACGAATATAATAAATAAATATTATATAATCTCAATCTAACTCTTCAAATTATAAAGTTACCAGTATATCCGTCTTTCTACCTATAATCATACATAAATATTGTTGAGATATTATATATTTTCATAATATTTAGAATAACCATATTAATGACTCTTACGTCTCACCTTCAATTTTTCTTCTATTTTTCTTCTATGTTTCCAGTGACACAAATAGGAATAAATGGAGAGAGAATGTATTGGCATTTGACAATCAGAAGAATATTCTAGAAACAGTCGAAAACATTATTAATAACCACGGAATCAACGAAACTTAGTAAATTTGTGTTACTAACATCTACTCAACAACTCAATAGACTCATTTGGCCAACCTCTACTTGGTAACTTGATAGACTATTTTGGTCAACCACTATGGAAATCTCAATCGAAACTCCTTAGCCGACTTATACTCAACAACCTTAGTGGAGACCCCTTGACTAACTTATACTTGGCATGTTAAGTAGAGGTAAACAAAACATGGATAAGATCACTTATCCAATAACAGATAAGCCATGTATGAGAGATATTTAATGTAAGAGATAAGAGGATTATCTCTTATGTGAAAGAGATAAGGAAAAGGATAAAAACTTCTCCCTTATCACATCATCATGGTAATAAAAATAAATAAAAAATGAGTATTTTACTACCTTAAAAGGAGAAGAGCTGAAGAGGAAAAGCAAGGAGTTAAGGAGATCAAATAGAGTTCGGCTTATGCATTTGACTGACCAAGCTTGTGTTACACCCGAGAAGAATTTAAGCCAAAAGATATTAAAGTAAGAGGTAATTATTATTTAGAGTACAATATTTAAGGAATTACCGATTTTCAAAGTGGTATGATACATATAGTAATGTTGATGATGTTGGTTTTGTTATAGAGTTAATATATCCCTAGTGTATTAAGCTAGTTTGGTAGATTAGGATACCTTAAGGAAATGTTAGAATTTGTGTAAGTTAGTCAATTTAACCAAATTGGCAGATTTATATTAAAAGGACTCCTTGGCTCACTTGTTAGTCGTGCATGCATGGCTAATCATGTGTGTAGTGGTCTTTTAAAATAATGTGTACTCGACCGACCTATGATGGTGTTGGTCGAGTTATAGAATTCTCCAATGATAATGTGCACTTGACCAACTTATTGAGGCATTACCCAAATTATAGAAGTGGTTAATGTATGGCCACCACATTGAAGTGATCATTTCGTTGGTCGAGTAAAGTAATTAGAGTTATGATTGGTTGAGCTGAGCCTTAAGGGTTAACACCAAAAATTAGCATTGTGTTGGTCAAGTTGAGTTGTAAGGGTCGATACACAAAATCAGCATTATGCTAGCCGAGTTGAGCTATAAAGGTGAATACCCAGAATCAGCATTATATTACTGGTTGAGTTAAGCTGCAAGAGTGAATACCCGAAATCAATATTATGTTATTGGCTGAGTTGAGTTATAAGGGTTGATACTTAAAATCAACATTGTGCTAGCCAAGTTGAGTTGTAAGGGTGAATACTAGAATTAGTATTGTGTTATTGATCGAGCTGAATTATAAGGGTAACATTGTGTTCTTAGTCGAGTTGTAATGATTGATACCCAGAATTAACATTGTATTGGCCAAGTTGAGTTGTAAGGGTGAATACTCAAAATTAGCATTATATTATTGGTTGAGCTTAGCTATAAGGGTTGATACCTAAAATTAGCATTGTGTTAGCCGAACTAAATTGTAAGGGTTAATATCTGGAATGAGTATTGTGTTATTGGCCAAGTTGAGCTGTAACGATGATACTCAAAATCAGCATTGTATTGGCCGAGTTAAGTTGTAAGCGTGAATACCCAGAATTAGCATTGTGTTTTAGGCCGAGTTAAGTTGTAGGAGTTAATACCCAAGCATGGCAACCAATGAATTATGGAAGTGTCTGTGTTGTCCAAGTTATCAGAATTTATTTTTCATGATAATTGTTAATTATATTATAATTTGAATGCATGACTTACCTTGTTCCTATCAATGGACCGGTTGCCGTAATTGTGTTAATTATATGGGATCAGATGGTATTAAAGGTAGTGAACACAACCTAAAATAGAGAAGGGAGGTCAACAACTGAGTTGACCGAGCTTCATAATTAAAGAAAAAAAATTATTATATGTATAAATATCATCTTATAATATGAACAAATCCCTTCTATGAGAATTTATTTTGTAATAATTACGAATGATTTATAAATTTATACAAGTTACTATTTGATAATCATTTTTAGAATCATTAAATTGAGCATTAATATTTTTCATTATACCTTTTGTTATCTTCCTTTGATTATCTCTTAGAATAAATATTTGAGATTATTGTAGCTAATGGTTGTCCTTACAAATTTAAATAAGTGAGAATTCCTTTAAAATGAGTAATCAAGGGTTGTCTTACTAACCTTAGATAAAACTTATTTGTCCTAACTAGTCACTAAAAATTAATTCAAATCTTTCTATTATACAATATTTTTGAGGAAGATGTCAAAATGATATATATATTACTTTATTTGTTACTTGTAATTAATTTATACCATAATCATTCTCAAATTTTTTATTCTTTTGTTTCATGTATAAAAATAGAAAGACTAAGTAGATGGATATTCCCCACACTGCAAATCCTTCTACTACCTCAAGCACGAGTTAGAATACTAACATTGTTGCCAATTCAATAACTTTTCGAGGGACATGATTATCCACTTTGCACTTTCCTTCCATAGATGAACAAAAAATCTAGAAAGGCTTATTGTAGTAACTTTCTTCTTACCCAAACAATCCAACAAACTCTTTGATCCTCTTGTTCTTTTAAAACCTTTATGAGTACCTTTACTAATGTACATATATGTAATATGTAATAATAGGAATAATATATCTAATATAAAATATACAAATATATGTAAATAATGTATAAGTAAAGGTATGTGAATATATATATATATATATGGAAATGATTTTTTTTTTAAACAAATTCGGAATTGGATGTGACATAATTCAATGTCTGGTAGAGTGAAATTTTTCCTATTCCTTTCCTTCTTCTGTACATAAACATAGCCTATTATTTCAATGAGATATTTGGCTCAAATTAATTTTTAACTAAATGTGAGCCTTAATTGGATCATAAATCAACTAACATAATTATTTCCTTTAAAAAATGAGCATAGTTTTTTCTAGACATATCTTGTAACGTCCTATATTTTTTAGAAAAAAATATATAATTTAATTAGGTTTAAAAAATAAAATAATATAAAATAAAGTTAGGTGGTTAGAGAAAATAAAATATTAAGTTGTTAGAAACAAATAATGTGACATTGTTAATATTTTAAAAGATAATATTAGTTGGACTTCATATTTACAAGTCAAACTATATATAAATAAATAGATATTAGATGTTTTCTATTTTTCATTCTATTTTTCACGTTTGGGAAAAATCTTATAAGAGGCAACACATGAAGAGTTTGAAAAGTAATATATCAAGGTATCGCATATTGTCTTTCGAGGTAAGAAAGGGAGTGATAAATGTCTCATATATATAGGTACTTATAAAAATAATGGGTAGTAAAGAAATACTTAAGCCTCATTAGGCTTTTGTTGATGAAATATAGTATATATCTTATCAATATCTATAGAATAAATAGAAGACATAAAACTAGTTATGACAAAATTTTCTTTAATTCTCTCTTTTTTTCATTTTAAAATTTTTAAACTACTAAATATAATTCGTTGAGTTCCTCGCTCAGATTTTCAACATTATTTATATTTTTCATATTTTCTAATATTTTTAGACCATTTTCATTAAGTGAACAGGTGTCTCACTTAGTGTTTTTGTCTAAATTTTTAACATTTAGTAATAGAACAATTTTCCTAAATGAACAAGGTTCTCTCTCAATACCAGTTTAATACTAGGATATTTCATTTCTCTTTGTAGGTATTTTTCACTAAAAGAGCAGGTTCTTCGCTTAGTACTTTTAAAACATTGAGTTACCTCTAAACATATAATTTTTTTCTCGGTAAGCAAACATGTTACTCACTTAGTGAATACTACAACTTTTACACCATAATCTCGTTTTTCCTTTTTTGCACGATTTTTCCTGAGCGAAAACAACTTGTTCTTATGAATTTATTAACTTTGGCCTCTAGATGAATTTTGTTGAGTAGATTCAACTTTCACTCAATGTCAATTAAAAATTAGGAATTAGATTGCTTTAGAGTATAATTTCGCTAAGTCCACAAATTCCTTAATCAACGGCGGTTATGATATTTGAAATTTTTTCCAAATTTTCTAAATTATTTTCATCAAATACAATACACAAATAAAGATTTATAAGTAAAGAGACAACATTATCAATCACATCATACAAAATAATACAAAACAAAAAATGACCTTCTTATAAATACCTAATTACATAAAAAATATTAAATTTTATCATTTTAAATTTCATAATCTTCTCATTATATCAACACAAATATCAATATTGATTTAAACATCAATAAAAATTATTTTATTCTCCTTCTATACTAAATATGTAAAAATCTTTTAAAAATATCAAATTATTTACTCTATCTTCCATCAATCTAGTTAATTGAAAATACTCTTTTCATTATAAATATATATACTTCTTCTTTTATATTAAATTAGTGTTTATCATGTGTATTAAATAAACTAAAATACTAATAATATATCATTAAAAAATAATTTTATTAATATAGATAATTAATATATAACATATTAACACGTGATTTATCTTAACAAAATTTAGCTCAAAGGTCTTAAATAAATATATCAAAGAACTAAGAAAAAATAATATATGTTTTGTAGATAAATAAATATATGTAAAAAAGGACCAACTAAAAATGGTCCATCAGATTCTTTAATAAAGAATAATCATTGACAAAATCAAGCTGCTTTTAAAGATAAATTATTAGTAAAGTTAGTCAACATTTTACGTTAATATTATAACTATCCAAAATTAATATTAATGTAAGTAATTAAGTGTTAACATAATACACAATACGGTGAGTGTATACAAATTTACAATAAATTTACAACCAATATATATATAGAGACTAATTCTAATATTCACGAGTATCTTTTATCCTTGAATAAAGGACATTTCTTTTACATTACCAAAAAAAAAATAACACTTCTTCTGCAGTCCTTATTATTACTACATGACATGTAATGCGACGGAAACAGTGGTTGACTTTTTTGTTCAGACATTTAATGTCCGACATATACCTCGAATTTATATATATATATATATATATATATATATATATATTTCTTAATTTTATACTTTTCATAATTTTAATTTTATTATTAGAAATTAAAAAAAAACATATGTATATTAATTTTGATCTTATATATTGTATCAAGCTACGTGTCTAAAGTTGATATTTTTTTATTAATTTAAATTGATTAAAATTATTAATTTTATAAAATTTACTTATTATATTTATTCTGATTTCATTCATAACTCTCTTTTATTTGTACATACAAGTGAAGGAAGAAGCTTATATTATCTTTAACTTTTTAACGTGAGTTTTTTTCCATCTAACAATGTACAAAACATGCACTGAGTGAACCTACTCATGATTTGATATTAATAATAGAAAATATTAACATTTTATTAAAGAAGATTAGTAAAATATATATCAAAATTTGTCATCGTAAATAAAATTAGTTTGTAAACCAATAAACTTTAAAGAAGCTTACTAAAAAAAATAATCTTATATTAATTCAAATTTATAAAATTGATTATTTTCTTTCTTGATTTTATAACTTTTTATGAAATTAATTATTAAAATATATATTAGAAAATATGGTCTTCATGTCCCTCACTTAATATAATAATAGTATAGAAACACTAGAACAGACAAAAAAGTTTCCTCCTCCTTCCATAAATACAGTCATCAACCTTCATTTCCTTCTGTGCTTTCAGTTTAACCTGAGATCCACTAAAAGTTCACACTCCACACCTCTTCTTCTTTTCCTCAGATCTTCATGCCTGTAGGTATGCTCAGAACATTGACCAGGTTCGTCATTTTCAATATCAATCCCTTCATTTCCACTCAATACTAACATCAAACCTTAATCACTTAATTAGTTATTTGGTCAATGTCTTCTTTCTTCTTAATTCATTATTACTTGGAGCTTTGAACTTCTGGGTTTTAATTTAAAACCTTTGTCTTCTGATTATGATTCCATAATTAATCTTTTGCAGGAAGTTCAAGCTCACCACCCTTGCAAATGATTTGCTTCAAGAACGCAGCAGATTCTATGCAACTATGGTTGGTGGAAGAAGGTGAGTCTCTTTAAAGCACTTTAATATCATTGCCAGTCTTCAAGTCCTGCTTCATTTAATGAGTGCTATTACATATCTAAATTCTTTGTAAGATTGAAATATAATTTGATCCTTGAGAGTAGAAAATTTTATTCTTTTGATCTTGTTGATAGTTTTATTCACCCTACCTTGTTGTTAACTAATAAATATTAATTTCTTCCTTCAAAAGATTAAATTCAATGGGTGAAGCTTTCAAAGACAAAAGTAACATAATTATGAATTACATCCATTTTTTTTCTGAGATCCGAGACTAGGTTAGTGTGGAACAAGCTTTTGTTTATATATCAAAGAAAAAAAGTTATTCTCTTAAGTTTTCAATTTCCTTTCATGAAATGGATAGTAGAATGGTGATTGTTGCTTAGAATGAACTTGTTTCAGATTTGAGTTATGTTTCACCAGAAAGGAAGTAAAAACCTTAAAACTATATATCTCGTTCTAAACTTCAAATGAAGCCTATTCTAACTCTCTCTTTCTCTGTCATCACAATTTACATTCCAGATGTGAACAGTTAATAGAATGCATATTGGATATGAAAGAAAAGGTGAACAGAAAAAAGGTTACTGCAAATCTAAGAGCACTAGTTAATTGAATTAGAGTGAGTGGCGTTGACAAAGAAAAAGCAAGACACTGTAGAATATATAGTTAAGTACAAAAGTCCCTTGAAGTTAACAGAGACATGGAAATAAATTTAAACAATGACAACTGAATTCCGTGAAGCACATGGAACAAATGGTGCTAGCTGCCTCCAATTTGCATGTTCTCATGCTGTAGATCTACCAAACACAAACAGCTAACACGATTTTATTGCCCAATTTCATTTTTAAACGTGTCAGCTACTACTTAAGCCTTTCTTGTACATTTCCTAACTAATAATGGAGCCAAACAGTGCACAAACTTCAAATCAATTTTAATCCCCGTTTACACAACCCCTTTTCTTCTTGGTAACCAAACTCTGAACCAGAATTTGTAACTTAGTGACACTCTATTAATAATTAGTGAAAGAAAGAAAGAAAGAAAAAAAGTAGGTCAACTTTGTTGTTCTTAATATGTAAAAGCAAACCCATTACCAAGGGTACTTGCTTCCCTTGTTTGCTCTTACTTTTTCAAGGCCTTTAAGGAATATGCAATCTAAATCAATCTTGTAGGAAGAGGATTTGGTCCACGACATCATCCTCCAACTTTGCGAAAAAGAAATTATGCTCTCTGATTTAGACGTAGAAATAAAGGTGATAGCATTATTTAGATAGAGGCCATCATCATTTATGAGTATTCCATTACTCCCATGATCCCCATCTGCACAATCTACATCTTTTCTTCCCCCATGATGATTAACATTCACCCATTTCGGTTCCAAAAAGCAGGCTAGAGGGAAAAGTGGCACTCATAACAGGCTCTGCAAGTGGACTTGGCAAGGCCACGGCCCATGAGTTTGTCCACCATGGGGCCCAAGTCATCATTGCTGACAACGACACCAAGCTTGGGCCACAGGTTGCAAAAGAGTTGGGACCATCAGCCCGTTATGTGGAATGTGATGTTGCTGTGGAGGCCCAAGTTGCAGAAGCTGTGAATGTTGCTGTGTCCCACTATGGCAAGCTTGACATCATGTACAACAATGCTGGCATCCCAGGCCCATCAATTCCACCAAGCATAGCAGATCTAGACCTTGATGAGTTTGACAAAGTCATGAGGATCAATATAAGGGGAATGATTGCTGGCATAAAACATGCAGCCCGGGTCATGATACCTACAGGCTCAGGGTCCATTCTATGCACATCAAGCATAAGTGGGGTAATGGGTGGGCTTGGGCCTCATCCTTACACAATATCAAAGTTTACAATACCTGGGGTAGTGAAATCAGTGGCTAGTGAGTTATGCAAAGTTGGGGTCAGGATCAATTGCATATCCCCAGCCCCAATTCCTACACCTATGGTTTTGGCTCAAATAGAGAAGTTTTATCCTGGTTTAACCCAAGAACAGATAGAGGGTATTGTGAATGGGTTTGTTGGGCTTAAAGGTGTCAAGTGTGAGGACATTGATGTGGCAAGGGCTGCTTTGTACTTGGCATCAGATGAAGCAAAGTTTATCTCAGGCCACAACCTCATAGTTGATGGAGGGTTCACCAGCTTTAAAAATCTCACATTCCCCTCTCCACATCAAACTGATTAATCTTAACAAACTGTTAATTCAATTTAATTTCTATGCACTGTCAGTGTAAATCAACCAATCCAAAACCATGTTAGGTATGATTGTTAAAATAATTGTCATCAAACAACAAACTTATGTAATTTATGATCATAAGAGAGTGTAAAATTTCTTAGTACAAACTATTTTCTCTTGTTGATTTGTGTAATGCATTATGATTGGCTTATGAATATGTTGGAGTATTTTCTGTCTATATGTTTTGTTCGAATGGAGAGAGTGTTGTACAGAATGTAGAAGATAGGTCTATTTTGAGATTCACTAAGGTCCCTGTGTAGGACAACATAAGGGTGATGAGATCAAAGTCTTGTGGTATATGTTTAAGACATAGAGATAGGGATAAGAGAGTCCTACACAACTGGTCTGACCCAAGCAAGGGATGGTAGACATGAGGAAGCTGTGGCCTATATTTGATAATTCTTTATGGTTACTTTTGTTTACCAACACCAACATTTATTGTGATGGGACATGCGTGAGTGAAGGTACAAATGATTCCATTTCTACATATGAAGTTTTCATTTCCAAATTTTATTCATATCACAAGAGTCACAACTCAAAATATTAATAAACTTACCCAACTAGCATATAGTGTAGTCTAAGATGTTTATTTACTTGGTTAAATAGAAAGCTATGGAATAATGAAATTATTGAACCTGTTACAGAATTATGTGTCATGCTTTCAAATATTTTCAAATTCAACTTTAGAGTTGGAACTTATCTTATACTATTTATGCATTTAACATTAAATTTAATTGATTATAATATCTTTTAAGGAAACAAAAAGCATCCAATGAAAAGATTTGTCTCAAGTTATAAAAAATCTCTTTCCTATATTAATAAAGACAAAAAGGAAGTTTTCAAAAGACAAAACAGAAAGACAGAAGACAGATAGTACAGAATTTAAAAAAAAAAAAATCACTCTTTCAAATGCAAATATAGGAAGGTAAGGATAACTTTTGGCTTTTTATATTTTGTCAACAAAATTTGTATAAATTTAATATTTATTTACAAATGAAAGAGAAAGGAATGGTACTCTGGTAAAAACATGGTAAATATTTTTATGTAATTTTAGTTTGCGATAAATAAATATGTTATATGATTATATTTTAAATTTATAATAAATAATTAAGTTTGTAAGTCAGATTAGTTTTAATTATTGAAATCTCTTTTTCAAATAATATTAAAAATAAATTTAAAAATATAAATAAAAGAGAATAGATTGAAATAAATGGATAACTAAAATTGTCTTAATATAAAATAAAAACAAAAGGAGAATAGTTTGAGATGACTGGAAGAAAAATTTGTTGCCACATGAGAGATAATATATGAAATAAACAAGAGAGTCTAAGTTGTATATTCAAAATTTCATTTATATATATATATATATATATATATACTGATGAGAGTATATTTTTTAGTCACCTCTTTTCATAAAGATAATTTAATATTTTTTTTATCAATATTTTATCTCTTTAACTATATTCTTTTATTTTATTTTTAAATTAAAATTTAAAAAAATTATGGACAGTTAAAAATTTGTATCACAATATAATTTGTTCATCATAAATTTCAAATATAATCTATATATTTAAAAATATTAATTTTCTAATAAATTATAATTATAATTAACTTATATATTTAAAATATTTATTTATATTTTTCACATTAAAATGAACATGTCCTATAGATTAAATGAAATAAAAACAAACTATGAACAAGAATAAAATTAAATTATATATTTCAAATAAATATTTTTAAAAAATTAATTAATTTAATATTCATATAATTATTTAATTATATTTTTAATCCTTAAATTTAACATAAATATTTTTTAATCTTCAAATTAAAAAAAAATATTTTAACTTTTCAAATTTAATAAAATATAATTATTTTAAAATTTTTATTCTAATTTAAATTATATTATTTTTCAATTTAAAAAAATTTAAATTTAAGAATCAAAATTAATATCTTAAATTTTAAAATTAAAAATATGATTAAAGTTAATATAAAATATAAAAACATGTGTATCTACATACTTTTATATATATATATATATATATATATAAATAAATAAATAAAAAAGAAACAATCATGAAAATAAACTCTATTCTAGTATTTAGTATTACTTAATAATAAGGTAATTTTATCTTCAAACTATGAATTAAGCTGAAAAAAATGAAAAAGAAAACCTTCCAGTAAAACTGGAACTAACTTCACTTCTTGTGCTCGTTTAGAGAAGAATCTTTATGTCGTTTTCAAGTAATTTATATTTTATAATAATAAAAAAATGTAGAATAAGAAAAAAAAAAAAGATAAAATCTAATGGCGGGAAAATTTTCATTCATAAGCGCACATGATTCAAATGGAAAACAAATTTTATATATTTATATAAATATAGACCGTATGTACTTATCTTTGGATAAAATAATATTAGCATTTTTTTTTGTAAGAATTTTAAAATTTTGAAGAATATGTCTATATTTAATTAAAATATAATAGGTAACCATAAGTGATTTATTTTTATATTTAAATCATAAAAAAAAATTTATTATTTATAACTAATTTAATGAATTTATCTTAATATTTGAATAAATGGGTAAATTTTTTCTCACAAGTACTAATATTATTTTTGTCCCCAATACAATTACAATTGTAAATGATAATACATATGGAGAGTGTGAGCTGTGAAGACAATGACTTTTATACATTACTTTGTCATTCAATTACTATGACCCCACACACTTGTCTGGACTTTGCCATCAAGACTAGAGTCGTCATATTTATTAAAATAAAATCTACATATAGTAATTATATTTTATTTAAAAATATAATTATCTATAAAATTAAAAAAATAAACTAAATTTAAATTTATATATATATATATATAGTTTTAAGGTGTTTCTGATAAAAAAATTACCCAAGTTTTGTTTTTGTGGAGAAAAATGGATGAGTCAGTCAATCAAATTAGAGTTATTCATTCTATTTATATTTATAAAATATTAGTTTCATTATTTAGTTAAATTATATGTGTTATCTAAATTGATAATAAATAATATTTTGAATGATTTAATAAAGTCCATTATTTAAGCAATACATTAGATATTACATAACAACAATTTTTTCTTCAGACAAAATAATGGTTAATTAAAAAGATTTCAATTTAATTCTAGAGTTTAAATAAATTAAAATAATTTCTATCTTTTTTTTTTATTTATTTTTCAATTTACATAAGTTACTAAATGTTATCATTAAAATTAATTTAGTCTTTATATTATATTATTGTAAAATACAATTTAATTTATAATAATATATAAAGACTTATTTACAATAAAAAAATTGAATTAAATTTTAAAAAATATTTAATATTCAAGAACTAACTAAAAAATATATTTAAATAACCCAAAATATTATTCAATGGTAACATAAAATATATTTTTTTATTCTCGGGAAAAATAATTTTATAAATATTTTCAATTATTTAAAAATTAATATAAATTTTTTTAGATTTTTTAATATAATAAATATTTTTATTTTATTTTTACTGTTGTTTCATCAATTATTATTATTATTATTATTATTATTATTATTATTTATTTATTTTTTACATATCATCAATCATTTTCAGATTATGATATTTTCTTGATTCTATTCCTACCATGTTTGCATGTGAGCCACGTGTATGGTTAAGACAGAGAGGATGGAAGTGCCAGTTATTATGTTTGAAACTGTTTTCAATAATATGAATTATAAAATATCTACCAAAATTAATTACCTGTCAACCATAAATTAATAAAAAAAAAAGATTTTTTTTATGGTAGAACTCAAATTCCAATTCAATAGAAAAGATTATAAATTAATTTGATTTAAAAAAGTGACATGATAATAATTAATGTAATATATATTTAGATGACAAAAACTACCATATTTTTAATATTTTATGAGAAATATTATTAAAATATAAATTTTATTAATATCTTTAAGTATATAAACATGGATATTATCTTTATTTAAAAATTATTTTATTTTAACGAGTCTATATATGTAAGATTAGAATTAAGTCTTCAGCTTAATTTCACTTACATAATTAATTATTTTTCGTATGGTTTAAGTCTAATTTACTATTCAATATAATGTAAACTTCTTATTTATATATCTATATCTATATATATATATATATATACGAGTGTGTCCATATATAATGTTAATTTTTTTTCAACAAGAATTGAAAGGGATATTATATATATATTCATATTAATTTTTGTTTCAGTCTTTACAATTATATCGAATTTATCTTTTTATAAAAAAAATATCGATCACTTAAGCATTTATATCAATACTCTTAATTCTATTTTGATATTTGTAAAAAAATAATAATAAACAGTTAATATCATCGATAAATTATAAAAACTAAAAAATACACATAAAAGAGTATTGACATTAAACTTCCAAATTTTACTTCAATATCCATTAACAAGATTAAAATAATTAATAACATAGATAAAGAAAAAAAATGAAAAAGTACTTATTAAAAATAAATAAATAAATAAATTTAGGAATTAAAAATAACGTTTATATAATTATAGAAATCAAATAAATATTTTTTGTTGAAATGATTTGGTTAGTTGATTGATAGAAAGAGTTGAAGAGGAGGGAATCGAAAAGTTAGGATGAGAGTTTGAAGTTAGATTTGTTTTGAAAAACAGGGAATCGAAATTTTGAAGAGTAGATAGGTGTGATAAAAACAGGGGTAAAAGGGGTCACGAGAAGCTTGGCTTTGTTTTGAAAAAATTTATTCCAAAGACTTGGCTTTGAATATTGCTTCATTCAAATGGCAACTTGGACTTCACTTTCTTCTCCAAGCCACCATAATTTTATGTTTTAGTAAACTCAATAAATGAGTATGATCGATTTAGATGGAATCTTAGCTGTGTTATTTATTTATTTATTATTGTTAAGTTATAAAATAAAGAAACTTAATATTAAAATAAGAAAAAATATATTTTAATTTTTAAAAATATATGATTATAGATTTTATTTATATTTATATTTAATAATTAATGATATTTTTTTACCGCTACAAAATTGATAAAATAAATAAATTCACATAATATATAATTTTGATTATTTTTCATACTTAAATTTAACTTAATAATACTTTTAATATAAATTTGATAGAAGAGTTATAATATATTTTTTAAAATTTAAAATTTAATTTTTCAATTTTTAAAATATAAGGACTGGAACGAAAAATACAAAAAATATATTTCAACTTTAAAATAAATAAATTTGTTAAACTTATAAGAAAAGTAAATTAATAAGAAAGAAGTGTTAGAAGTCTAAAAACTACACTTATATTTCCAAAATTTTATTCTGAGGAAAAAAGGTGTTGAAAAAATTTAACACATTTATGGTTTTGGCCCTCAATGATGCAAAGCTCATAATATATTTTGAAAATGATGAAACTTGGTCTGTTAAAAATATGTGGTGGATATTGTTTGGTAGGTTTTGTTTCTGGTCCCTAAGAGTAGATGGTGTTTATATATTAGAGAGGTTCTTGGATGAATTAATAATTGAGTATCTGCATGTATGTCAGAGATCATTCAAAATGTAAACTAATAAAAAGAAACTTGAAGGACATGCAACAAGCTTGTGATTTCATTAAATTCTGGCTGCTGGGTGCTCTGCTCAATTTAGATCTTCAAGTTTCAAACATTTCTTGTCAACAACTAGGTTGCCACATGGAAACTACACCACTTTCAAGATACCAAGAACAGAGGTCAATGGCTTCTTCCTTCCCGAACAACACCACCAACAAAATTTTTCATTAAAAATATTAATTTTATTTATTCTTAAGAATAAATAGCAGGTTATTTAATACAAATCATTTATAAATTTTGCTTTAGGTGGTTCTTTTTGTATAGAGTAACATGTATCTTAGTGAAATAATGCATTTTGGAATTAAAAAGACCTCTATTTCTTTGTTTCTCACTTGCTTTATTACTATATTTCTTTTTTGGAAAAGAAAAAAAATAGAGATTATCACTACATACATAATAAATAATATTTACAATCCAATTATACCCTACAAAGACACGTTAATCTTTATTCTCAAAAATATTTACTGTGTTATGAAATATTTACAATCCAATTATACCCAACAAAGACACGTTAATCTTTATTGTCAAAAATATTTGCTGTTATGAAAAAAAAAAAGAAGTTATTTCAACAAATGTGGAAAAAAAATTAATATATTGTTTTGATGTAAAATATATATCGATATCATTTAAAAAAATAAATTTACACTCAACTTAAATAAAATTAATATATATTAAGTGGTAAAGGATGAATGTGTTTAATTATGATTTAAAAAGAACTATGAATAGAAAAACTAAATCTTTAACTTTTGTATTATCTTTCTAATTTTTTTTTCTCCATAGACCCTCTACCTTCTGTTAACCTTTCTTCCTCCTCCTTTATCTTTTTCAAGATCCAAGTGCACCATTGTGAAACTCTCGAGAAGTAGAACACTTTGAATCGATTGAAACTTTCATTTAGGTAAGTTTTATGTACTCTATTTTGCTTTGAGGACTAGGTTGGGTTACCATTTTGAGGGTTCTCAAGTCCATACATGTGCCTTTTCTCAGTTCTAGATGGCTCTATGTTACTGTGAACTAGGGGTGTTCGCAGTGCGGTTTGATTCGGTTTTTCGCTAAAATTTATCCGAACCAAATATAAAAATTATTTGCAGTTCGGTTTGGTTCGGTTTGAAATAAAAAAAAATCCAAACCAAACCAGACCAATTTTAGCGGTTTGGTTTGGATCGGTTTTTGCGGTTTTTTTTTTAATTTTTAATTTTATTTTTTTATTAATAATTGACTATTTCTATCTTTTTAAATAATAAACTAATAAAATTATATCATTGACTAGATTTTATATGGTTAGATAAAGGATTGAAAACAAAAAATGATAATATTACTATTTAATTTTTTGCACACTTTTGTTCAATTATATTTTATAATTATTTTTGGTATTTTTAGTACCAATTTTTATCAATATATTTATCATTACCGATTAAAAAAAACATGGAATAGAAGAAATGTATCTTTTTAACCATCAAATCATATATTATTTTAATTTAATACCAACAAAATAACAATATAATATTTGACAAAACCACTAACAAAAATACACAAAAAAAATCTAAGTAGATCAATTGTCAAATGTTAATAATTACAACCTGTAAAAAATAAAACATGATTAGTTAAATTCAAATTGCAACATTTCTTGACACTTTTTATAAGAAAAAAACCTAATTTGTCAAGAAATCATCATACCATATAAAAATTAATTTTTGTAGCAACTAATCAGACTCAACATCAGAATTCTCTTCATGTAGTGGTAGGACTGGACCAATTTCTAGAAACATATAAAATATAATAATCAATAGTATTAAAAAAGTAGATAAAAAATAATTAGACAATAAAAAAGTTTAGGTAGAATATGAAAATACCCATTTCAATTCTTTCACTGTCTTGCAAGTATTTTTCAATCTCTATTGACCATGGAGAGGGTGAAATGGTGTGATGAAGATGAATTTTAATAAGAGTTAACGATGAGATAATGAAATCAGAGTAAGGGAGTTTCAAGTAAGGAACTCTAAAACCCTAAGATGCGTCTAACGAGATGAAATTTGTAATAGACAATGACAGTATGTTCGGTTTTGGTTTAGGATTTAGGGAAATAAAATTAAAAATAAATATAATATTATTTAATAATTGCGATTCGGTTTGGTTCAGTTCGGTTTTGAAATGTCAAACTTCAAACCGAACCAAACTGCGCGGTTCTGAAAAAAAAATCCAAAATAATCCAAAAATTTACGATTTTAATCAGTTTGCGGTTTTTTGGATCGGTTTTCGGTTTTTTTTTGGGTCGGTTCGGTTCTGAACACCCCTACTGTGAACTTATAGTAATGTGATTAATTTGATCATTAGATACCCTTGAAACTCTTGGATCTTTATTCTATGATAAAGGCAGTGAACTGTTTGGAAGAGTTACCTTAAGCTAAGGGAAACTAGTTTTTTTTTTAACCTACAAGTTCTGTGAGATTTTTGGGAATTTGGATTTGGAAGTGATTAGTAGATTGTTTTGAGATTTTATCCTCTAAATTCAAGAGTGAGAATTTGGGAAATGCTTGATTAAAAGAAGTGATTTTTTTAAATTGAGTTGTACGGTTGATTTTAGGAGTATGTAAATGTGACTCTTTTGATTGTGACATTGTAATTTTGACTTGTGTGTTGTTCTGCCAAGGGATTTTGTGTTCTATGATGTGATTCTGAACTAGTGTAGTGAAAGTTTTTTTAATGTGCTAATATTGTATATTGATGAATTTTGTGTTGTCCGAGATATTTGGGATTGAATTTAAATTATGTAGGGGAGTTGTTAATTTATTTAACCATCTGTTTCTATTTCAATTGAGGCATCAAATTTGTCAAAAAGAACCCTTTTTATGTGACTTGAAAGGAATGGAGCCAATAAACCAGACAAATCTTCTGTAGAATTCAAACTTGTATAATTTGTCATGAGATGAGTTGTTGAACATCTGGTTAAGTGAACCCTAAGAGTAATTCTAATTAGAAATTTAGAAATTTAAAAATTTGTCATGATAGCTTGTTAGATTTTAAACTATTTGTTGAATTGAGATGAATATTAAGTGTTAGCTTGAATTTAGATATTTGTTATTTTCCTATTCCAAGAAAAAGGTGTTGAGATTGAAATTTAAGTATGATAAGATGAATGATAAGTAGAAATATATGATTGAGAATGATGAATATGAAATGGGCAAGAGGTCGTGTGGTTCCTTTTGAGAGAAAGTTGAATTTTGTAAATGGAATGTGGCATATAGTAGCTTAGTATGTATGGATCTAGGGATATAGTATAGGGTTTAGGGTTTAGACTAGTCTGGTTCCTCAATGTGGATCAAAGTCATATAAACTGAAATCACATGTGGTGAGAGATTGATGGAGGTTTCATCAATTGTTCTAAAAAGACAATTAGATGAGACTACCTGATGTGGTATTGGCTATGAGTAGCGTGAGGATAGAGTTGGGGTAAAACAAACTCAATTAATCGGTCGTGATACGACTCGTGGTCCTGTTATTGATACATTAGGTGCTAGTCTTAGGTATCCGAGATTCATACAGTCTTCCGAAAGGTGTTAGTCTTGTTTATGATGAGTGAATTTTATTATGTGTAAAATCTTAGATAGACCCTTACATTGTGATGTGATTGTATTAAATATCTCGTTTATTTTATTAGCTCATTGTATGCTCTTTTATATCACTAGTTTATCCTACTTTGTTGTATTTTGTATATTTGACTGATATAATCATGTACCTTACACGAAGTATATATTAGGTCTAGAGAGGGTCCCTAAATTGGGAGACAATAGGTTTGAGACTCATAATTGAATTTAGATATCTTATATAATAGAATATTATAGTTATATTTAAGATTATGAGACAATATTTTTATAATATAATTTAACTAATCTTTATAAATAATATAAATAACGAGACTTTATTACATTATTACTCTTATTACTAATTTAATTAATAAAAAATTATAAAATGTCATATAGAAAACTTGAACGTCTTAAATTTAGTTTTTCATTTGATTTTTTTTATTGTAAATTAAATATTTATATTAAATTAATTCAATTTAAAAAATTAAAATAATATTTATACAATGTTTTATTTTGTATATATAATCTTTATAAAGATAATTAATTTATTTTTTAGATAAATATTTTATTTTTTGTAATCTTTATTATTGAGATTATTAAAATTTTAAATATTTGGATATAATTTATTTTTTCTATTTAATAATCTTTAATAATTAATTATTATAACTTTAAAGACTATAAATTATTTCATTTGCAATTAAATAAACATTTAGCCTAAACCTTATGAGCATTCATTTAATTATATTTATTTTATTATAAATTAATATAAAAATTAAATGTTAATATGGGCATTCATTTTATTATAAATTAATTTAAAAATTTTAAAAATTATTTATTAAGTTTTGTTAACGGGACAAATTCATTAATACTATTTAATTTTTTTTTAAAATGGAAGGCTAACACTTTAAGCATTATTATAAAAAATACATCCATATAATTAATATCCCATTATTTATTAATCATTTATCAAATATTAAAATATATTAAAATAAAAAATATAAAATTCATGAAGGAATAAAGATATAATTCATGAAAAAAAATCTAAAAAAAATATATTTATGAAAATTAAAATCTATTCCTAAAAAAATATAAAATATATATAATATAACATAGAATGTAACCATTTAAATCAAATTTAATCATTTTAATAATTCATAAACAAGTATTTAAAGAGGTAAGCAAATCATCTTTTATGTAAATGCCTAGGAGCAATTAACATATTTTCTAAATCCTCCATAATTAATCAAGAGTCACACTTCAACTATTTATTCAATCATTCTCTCGCATAAACCTATTTAATGACAATTATTCTTACGATCAATTTCACATGAAAAGTATTAGTAAGACTAAGAAAGGAAACGAAACCTTAATGTAATCTCTTATGCTATTCTACTATTAGAAGCTAAACGAAGATTAACAAAAGATACCCATTTTTATTACATTTAATAAATTCAATCAAGGGATGAAATCCATTTGACCTCAATAATTTTAAGAGTTTTGTTAGAATAAATAGGAATACCAAATACTTAAGAGTTCTAAAATCATCAATACTATTGAATATCACATATTTGGAAATCATACAATCTGAGCTGCATTACTTTTGATATCCTATATAATTTAATAGGTTTGTATTTTGTGATTGTGATATCTAAAGTTATTTATAATTCTCCAAATCATCCAAATTACATGTATTGTCACATATCTAAACATATGTTGAACCAGATTACTCCTTTCTCTCTTCATAGTATAAATTATTACTTCAAAAATATTGACATCTTAGTGATAGGCAAAAGCTTGCTCGAACCACTACTAAACAATTGTTGCATACAGAAACAATAACATCACCTCTCACCATAAATTAAATGAACATGAGATTTATAAGAGAATAAGTTAGCTCCAAGGAACACATAGTTTCCTTTATTAGTTCTTCTTGAAATCATCTTTTTGTGTCAACTTTTTATTTCTTTCTGCACCATCATATCCTCTTACTCCATGAGCGTAAAGGTAAACAAAATCTCATATAAATTATCAACTCTATTTAAAATTTCTTTTGGAAAATTTCATCTACTAGACATCCATATGTCATTCACACTAGTCTTCAACTCCCTATGGATAACATATGGAATTCTCAAGTTCTCCCTAGTGGTGGCATATAAAAACTACACATCTATTTAGAAGTTTATGCTTTTACCATTTTCAATATCCCAACCCATGCCTTTCTTGACGATATTATAAACTCTAGGAATACCCAACTAGATAAGAGATAAGAGATAATATATACTCTTTGTAAATATTTTTTTTTCATCTTATATTAATCTTGCTTTGATAAAAAAATATCCAAGTTGCTTTGGAGTAAATAAACTTCCAATTAAACTTTAGAAGAGTCACTTGATTTTTAATTTTAATCCAAATCAATTCTAAACATCCTTCACTTTTAGGACTGCATAAAATAGACCATTTTACACTAATATTCTTCTTCTGAATAGTGTTACTTGACCATATAAAGTTACATACCATTTATCAATCTCTTTAAGCATAACTATAAGTCAAGCATGAACTTGGAAGTAATATTATAACATATAAGTTATTATAGAATTGATTAATTGTATCCTCCCCATTTTAGAAAGCAATTTCTCTTCTTATAGGAAAGACTAACATTTATCTTATCCATTGTAACTTTGAAGTATCTAACATTAGGATATTCTTAAAAAATCTCTTGGTTGAAAACCAACATATCTTTAATCATCTTGTTTATGTTATTGAATGCATGCACATTGAAGAAACATAAGATGGGAGCATCATATCATTGTTATGTTGTGACTCAACTTCTTCAGTAATACAAAATGAAAGAGGAGATAACGACGGTCTTTGTCACATTCCTTGTTTGCAATGAAAGAATCTCTTTAATTCATTAATAATATTGATAGAGAGAAGTGCTAATTGAAAATTTGTTTTGATCTAGTGATCCAGGTGTAGAATTAGTCATGAAACCCAAAAGTTCTAAACACATTAATAAGGAAGTTCTAACTCAACGTGTCAAAATTTTTCTTAACCTTAATTTTGATGGTCACGTTACCTCCATAAATCATCTTATTAAGCACATTTGTAATTGTAAATGCAATACAGATGAAATCTTTTATAAACCTATCTTGTATGAATCCATTTTTTTGGATTGAAACAAATCTAAATAATACTTACTAGTTTGTCCAGTAGAATTTTCGACATGATTTTTGAATTTGAAATTAGTTAGAATTATGAACCTAAAATCCTTTATGCTTTAAGTGTACTTTAGGAATGAACTCCAATAGTTTAGTTTATTCTAAACATGATCTAATCTTTATGTCTTTGTAATTATGATAAAAATAATTGTAAAAGCTTTCTGAACTAGGGGTATTAGTTTTATTTAAACCAAATATAACTTTAAAGACTTTCTCAAAGGAAGGAACATTGATCCATCTATAATTTTCATCACTTGGTTTTTGTTGGCATATAAATTCATAAAGTACTTAATGACATGCTCCTCAACTTGGTTAGGTTGTTTCAAATTATATCTCCATCTCGAATCTTGTTTAATTTATTGAACACTCTTTTACCTATGACAACGTGAAAAAAGTTTGTATAACAATCTTTATCATAAAAACCCTTGATGTGTATTGTTCTAACATCAAAGACTTGTAAAAGGTCACATTAAACTCTAGATTCCTGCTCACATAGGTCATCACTTGAACCATTCTCTACAATGGAATGGAATGTTGAATACCCTCAAGCATATATTATTTCTTTTTTAATATTTTTTTAGACATTACAAAAACTTCAAAATTCCATTTCTTTATCACATTTTTAAATTTTTAAAGCTTTTCTATAGAATATACATCGGAAACCTCATAACCTCTTTTTCCCAAGTTTGTTTGACAATTGGTTTGCAGCTATCATGTTCCATTTTCATAGGAAGAAACTTAAATGAAGATCTCCTTTTAACATTATCGTTATGCAATGCTAGCATGATGAATAATAAACAACTTTGCAACTAAGCAACATATAACAATTTAAATTACTCCATTCTTCCACGTTTTTTTTTATACATAACACAATCCAACTTCATTTAAATGCATTGACTTCCTTTTCTACCATTTGTCCACATAAAGGTAGCACCACAAGTGAGAACTAATGTCATATCTTGAATATTAAACCAATCTAAAAACTCGGACACATAAAATTGAAGAAGGAAGGTTGTCTCCAACTTTCTCATGTACTCTAAGAACAATATTGAAGTCTTCAATCACAATCCAAGATCCCTAGTAAGTCAATTGTCAATTCTTGAGGTCATCCCATAACTTGTGTCGTGGAACATAAGATGTAGAATTATATATATATAATTGCAACATATAATATCTTGCCATTTATATTAAAAACAATAAAATAATTTATTAATACATATTAAGACCATTAGATTGAGATTTTCTTTACCAACACTTCAAAGATTAGGGAGTCCATTATTTCTATCATTGACAATGGACACTTTGTATCTCATATAACACCAATATTAGATTGGAATCCTCTCAACATGCAAATATGGCTCCACAATAAATATTATGTTAAACAATTCTCTTTTAAATCTATTTTAGAATATTATGTAAGTTTACATTAAACTGAAGTTGTTTCAATAATAAATTCAGTATTATCATTAGTAGAATTTACAACCTTAACCTATTTAAGATTGTGTTTAAAAAGGAAGAAGAAAATATAGTTACTTTCTTAATAACTATATTTTCTCCTTTTTTTAACTTCACCTCTAACTTTCTCCTCCATATCCTTTTGACTGATACTCTCCCTTTTGAAATTGACCCTATATCTCACAAGAATCTTGACATTATTGTTATCTATTGTTATTTTGTTAGAAGACTAATTTCTAGGTTGACTTTGTATTTCTTATTACATGCATGCAACATGAACACATTCATTATTATTTTCAACTTCATTGAGAGGGTCCTTGTTATTTTTCACATCTTATTTTGGTTTTACATCATTCTTTCCAACACTATTATTACCTTCACCACCCAAAAGCCTACAATTGGTCATCATATGCACTATTATTTGATACCATTCACAAAAATCACGTAAATGTTCTTAAAGAAGGAAATAAAGAAAGCAAAGCTGTTTCCACTAGAATTTGATCTGGTAGCTTGTTATTCAAATCAATAACAATTAAAACCTTTAAGAAAATACCACATATTTGTTTTACTATGAACTCATCCAAAGAAAGTGATATTCCAACTCCAATAACGTAAATATGATAAAAGACTATCATATTTTCAATATTTTTGTAGAAGTACCATAATTCTAACTTAGTATTGCGCATTAGACTAACTCATTGCATTAGGTTGAAAGTCCACACTCCATGTGAAAAATCCTAGATTATTAAGATGAAGATCCCATGAGCTAATGACCAAAGAAGAAAAGGAGAATTAAAAAAAAAAACATTTTCCTAAAAAACACATGCTAAAATCCAATATATTTCCCTAGATTCGTAGTTTGGTACATAAATTTTGATGAGTGATATGTTTGTGAGTAAGAAAATATATTAATGCAAATAATTTTTTTCAGTTTTCAAATCCAATTACATAAGTCATTTTTAGGGATTTTTGTAGTCACTATCTCCCTTTTAATATAAAAAATAAGAATCTAATTTAATGTATAAAACATTTATAAAAGAAAACTTGAATAAAATACTTTGTAATATCGTTATATTATATTAGCAACAATTGTTTTTATATTATATTAGTTTGTAATATGGTTATATTATAATAGCAGCAATTGTTTTTATATTATATTAATAGTAATGATTTCATTTATAATATTCATATGCTGAGATTTATAGGTTTTTATAAAATAAACTTTCAAAAAATAACAAAATTATTCATAGTTATGTTAAACCCTGTACCTAAATTAAAATGGATGAAAAAGAAAAAAAATATAATACTAAATAAAGTTGCCATATAATTTCAAGATTAATCAAAAATCTTAAAAAATAGATATTTTAAATTTTTACCTAAATGATGATTTCAATCGGTACAAAGTATTCTTCTTATTGAAATCTTGCTTCCGGTACTACTGGATCTCCAAAAGGATGAAGGATGAAGGAGAAATATTGAAAAAAAGTGAGAAAAATTGAGAGAGATTATGAGAATATTAGAGAGAGGGTTTGAGAGTTTAGAGAGGATGAGGGTGAGAAATTTTTGAAAATGAAGAAAATGAGAGTGAAAGAAATTAACCCTTTTATATGCTCCCCCATTCCTAATCAATTGGGCCTAAGGCCCACCCAAACTTGATTTTCCCTAAACCATTTCAATCTCTCCAATAATAAAAATTTTCATCCTAAAAAATTGCACTCACCAACAAACAGAAAGGGATATGATGTTCTCATCTCATCTTCTAGTTTCCAAGTGAAATCACTAGTCTGCGTTTCCACAACACCTTCACTATATTGATAATCCTCCCTTTAAGCTACTTTTGATACAAATTTTCTATCCGTACCAGCAAGACTTCGAAAGATATGTCCTCCCTGACATGGAACATCATCAGACTTTAGAATATGACTAGGATTATATACATACTTCCGCAACTAAGACACATGAAAGTGATTAGGCAACCTAGTCAAATAAGGAGGTAAAGCCAATTCATAAGTCACTAGACCTATATGCTTGAGAATCTAGTATGGTCCAATGATCTTAAGAGTTAGCTTCCTAGACCAAATAACTCTTCCTATCCTAGTTGTCGGTGTAACCCTTACAAACACATGATCACCAACTCTAAACTCTAAGGGTGGCCTCCTCTGATCCGCATTCAACTTCTACTTGCTCTTGAAGTCCTCATCCTCTCCTAAATTAGCTTAATTTTTTGTGTAGTCTACTGAAGCAATTCAAGTCCAACCTAGAGTCTCTCTCCGTCTTGATACCAACATAGAAGGGTCTTACACTTTTGTCCAAACAGTGCCTTATAAGGTGTCATCCCAATACTGGCGTGGAAATTGTTATTGTACGTAAACTCTATCAACGACAACACTTCGTCCCAACTACCCAAGTTATCTAGAACAGAAGTCCTCAACATGTCTTCTAGGATCTGTATGGTCCTCTCAAATTGTCCATTTGTCTAGGGGTGATAAGCTAAACTCAATCTCAATATGGTCCTTAAAGCCTCTTGCAACATCTGCAAAAAACGTGAAGTGAACCTCGGATGTTAGTCTAGTATAATGCTGGAAGACACGCCATGTAACCTTATGATGTCCTGGATATACAGTTAGGCCAATAATCTATACACAACCTCGACCCTCCATCTTTCTTCTTCACTAACAGTACCGGAGCTCCCCAAGGTGACACATTGAGCTTGATACCTATCCAACAACTCCTCTATCTACTTCTTCAACTCACCTAACTTGGTTGAGGCCATGTGATACGGAGCTATTGATACTGGTTCTGCTCTTGACACCAAATCAATAGAAAACTCTATTTCCCTCTTTGGAGGCAATCTTGGAACTTCCTCTAGAAAAAATTCAAGGAACTCTTGCACCATTGGGATATTACTTGCCTCATTCTCTACCTCAACCTCCATCTGTGTGAGGATCACATAATACTCAACACCATTACTTTACTTCCTCCATGCTTGATGAGAAGACAACAATTCTCTCTCCATTGAATTCAGAAATATTAGCTTCTCCTAGCCATAATCAATCTAAATGCAGTTCGTGAATAACCAATCCATCCCTAGAATCACTTCTAGGTCTTGGAGAGGTAAGCAAATCAGATTCACCTTGAATTTGTGTCCCTCCACACTAACTAGACATTGGATACAAACTCAAGATGTCTTCATCATACTAGTAGATGGTGTAGAAACTAACAAATGAAAGGGTAGTTCTTACACAGGAAAACCCATCACATCGACACAATTATCTAACATAAAAGAGTGTGTCACTCCAAAATCAAACAATACTCTAAGCTCTCTATCATAAGGAAACACAAACTTGTCACCAAATCTTCAAATTGTGCAATGTTGAGTCCACTGATAGCTAAAACTCTACTAGTTGCTCAAGGCTTATCCTTCCCATTTCCAAAAGTAGGGAGAAAGTCTCCAGAAGGAGACAACCTAAACTAGTTCCTACAATTCTTGACTTATCACACACAAAACATTCTAGACCCAATCTGTCAACCTTGAACAAGTTTTACACCTTTGGTCAATCCCAAAACTTCTATCATATTCCATTTTCTTAAACCAAAATGTTTGGGTCTATGAATGTGAATTGATTCTTCCACACAATAAGTTTCACCAACACATCCTAACACAATACATAATTTCATTAACCCATATCACATTCAATTTCAGTACCATTCTAAGATTCAATTTTCACTATGCAAAGTATACTAGGTAGATCACAAAATCAAAGTTTATTCATCAAACCAATCAATCCACATATCATCAATTTCATCATCCAAAACAAACCAATTTCAATTCAACACAATAACATTTCATTACAGGAACTTTATATTGAAATCAACCCCAATTTAGTACCCATACATCCATACTCCAAAAATCCTAACAGTTGGCACTAACCAAATCTAAGGAATGAATTTCTCTTCCAAATCTATTTTCTAACTTAGACAATCATATAAAACTTTAGAGACTAACTACTTCCCTTATCTGAATGTAGATTCCCAAACAACTTACTGCTACCTCCACTGAATAAATTTTTAAGTACTCTAATTTGTTCTATGAGTGCTTGATCATCAAATTAAACACATTATTATGGACCTAACTTAATATAGAGTCATATTGAAGTAACAAGAGACACATGCAAAGGGGTCCAAAAATGCCTAAACAATCACCCCAACCTAATTTCTTTAAGAAAAATAGGGTACTGAAAACTTATTCAAATGAAGATTCCAATTGGTTTAAAGTGTTTTATTTTTCGAGAGTTTCTTAATGATAAATTTGGATTTTAACAAAGATGAAAAATAGATGAGAAATCTTAAAAAAAAATTAAAATATTTAGAAAATAAAAGTTTTAAAAAGTGGATGAATATGAATATTTCATAATCCGGAGTATTAGAAACATGATGACAAGTCGAATTTTGATTCTAATACGAAATTCACTGAGCTTAGATCTTGGTTATGATCGAGATTTATGCAACATGTGTGAGTATTTTAATTTCGATTAATTTTAATGTTAAAACTTATGTGGTTCGAATATAAACACATATATAATCTATCTTGTAATATTGGGTTTCAACATGAAATTTGTGTCTCATTTCCATACTACTTGTGTTATATATTAAATTTTATTTTTAGGGCTTGATATCTTTTAACAAATTTTTTTCAAGAATTAAATCTTTGTTATAAGAGATAAAATTATTTATCAACTATCTCTTCCTTATATATATCTTTAAAAAAAAAATCTCCTATTTTTCACATATGCGTGAGCTTGAATGCTGGATTTAGAAAAAGTCACTGATTTAATCCTTCACCGTGTGTGTGATCGGGAAACTTTTACAGTATAATTTATTTTAACAGAAAAATCAAAATATTTTAAAATTAAAATTTTATAAATTTATGAGAGTAATTTAATTTTTAAAATAAAAATTTTAAATATTTCTTAAAATATAAGAATTTCAAATTATTCTATAAATTTTATATTTAGTAATAATTAAAATACTATGTTGAATTAAGAGAAGTAAAATTTAATAAATTTAATTTTTTATTTAAATAAAATATTTTAAAAAATAAATAGTTTAAACTAAAACAATTTAAATATAATATATTTTATTTTTTTTAAAAGTACGACATTTGGTATCCAAAGTAAACTATGATACATTAAATTGGTCTCTAATGAAATTACTAAAACAGTAAAATATTCTTAAAACTGTACATTATATCATTCAATTTAATCTTTAAAATTGACACTTAAATTTTCGTTGAACTAAATAATATAACAAAATAATTTTAAGATATAAATTATTAATCAATTTAATCCTTAAAATTATAATAATAAGATAAATTACATCTTAATTATAAAAATTTAATCAAACTTAACCATTTTTAATTCACTAATATAATATAAAATATAATTAAGAGTAAAAAGTATAGTTAAGCATTTATAGTTTTAAGGGTTATTTTATTTATTTCAAAAATTAATTTGATTGGTCATTATAATTGGAAAAAACAACAATAATAAGATTATATACAATTTTAAGAAATATTTTATCATTCTATTAATTTCAAAAACTAATATTGAAATTAAAAAAAAATTGATTATTTAGCAATTGTAGACACGATTGGATGAGTCATGAGTGTGTCCTAGCAAGCATGCACATGCTGAATCACGTTTCAACATAAGTTGGGACATGTGGGTTTGTCCACGCAAACTACAACCCTCTAAAACATTCTTTAGCCATGAGTAAATTTTGAGCATCTTACCATGAAGATCTTCGTCACATTTTTTTTTCTCACTATTATTTATTATAAAAATTAAAGAAATATTTTTTGGATAAAAAATAATCATATATTCTTTTCTCTTAATTTTTGATGAATTTTTTTTCCCATTCTTCATTAAATTGTATGTTATTTGAGAAACTTAAAACTTGTTGTGGCATCTGAGTTGCTTTGGAATGACAAGTGATTTTAGCCAATAAAATTCAAAATGCCTCACATCTTTCGTGCCAAAGGAAAGGGTATTTATAGAAGGAGGAAAGAGAGGAGAAGTATTAATGATTATAAAGATATGTGATTCGGATGTGTCAAATATTAAAATAATAATAACAGAAGAATAAAATACATGAGATATATAATTTTTAATGTAGAAAACTTTTAATGTAAAGAAGAAAAATCATTGTTCTTCCATACTAAAAATATACCCCCTATAATCAATAGAGTACACGATAGATTGTAACCCTATATAAATAATACATACATTCAACAAAAGAAAATAAAATAATACTCATAAATAAGAAAGAAAATTAAATACTATAAAAAATAGTTGTTATTATGAATAATTTTTCCTTTTCTTTAATAAAAAAAATTCATTATTAAAAACTAAGATTATTCCTTATGAATTTTTATCTAAAAATCATGCGATTTAAAATTAATGAATTCTTAGTTGCAATTAAAAAATATGCACTTTGATGGATATGGAAAAATCGTAATAGTTTTTCTAGTTTGTTCCTATGTAGTAAGATAAATGGTAAGGTATTAGGAGTAGTTTTTCTAGTTTGTTCCTAGTAAGATAAATGGTAATGTATTAGGAGACATTAGTTTAAATAAAATAAAAATTTTAATTAGTAAATAATAAAAATTGCTTAATTAATTTAAAAAAAATATATAAATAAAAAATTAAATATTTTATTTTTATTATTAAAAAACAATTATCTTTTAAAAATTCTTTTTCTCTAAAATCTTTTACTTTTTTTCTAAGGTTTTTTACTCATTCTTTAACTTTTTTTAAGATATGAGGATATCAAATTGAAGCTTGTGAAGAGAAGACTATTCCCAACCTATTAGAATTTTGATTTAGTAAGTTTTTAGTATTCTAAGTTATCTTTAAAATTAAGTTAGAATTAGTTGCATGCAGACCCTAAGTCACATGTTATGATCTCTTTCACATAAATATGATTCTATGCTAGATTAGGTCCTCATTGATATATTCGATTTGTTAATCAAGTACTCATAAAGCTAGTTAGAGTACTTGGAACTCAACTTATTTTGTAAAAAACTTGGAATAAGGGAAGCTAATCTTGAAATTTGTTTATATATATATATATATATATATGTGTGTGTATGTGTGTGTGTATATATATAATCATAGGATAGAAATCCTGAAATGTGAAGGTGACTTGGTCAATTAGGTTTGATTTCTTGTAGAACTTGAATCTAGTTTAGACTACACATAACAACTGAGTGGATTGATTTTGTTTAACTATGCTTGCTATTGGTATGAACTTGGTTTGAATATTAAATGACTGAATCTTGGATTGACATTGGTTTGATGTTTTTAATAGCTCTTGAGTTCAAATTCATTGAGCATAGGGGAATTTTGCTTAGTGGACTTGGTTCTAGTTTGAAATTGCTCGAGTCTAAATCTGCTGAGCGGATTTGGTTTTCGTTGAGCAAATTCATATTTGTTGAGCAGATTTGCCCTACAATTAGAAAGTTATTTAATTTGAATTGAATGGAAACAATGATATATATATATATATTATTTTGAAATTGTAACGAATGATGCATGAGGAATTTAAATTGACATTGAGTCCTATGAAACTCCTATTAAGAGGAGGTTTTGTTAAATGATTGGAAATATGTTGAAACTAGTAAATTAGTGTATATGGATTTAGGGATATGTTATGGGGTATTCAGACTTTAATGATCATTTAAGTCACATAAACTAAGATGACATGTAGTGAAAGTCGATGGAGATAAGTTATTTTGAGAGATAATTGGTTAAGGCTACCCTGATGTGAGATTAATTGTGAGGAGATGTGGGGATGACTCTAGAGTGAAAAAGACTCAGTGGTTGGCCGGTTAGACCTATGGTCCAGGAGCATAATCAGGTGTTAGCCCTACATTTCTAAAATCCATACAATCTTTCAGAAGCCATCTTGTCTTGTGTGCTTATGTTTTAAATGTGTAAAGCCTTAGGTAGGCTCTTGCACTTGAGTTGTAAAATTGGCCTTGTATACTTTCAAATTTTTTAAAGTTTCTAATAATGTACTTGTAAATTATTACAACTTACCATTTTTTGTGTTGTGTATCTTGTCTAACTGTTATGATTGTATTCTTTACATGGGAGCAGATAATAAGTCTGATGAAGAAGTCAAATAAAGAAAACAATTGGGATAGATTATAGACTTTTTAAATGTAAATAGGTTTAATTTATGCCATATAATTGGTGAATTTTGTAATATTTGGTGCACTTTAAACCTATATTACACATTTTTAATTATGGACCTTAATTAAAATGCTCGAGTATATTTTGAAAATTATTAGAAATTAATAATGATTTCTGAGTTCGTTATACAAGTTAACTTTATATATAAGTTAACTTTATATATTTTAGTTTATTCTCCATATAAGAAGGAAGCTAAAAGACTCAATTACTTTTGCCACACATAGATAACATATCTATGAATCATGACCACGTGCAACATTAAGTAAGAGTGTTATTTAATATTTCATCTCAATATAAAATTTGACAACTATTGTATTAAAAGAGATAATCATATCATGCGCAAAGATTCTAGAATACTTACCATCCATACAATAAATCTATTTAAAATTATTTTCTCTTAGGATGATATGAACTCGACTTATGACTTCAATCTTATCATTAAACATTGCTTGAGATTTGAGCTATGTATTGTTTGATGTACTTCCGATTGATATTAACTTGTGACCTATTTAATGTATTTGATTAATAATGACCTATAACTTCAATCTCATTCGCTAAATATCGCTTGAGGTGGGAGTTGTGTACTACTTTATGTACTTTAATCTTTATAGTGATAAGTTATTAATTGGTGTTATTAGAGGTTATTTGGTGAGTCAACCTTAGCCTCAAAACTTGGATTCTTTGCACAATGGTTAGGGTACATGACAAAGTTGTCTCTTAAAAAATATACGAATAAGTGACCAAAATGTTGATAATTCCTTTTATGGATAGTGATTAAGAAGATAATTCATTTAATAAATAGGGTTTCTAATGAAAAAGAAAAAAAATAACAAATACTTAAATATTCTTAGTTAGTTTAAAAGAATTTGGTTAAAATAAAATTAAACAAATATTTTTTGGATAAAACAAATTATAATGTTTTGTTATTAATTTTAAAAGAATTGTTTTTCATTAGAGTTTTGAAAGGGAGATTTAGAAAGAGAGATTTTGAATAGAGTTTTTATTTTTGTAAATAATTTGAAAGAAAAGCTATTAGACATGACAATACAAGGGTTAGATGATTTATATGTAGCATCTGATACTTAAATATATTTAGAAAAATAATTTAGATAAAAGGTACCATATAATAGAATAAAAAATATTTTTTTTATATAAGTTCACTCCTACTAAATTACGTTCTATTTTTTCTTAAGAACTCTTGAGAGGTTTCACTAATCATAATTGATTACAACAAATTTTATAATATTTTATTTGCACAAGTGCATAATGTCACTCTTATCTAAACTCTTAACTCCTCTTAAGTTAAGGAACAAGTACACAATGTCCCTCCTAACAATATGAATATTTTGACAAAAAGTTTTACATAGAAAATAACTCTCTTAGAGGATGTAAATATTACAAAGCTTTCTATGAGTGAGATTACTTCTCAAGGAAGAATATGTAATATAAAGCTTTATCACGAGTGCAATCATCTAACAAACACCAAGAATTTTACAACAAATAAATTGAATCATAGCTAAAATTGAATAATGTTTCACAATAATTACTTTGTTGATATTTTTCAATATTTTGCATAAGTGTTGCATCTTATTTATAGGATTTCTAAAAAAGTTAGCAGTTAGTCAGAGAGGGTAACTTCTATTTTTCTAACACACTACAAACATTTTTAGTGCTTTTTTGTCTTGAAATACATTGGGTGTCAAAACATCTCCAAATAGGCCTGTTTCTTTCCTATATGAGGTCTTATATTCTCTACTTTGCCTAGCACATTATTTCTTTTTGTTGAAGTGCAGTAAAGAGAAAAATTGTCTTCTAAGAGATAAGATCAATATGGAGTAGAGTGTAGAGTCTTAAACAACTTAGCAAATATAATCTAGTGGTTGTTTAGGATGTTGAGCATTACATAAAGTGACTCAGAGATTTATGAAATCATGAAACATCATATATAGTGTCTAGTCGGATTTAAACAAGATATAAGCATTAAAAGATAACATAATTAGAACTTGATCTTATTTGTTAACATCAAACTCGAGTATCTAAATGTCTTAAATATAGAGTAGGATCATTAGATGATCTGATCTTAACAATTTCACCCTTTTTTATGTTTGTAAATTTTCATCAGTTTTAAGCAATTAGCCAATATAACATTAGACAAAATGTTAACAAACATATAAAGCATGAATATGATAAAGGCATGGAATGTTAATTATAGACAAACTATCATGATTCATGCAATGTTCAAAGTGAATTAAAATAACACTAAAATGATAAGAATTGAAAATAAGAATGAATGAAAAATTAAAGACATCCTCCTCCTATTTGTCAACGGTAAAGAAGAAGGTGAGATGATCATCATTACTGATAGTGGTGTGGAAGCGAATGAGGTGGAAAGTGCAGGTTTAGTATGTGGTGGGGAAAATTTAGTGGGAGTTATGCGAGGTGGGTGAATAGGTAGAGGCTTAGTGGGAACAAACTACTTGTGGTGGAGGTGGAAGAAGTAGTGTAGTCTGACTCAATGAAGCTTGGAGTAAAGTGAAAATGGAGGTCTTCAAATTTTCACCAAAATAGGTGGCAAATGCTTCCCATCCTTTGAAGTTGTCTTTGTTCACTTTATTGGATGAGTGCTTGGATATTCTCCAAGGTAATAAGGGTAGAGTAGCTGTAGTAATGGGAAGAGCATGATAGAAGCACTATCGTGGATGCTTATCAAAGTATTTAAAGTTCCCCCTAAGTTTAGTAGGGAAGTGACCTCAAGTGTCAATCCAAAGAGCAATATATGAAGTCTAGCTCAATGTTATATACAAGTGCAAATCAGGGTTTTTTGTTTTAAGAATTAAAAATGTAAAGTGAATAATAATGTTGAATGAAACCTATCTAAAGGATGCCTATGAATGTAAAAGAGTGAAACATGCAAACTGGATTCCAAATGGTAAAATTGAACTGTAAAAACTCAAGAATTATAAAAGGCAAATGACAGTTAGAATGATAAAGGCAAAAACAGATTGAATCAGAAGAAAATACAAAAAGCAAATAAAACAACTAAAACTGAACAATTGATTAAACTACAAGAACTTAGACTGAAGATTAACAAAATGTAAATTGCTATAAAATTGAATGAAGAGTAATACATAATTGAAATGATCCAAAATGAAAGTTCAAGAATGAAACAAGAAGCATAAAACGAAATGAAGAACAATACAAATTCAGAATCAATTATTGAAGAGTATCTTGAATTAAACTTTTCTTGTCTCAAAAGTCAATTGGTTAGTTTAATTCTTAAGAAAATCACACTATGAAATACATTTCAGTGTGTTATTAGATTGTCCTTAGTCAAGAACAAGTCAAGTTAAGTAGCAAGAGAAGACATAATTCAGAAACAACATCTACAACAATTATTTATGAATTTGCGAGAAGAGAATCCAAGCTAACAACTAAAATGAATGTAAAGGAAATATTTAACTATAGAACCATTAAAAGAAAATTACCTAAACTAATTGAACTCAGGTTTTAACCAATGAAAGAAAAGCAAAAAGATCAATCAAACAAAACTACAATGAATGAAACGAATGATTCCAAGATCATTCTTTGAAAATCCAGCTTCAAATATGAATCTCTCTTACATTTAAGAACTCGATTAAATCAAGTTCTTGTAAAAAATATTATGAAAGACATTCCAATGTGTTTCTGCATCATCCTTGATAAAAAAATAATACAAAATGTATTGACAAGAGAAGTTCATAATCGGAGGAAGAAAATTCAAAGATTAATCATAAAACACCAAAGGAATTAACCATGAATGAAAAATAAAATGAGAGCGAAGGAGAACTCAAAAAATCATGGAAAATGAAAAATTATATTGCAAGGAACTTAGAAATTACAACTAATTAACTAGAAAACTTCCAACTAACTAACCAAATGTAATAATTGCTTCAACTGTAAGAAAAACATGTAAAATGTTTGGTTCTCTCACCAACTCTACCTAATCATACTAACTAATAAGCTATTTATAATATATGAGCATTTACTTAATGGATGGGCTTAAACTATGTTTGATCAAACCCATAATCTCTACTGCATTTGATCAAACCCATAATTTGTGTTTAATTTAAATATATTCAATCAAAGTCTAAACCATGTAGATTTTCAACAAATGAGAAGTAAGAAAACACAAGACAAGCATGTCTTATGACCACCCTACAAAGCATAGGAATTGTGACTTGTCAACTAAGAAAAGAAAAGTAAGCACAAAATACATTTCCCTCTCTTGGGTGTACGATGATCTTTTTAGATCTATCATTTGAATTTTGAATTTATCTCTCATTTACATGTTCGATGATTATTTAGACTATAATTGTCATCATTATTTTTTGTAAAACATCTTTGAATGAATTGATTTTTTTTTTTGTGTGAAATTGTAAGAGTATTATTTTCTTGAAATTAAAGTTTTATCTTGAAACCTTATGAGTTCAAGTAATAATTCAATTTTAAATTATCTTGAGTTTAAATAATGTAACATGTATTATATTTTTTCATATATTTTTTTTCACTTCTTTCTAAAATTATCTTGATATTATATTCTTGTGTTCATCTTATATTTTTATATTTTTGAATTTATAACTTAAAAATTTTTTATATTTTTGAATTTATAACTTAAAAATTTTTTATATTTTTGAATTTATAACTTAAAAAAAATTAAACATGAGATTCTTTTTTTTAATCATATTCAATCCATGGGTTATAATTTTAAAATAATATTGAATTAATTAATTCACTTTCATTTTCTATTTGATTTCTATAATAAGAACGAGTACAAAAAAAATGATAAAATATCAGTTTCATTATCTATAACATTAATTTTTAAAATATTGTTAAAAGAGATATGTCAAAAAATTTAATATTAATTCAAACCAATATTAAAAGTATACACTCTTAGAACATGTAGAACTAGTATGCTATATGAACTTTCATCATTAATTCTTTAAACAACAAATGTTGAAATTTAAAAAATAAATAAAAAATATAATTCTCTATATATTTTATGTTAATTGATGTACAAATAATGTAGATTTTTAAACTTTTTATATTGATTATAATCATAATTAATATAGAAATATTTTTTTAAATATTATAATATTTTTCTAATATTTCTCACTTGTTAATAGAAAAAAAATATGTAATAATTATAAAATAGTCTAAAAAAATATAATTCAAAATTTTTTTATAATTTAACAAATAAATAGTAATTATTAAGAAATAATTGTAAAATAAAAAAATAATATTTTATAATATTCATCTATTACTTCTATAAACATTAATTATAAAATAATTGGTACAGAAAACGTTAATCTTAATTATAAAAATGTCACTATATTTAATATCGTAGTGTAACAAATGTTAAATAATATTGTTATATACAATTTTGTAAAATACTTTACTATTTCGAAATAGTAATGATTAACTTATTCATTAAAGTATCCTAAAATACATAATCACTTGTAGAGTAATTGATAATGGATAAAGAAGACACATTTCAACAAAAGAAATATTAAATCATAATTTATTGAAATAATATTATAATTAAATATATTATTAAAATATACTTTAAATATCAAAGTTTATTAAAAATTAAAAATATAATTCCTTTAAAATGGAGAAAATATACACTCCTTCAGACATTATTAGTATTTGTTATTGATTATAATAAATTGAATATAATAAAATTTTGGTTAAAATATATTTTAATTCGTTGTAAAATAAATAATTTATTAAAAATTTTCTTAAACATTTTTTATTAATTTGGAAATTGTAAAATTTAAATGTTATTTTAATTTAATTTTTAAATGAATTTAAACAGACACTATATGTATCAAACAATTTACCACAGCAAACTTTTGTTTATCAAGTACATATATCTTACAAATTTATATTAAAATAATATATTTAAATTTTATAAAAATTAAATTAATAAAAAAAATTAAATAGTATTTTAATGTATTTTTTATTTTATAAAAAAAAATCCTAAGTTTATTTAACCATTTTAAGAATAAATATTAGATGAATAAAAAAATAATATTGGGAAAGCAATAAAAGTTAATAAAATGTAGAAGGGTTACTTCTAAAAAAAGGTAAAGCTTTTGTTTCTATTTCTAATATACAAATGTATATTTTAATTTTACTTTAACTTTAACTATTTTAGTATATTATTATTAAAAAATAAAACTGATTACATTTAAAGAGTAATGATAAACAAAATTAGAAGTTTATAACAGAATAAAAAAGTTTTAGCTGTAAATAGACTGGGTAAAATCGTTACACACGACACCGTTCTTCGGTGGATCAATTATCATAAAACTTTAACAGAACACTGTTACTACTTCCTTCCTTAAGAACTCTACCATAACAGAACACACACCACGACCCATCATATCACATCACACTCTGATGTGATAACAAGAGTTAAAGCAGAGAGTTTGGATTTCCTTCAAATAAAAAAATCACGACACAGACCCACACATGGATAAACCACACCCTTCCAACCGTTTCCCTCTCCATTCATTTTTCTCTCCACAACAAACAAACATAACATAACCGTTCTCACTCGCTTTTCCACCTTCTCCGTTCACTCATCATCATGATGGACCGTTACACGCTTCCAGCACCACCCAGTGAAGAGGACGCGCCACCACCATCGTGGGTCAGGCTCAATTCACAAGAAGAGGACATTGCCATTGCCTTGGGTGCCTCTCTTCCCTTTAAATCCATGCTTCAACAACAACCTCAACAACAGCAACAACAGCAACAACTTGACTCTTACTTCAACTTCAATATTAACTCTGCTATTTCCATTCCCTTTGTTCCAAATATGGACTCTTTTCCCCCTCTGGACCCTTTCTCACCTTCACTTTCATCACTTCCTTTCTTCAACAACAACAGCAGCAGCAGTAGCATGCCTTTTGATCCGGGCTTTGACTTGGGCCTGGACACTGGGCTTCACTCTTCATGTCCCCCTCTCCTTTCCCAGGTTCAGCCGGGTTTCCAGTTTGGAGAACTCGAAGCTCTAACTGCATCTGGGAATGCTCCGTTTTTGGACGGAGCAAAGGTGGTCAGTCCTGTTGAGGGGGTGCAGCCGACTCTTTACAGGAAGAGGAGGGGAACGGCGGAGATTCCGGGACTGGAGACTGTGAGGAGGAAGGGGAGGAAGTGGGAGGAGGGTGAAGGAGAGGAAGGAAGTAGTGCTGACGTGGATGGTTCAGGGTTGAATTATGAATCTGATGAGAATGATAATGCGACTAATTGTTTGAAGGGAAGTGAGAACGGTGGAGATCACAAGGGGAAGAAGAAGGGGCTGCCGGCTAAAAATCTCATGGCGGAGAGGCGCCGCAGGAAGAAGCTCAATGATAGGTTGTACATGCTCAGGTCTGTTGTGCCTAAGATTAGCAAGGTATGAGAAAAAAAAAACTACACCTTTTATAAATGATTGTTAATTGTTGTTGATTATTGTTTTTTTTTTTTTTTTTTGCTTTTAGACTAATCGATTATATAATATAGAAGTAGAAATGGGACAGAACTTTTATGTAATTCTTTAAGTATTTTTGTTGTTGTTTTACTTTGTTAATTTAAGTAATAAAAAATTCTATTAAATGTTTATATTTATTATCGAGGTGAAATTTTGATTTTGATCGAAAAAGAATCTGTATCTAATTTTGTTGTTAGAAATATCTTGGAGTTGTGGACATGGAGAAATATCAAAATTTGTTTTTTAAAGAAATGTTAAAATTTTCTAAATATGACATTATTCTTGGGTTTCCTGTCAAAATATATCTATGCACATTAATATTTCCTATTTCAGGTTGTTGTGAGAAATGCCATTTTGTGACTTATGTTTGGTGGAGAATCTGTTGTGGATTCTATATCTTTATGACAGTTTTAATGAATTTGTAGTTTAGAGTAATGTATTGGTCTAATTGTTATTGGCACTGACAAGTTTATAAGATTGTTAAGACAATACCTTTGTGTTAGGAGCTTAGGAATGGTGCATGCTAATGTTCTTTCATTTGTTTGTAGATGGATAGGGCTTCAATACTTGGGGATGCAATTGACTACTTGAAGGAGTTGCTGCAGCGGATTAATGATCTCCATAACGAGCTGGAAACAACTCCGCAGGGCTCATCGCTTCCACCATCTACTTCTACAAGCTTTCAGCCTCTCACACCCACCCTTCCAACCCTCCCCTGCCGGGTCAAGGAGGAACTGTATTCTGGCACCTTGCCGAGCCCTAAAAACCAAGCTGCAAAGGTAATATTTTGATTGACTTAATTGAAGTGGTGATTGTACAAGGTTGAAATTGTAGCTTGTTGTTTGCAGATCTTGTGAACTATGTTGCAATCGAAACTTTTAGAAAGATAACTTGGAATACTTTTATAAAGTTTGAAACTTAATTATCACACAATTTCTTAGTCAAGCAAACACACATTTATTTGCTTCAAACAATTAGAATAAACTCAAAATTTGAAGTTAGGAGACCCTAAATCCTTGGGAATTATGCCTGGAAGAAGACAGAAAGAAGGGCTGGCTTATCTAGATCAATTCCTTTGGCTGGTCCATGCTGTGGCCTGAGCTTAATTGTGTTTTGGCCCGAAGGATTATGTGGGTCAAACAGGGAAGCATGCCTAGTCTGGCCAATTTACACAGAAAGGATCAGGCTGATCTGATTCAGGAAAAAATTCTTTTGTTGGATATTCCAACATATTTATGTGTTTGGTTTAATTTATTTTGGAGAAATAATTATTTTCCAAACAAAAAGCTATTATTTTTCAAAAAACCTTTTCCAGTCTAACTTTGTGGCTCCCAAAGTGATTAGCCTACCATTTAGGTTAACTGGTTGGGTATCCTTTATTGGAATATTGTGAAGAGTCAAGGTTGAATTGACTTGAATTAACTCGAATTGGTCTCATATAACTTTGTTTCAAACCTACTTGTATAATTTGTATATGAGCCTAACTAATGTACCTGATATTTCCATATCTTAGATTCGTATAATTATAATATATAAAATAAATTATAACTAATTATTATGTCTTGATGAAATGTGGTGGTGTGAAATGTGGATCAACAAGTGTTGGCCAATGCTCCAATTTCAATTATGAAAGCAGAGAAAAATATACACCCTTCTTCATACCTCCACCACCTACTGCTTCTCTTTCCTTAAGTGTGTCTTCTTTCTCTTTTAAACAAGAAATGGATGCCCTGCAGTTGTATTCCTATCATTGTCTAAGAAGAAACTAATGATTGCCGACTATATTGATATATATTTTTATTCTGACAGAATTTAATTGCATGATGATTGACTAGATTGTTTTAAATTGACTTTGGTGCTTCTGATATTATAGGTTGAAGTTAGAATAAGAGAAGGGAGAGCTGTCAACATTCACATGTTTTGCACCCGCCGACCAGGCCTTTTGCTTTCTACCATGAGGGCTTTGGATAACCTTGGATTGGATGTACAGCAGGCTGTTATTAGCTGTTTCAACGGCTTTGCTTTAGACGTGTTTAAAGCTGACGTATAATTCTCTGTCCTGTGCCAAAGATTCACTTGAATATATGTATTACTTTTGGATTATGATGCTTGTCATTGATGTTTATTTGGGCATTCTCACATTATGCCAAATGACATTGATTGATCCAGGTAGCCAACCCTAACTAGTAGTAGGGTGAAGGCTTGGTTGTCGTGGTGTAATGGTTGTTGATGCCACACATTGGATATTCAATATTGATTTCTCGTGTCTACATTTGTTTTGTTAGACAAATTTAACAATTAGCTATCTTCCAAAGTTATGTTGACAATCTTGCAGCAGAGTATTGTAGCAATTACAAATTATTAACAATTTAGGTTTGACTTTCTAAGCTGCATTTGATATTGAGGTTGAAACTTCAAAGATTTATAGAGATAGGCTATGATGAAATGAAAAAAAGTCGACTTGGTAGCAGCAGAACAGTTAGTTAAGAGTTAATTCATACAGCTTCATGAGCTTGAGAGCCCCACCCCACTAAAATGCATGAAGGGTGTGTTAGATGATAGAAACCCTAGTTTTAGATCAGACCTTGGATTGAAGTGTAAATATCAACTTTCGTAACTGTACGAAAAGTCTTATGAAACTTCTCTTTAAGGTTGTTTGTCATAAAGTTTCTGGTGTTTAAATTTTTATCTCACTAGTCATTAACTGTATACCATTTGAAGTTTTGGCTTTGATGAAGTATTTCTTGTTTCTTACCAGCAATGCAGAGAAGGCCAGGATGTCCTCCCTGAGCAAATTAAAGCAGTGCTCTTGGATTCAGCAGGCTTTCATGGTATGATGTGATGGAAATTCTTGATAAATTCCCCCTTATAGAGGAATCAACGGTAGTTTCTGTAGCTTGTAGCTTGTAGCTTGTAAATGCATGGTTGAGGAGTTAACTTTGGTATTTTTTTTCAATGGTGCTTTTGACAAAAGCCAACTTCTGTTGTTTACTTTATTATTAAGCGATGTAACAAATCGTTTTGTTTCTTTTCTTTTCTATTCTTTCCCAGCCTAGTGGTTCTTGCTTTTTTTATCTTGTTATTTTTCAAGAAAATAGCCTCTTGTTATTCTTTCACTAATATTCCATACACCATTAGCTATAAAGTCAGCTACATTAGCTTTCAATAGTCTATGCATATCAGCTGGAATGTCAAGTAGCTTATCTATTGAACGAATCAACCATATATCAGTCCAAAAATTCATAGTTTTCCATTCCGAATCAGTCAAATTTTCCTTCAATCAGCTATCAACCAATCCTTAAGATTGGAGCTTTATTAATTTATATCAGAAATTGATCTTATCCCCAGCCCACCTTCAAAGTACTGGCCTGCACATATTTGTCCAAAGACACTTTGATTAGCTAGCAGAATACGTATCTCCAGTCCGGAGAAAGTTGCTACGCCAGCAACATGCTCCGTATTTCAGACTTAACAAGCATCACTCTCCCCATGCATGATAGCTAGGATCCCTTCCAGTTAGCTAACATTGTTTTAATTTTAGGTGTCTCCTTTGTGGTTTTCCTTGAAAAATAGGTACCCAAAGGCATATAAAAGGAATCAAGATAGCTGGAAAAACCCAGAAAATCAGCAATTCTGTTCCTTTGGCAAACAGAACCTTACTGCATAAATTGAAGCATTGAACTGTTGACGTCTCCCATATGCTTGCAGCACTTGTAGAATATTCCTCAGGTTTTTCGTAGCTTTTCTGCAAAAGACCATAATATTATCAGTATAAAGTGCATGTATAGGAAATTGACAACCTTTAGGACAAATGGGAGCAAGTTCATCCTTCAATTTTAATGAGACTGCGGTTGTGCACCTCCTCTGCTATACATACAAAACGGGGAGAGGGGATCGTCTTGTCTAACTCCCCTTTTGCAACGGAAAACCCCCGCTGGTTTACCATTGGCCATGATGGAGATTTTAGCCGATTGAAGAATCGTCCTCACCTACTCACCATTTTTTTTTTTTTTGTAATACCGAATTGCTTTATGACTTTGATAAAAAAATCCCAGTCCAATGTATCAAAGGCCTTTGATATATCAATCTTTAAAGCAATATTTTCAGCATAACACTTCCTATCCTGTAGTTTCGGAGGCAATGCAAATGCCGTCCATGGTACTTATTCCCTGAATAAACCATCTCTGAGGAGAATTCATTTTACCTACCTCTTGGCCATCTCGTCACCCGTAATTTTAGAAATGAGATTGAATATGAAATTTGCAAGAGCAATAAGCTCTGAACATACTTATTTTGTTTTTAACATGTATCTCCTATTCAAATTAGTGGCTATGCGGGTAAAGTCTGCAGTCGTGAAACTCATTATGCAAAACTCACGTTCCAAATGGTTTCATGTTTAGCTAGCCTGCACTTCCATGTGAGTTTACAGGACAGATTCACATTTGAAAAAAAAAAAAACTAAAAAATCATTTTAAAATGTAAATTTCATCTATCTTTAAAATCTAATTGTATACTGTCAAATAAAAAAATTAGTTATTCAAAACTTTAACATAATTTATATAAGTCACCTAAAATTTTAATATATTTTGTTTTCATGATGCATCTCCGGTTAAGTCTGTATGCGAAGTCCGCACTCGTGAAATTTTTTATGCAAAACTCACATTCCAACTGGATTCATTTTTAACAAACCTGCACTTCCCTGGGGGTTCAGCGGACGGACCAACATTTGAAAAAAAACGAAATCATTTTAAAATGTAAAATTTTTCATCTATTTTTAAAATCTAATTACGAATTGTCAAATAAAAAAATTATTTGTCCAAAACTTCAACAGAATTTGTATAAGTCACCTAAAAAAAACTTTTTTACATGATTAATTAATCTATAATTTTATACTAAAGGTATTATATATCACCATTCAATACCTATTAAACCATAAAAAATACTTAAATTTTAGATGTATTTTTTTATTTAGCTTATATATCGTATTTATTAACATTAATTTTTTTTATTAAATTGTTAAAAACCTGTAAGATCCCTAAAACACAACACAACTTGTTGACTAAAAAATATGCGATTCAAATGGATTAAAAAATATTCAATATTTCAAAACTCATATGTTATGCAAATTACTCAAATACCGACCTCTACCAGTGACAATACTCCAAATTGCATAATATCTCTCACTATAGTCACAATTTTTTGACTTAGTAAACTTACTCACTCTCAACCTTATCGAAAGTCAACATAGTCTCATGATATCACCAATCCCTTCGACAAGATCAACACCACTCCTACTGTATTATAACGGAAGCCATACGTGAAGCCATCACATTCCTCACGCCACAGAGCTCAATCATGCAAACACTTAACCAGTGGACCACTTGAGCTCCATCTCTTTCACTACTGTTTAACAAAGCAACCTTCCTCACAATCCTATATTTGATACACCAATACTCTCAATCCAACAACGTATCATTTTGTTTGATTTGTATCTGATACCCGATACTTCTCAACACTCTTCAAATTTATCCGATACTCGATACTTCTCAACATAAAAAGTTTAATTTATGTGTATACTAATTTCTAACTTTTGACTAAAAAAAGTGAGGAATATAATTAAGGAAACTCTAAGATGTGATGTTGGACATTGGTGGAGATGCATAAAATGACTTTGATGATGTTGGAAATCTTAGAGTGACAACATTATCTCTTGATGAACCAAAGATGAAAATTATATTATTTACTTATAATGCTGATGGAGGAGATGAAATTAATACTATCATATTTCTAAAGAATAAACAATAAATAATAGTTTATATTTTTATTTTATATTTGAATTTTTTGAAGATAATAATTTATTAATTTTAATTCAAAATGTTTGATGTATTCAATTTTGATAATACATAATAATGATATCCAATAACAATTATTATATTTTATAAATTCTATATATAATATATATACGTATTACAAAAATATCGTATCTTATATTTTTGTTAAGATAAGATGAATCACTATATTGAATATGTATCCTATCAGATACTTGTATTGTATCTGTGCATTATAGTCAACCATATATCAACACTAATTGATGTGTAATATCATATTTTTCAGATTAACTCAGGTTTGCATGCATTTTATGTTAATTAGGATTTGCCACATCTTAATTTATTTATCACTGGGACCATTTGAAGTTTGGTTTGTGCCCTTGTTTTTAAAGAATATTTATAATTGTGAAAATTACCTTGAAACTATATTTGTAACTTGGAGTGATTATGACGTGAGAGAGACAATGAGTAACTTATTAGAGAAGAAAAAAATAATAAACCTTTAATAATTGGATGACCAACATTTTCATCTTCTTTAAAATAAAGTTTTTTTACTTCTTTAAAATAAAAATTAGGAATTTGTTTATATTTTTTTCTAATTCCATTATTTATCTTCAATAAAATAGACATATATGCTAATTAGAATTTTACCAATTTCTGGTTGAAAGATTTTATAAACTTTTGAAGTTGTACTATAGTTAACGAAAAACTTTCTTTTACCTTTTTTATCTAGTTTATCTCTTTTTACCTTTGGTATAAGTAAAATAAGTATAGCTAAAAACTTTGAAGTTAAACAAAAGATTTATAGTCATACCATATTTTATATAGAGTCTTTCCTTGCACCACTTATGTAAGAAGCCTGTTAAATAGAAAAACAATCGTATTTGTAGTTTCGATCCAAAACTTTTTTGAAAGTCCTTTCTCATACACCATACATCTAGTCATCTCAATTATCATTTTGTTCTTTCTTTCACTCACTCCATTTTTTTAAGAAGTGTATGGAGTCATAAGTTGGTGATTTATCCTAACCTTTTCACAAAAGGTATTAAATTGATAAGAAGTGTACTATTTCTCATTATTAGACCTTAAAATTTGAATTTTACAACTAGATTGATTTTCAATCTTGGTCTTAAACCTCAAAAATACTCCTACAAATTTAGACTTAAATCTCAAGAATAAAATCATCACGTTCTTGTAAAATCATTAACAAAGGCAATGTAATATCTACTTCCCTTTTAAAAAAATTTGGTTGAGGTCCTTTAAGATCCATGTAAATCAACTATAACTTATACTATTCTCTCTAACTTGTTTGTGGAAATGGAATCCGATATTGCTTCCCATATTGATATGTATTACAATTACTTAAATTATCTTCCAATGATGGCAAACCTTCAATAATATTGTGCTTCTTCATGTTCAATACTACAACATGGTTAAAATAACTCATTCTCATATGACAAAGCTCAGTGACATTAATTTAGGTTAAAACATCTTGCACCTCCTCTATTAGATCTAAGGAAATGCTTATTTCTTTGATTAAACACATTTTGTCTTCAAACAAATCTTTGTTGCTTTTTTCAAGCAACTAGCCAACACTCAACAAATTTTAATTAATATTCAAAGTTTAATTGTAATGCCAAAGTTTATAAAAATTATTTTTATTATTGTAAGATGTTTAGAAAACTTAGACAAAAAATTTAAATATTTTTTCCTTCAAAGGAATTTCTTAATGAGTAATTCAGAAGTCAAAATGAGTAAAAAAAATGGTTTAATTAATCTCACATACTTGTGTTTACATGATGTTTTTTCAAACTCCACGAGTATGAAAACTTATTAAATAAATAAATGAAAATGTGAAGAACTTGCATAAATACTAAAGTTTTACAAAATCACTTACAACTTAATTATATAGTACTCCTTCAAATAAACTAGGTTGTAAGAGTAAGTTCTACTCTTCAAAAGCTCGAGAAAAAGTGATAACTAAAAGGTCATCCTCATCAAAGAATCAAACACCTCTAGCTCTTAAGGAGTTAGATCTTTTGGGTCAAAATCTCTATTTTCCAACTCCAATTTGGTAGAATTACACATCTCTCAAGTGGAACAAGTCATGATAAAAAAATTTCTGGATAAAACAAACAATGTTCCTAGTTCTCCCTGTCTCGTAATATATGTGATAAGTAATAATATAGTTGATCTTTTTGCTTGACCCCTTAATACATGACAATCTATAAGAAACATTAACTTTTATCGTGGCTACTAACCCTGGTCCATCTACCCCTAATATAACCAAAAGTTTGTAAAAGTAGGCATGTTGCCATTCCTCGAAAAAGTTGATTTAGATTGTTAATATAGTGTAACTCCACCATTTTCACATCCATTTGAGGTGATAATATGTTCATTTTCACAATCATGAACACAAACACACATCTCGTTATCATAGTTGTTGGTACTCACAATACCTTTAGGCCCACACGCTTTCCACATATCACCATTGAGATATATAGTTTTACACTAGGTAGATAGCTATACTTGGTCTTCATCAAGCTCAATCAAGACAAAATAATACATCATGCCAAGGCAAGGAACAAATAGACTAAGCAAGGAACATGCCTCATTAGATTGGTGTGTTTCAACTTAAAGCCAAGCATTAACTACATTGACACCATTCTTCATTTAAATTTTGAATTCAAACATTTGTAATTAATTTAGCTTGAAATTAATTTGAATTCCTTGGAATTTGCTATCATATAAATAAACACCATTGTCTCATGTGTACACAACTTTGGTAATCTGAAATTGAAAGTAATTTTAAGCATGTGCTCTTTCTCTTTTAAGAGTCTTATTTTGATGCATAATCAAATGATGACTACCATGGAGTCTTGAAGTTTCCTTACATCTAGTTGCATGAAATCTTCTTTACTTCTAGTTGTGTGAATCTTCCATATCTTCTTCATTCCTGAGTCTTCTTCACTTCATTTTAATTTCTTAATTCAATTCCAAGTATGAATGTTCTTATTTTCTTATTATGTCATTTGTTTCTTAATATCACTTTATTCATTTTTTTTCCATTTCTAAAATCAACAACTTTCTCTTAAATGCAAACTTTCATACTTTTATAATTCTCCATGGATTAAATTCATGTTTAATGGCAACATTCTTGAGATTAATCAACCTAATTCAATTCAATAAAAAAACCTTTTATGTATAACTCAAAGTATGTGTCATCAATAACTCAACTCATAATTTTCTCTTAATCAAAGTTAGACAAATTTATTGTATCTATGTCATTTTGTAATTTTCTATTGCTATTGAACTATTCATTCTTTCTTTTCCATCACAACATAATTTTCAATACATCATCATTTTCTAAATTCTTTACAAAATCAACAACTTCAAAATAACTATATCGATTAAAGTCCATTTCATGTAAGACATGAACTTCATCCCTCAAATCATTATCTAATATCCTACGTGATATATTTCTATGAACAATATTTACATAAAAAAAAAAAAAACAAAACACACTTATTAAAAATGAAACTTTAAACCAAATATATATATATATATATATATTTATTTACAAAATAACCTAATAAAAAATAACTTATTTATCATAAAAATAATAATCTAATAATAATAATTTTTTTATTAATTAAAATAAAGTAAAAGGTCCTTAAATTAATTTTCAAATATTAATTTTACTTTATTTTAATTTCAATTTATTTTACAATAACTTTTTATACAGGAAAAATAAAGAAAAAAAACATAAATATATAATTAATAAACGTCTTATTATACTCTTTAAATTCGTTAAAAAATTAGATCAAAATAATATATTTAAATTTTGTAAAACTAAAATAATATAAAAAATTTTATAAAAATTATTTTAACATATTACATATTTTATAGCTGATTAAAAATATATTTTATCCTAATTTATATATAAAAAATATATTTTTAAATCTTAAAAAATTCATTAAAAAAATTTACATTTTTTATTTATGTTATAAAGATAATAATAATTTTTTAAATTATTAAAATTTAATTTAAATTTAAAAATATAAGTTTTATTAGTTTCTTCCAACAGTTTCTAGATATATGTCTTATTTATTGTGGGATGAATTTTAAAAATAATATTTTACTATAAAATATTTTTCAATGAAATTTTAAATTTATTTAATTAATGTTTATTTTTTTTATCAGAAAATTAAAAAAAAATATAAATTACCTATGTAACAATATTTTATGAATTACTATATTAATTTTTACTATTTTAAAATCATTAAAATCTTAAAATAATTTTTATATGTTTATCATAACAATATCTTTTATTAATTGATTTTTTTTGAACTTTATCTTAATTTATGAAATTATAAATTTTTAATCTTAATTCCGAAATAAAATATTATAAATAAGGTATAGAAAACCACCACCTAAAATTCATTAGGGTTTTGCAAACTGTCGTCATGGCTTGCACCATCGACTTTCGCTGCCTTGACGAGGGTTTCGGCGGCAAAACCTACAAGCGCAAGAGGGAGCAGCAGTCCCAATCGCAAACCGATGACGTCATCTCTGGCAACAATGGCGCCTCTTACATGGACACCGATGAGGCGGCCCCGCCGCCGGCAAAGCGATCGGCGCTGCCATCTTCGGAGGATCCGAACAAACCCGTGTTTGGTCAGCCGAGCTACGACGGCGTGATCGCAGGGAAGGTGTCCGGTCGGAAGTGGAAACAGGTGCGGCAGCGGAGGGCGTCGGCGATTCAGGTGAGCCGAAAGGGAACGACGTTCGAGCAGAGAGAGAGGGAGAAGATGATTAAGAAGGCGTACAATGAGAGGATGACGGAGCTGAAAGAGGAGATTAGGTTGAATAAGGTGGAGAAACGTAAGAAGAGAGAGGAAAGGGAGAAGAAGAAGCAGGAGAATATTATCAGATCTGGAACCAAGTTCCAGAAGATCACCAACCCTAACACCTTGAAGAAGATTGCCAAATCGAAAAAGAGGAAGCAGCTTCGGGTTGTTCCTGATGAATTGCTGAGGAAATAGATATCTACTTTGTTTTGTATGTTTTTCAATTCAGTTCTATATATTTGGTAGAAAATTTTGTAATGCTTAGTATAAAATTCTGTTGTATTTCAATTGTTATTTGCTTTAGTGGTCCTAAGGATTCATAAGGAATGATCCAAGTTCAAAAATTGATTGGACCCTTATGAAATCGGACTAAAGAAACCAAGCACATTGATTTTCGAGAACAATTGTCATTGAGGTGGAAATTGCAGTTGTGGATTATTGTTTAAAATCTTATTAGAAACCTATGAAGAAGATTGTCTTAATCAGATAATTATGAAAGAAGAGATAATGGGAATAATGATTTGAAGGAAAGTGAGAATCTCTCATGGTGGAGAGAGGCCGCTGTAAGAAGCTCAGTGATAGGTATTATTTTCCAGAAAAAACTTCTCCAATCTAATTTTGTGGCTCCCTAAGTAATTAGCCTACCATTTAGACTGACTGGTTGGGGTGACTTGAATCATCATAGCTTGTGTGCTACTTTTGTTTTAATATGAATTTGTATCTGAACTCTAACTGTATCTTATATTTACATATCTTAAATTTGAATAATTATAATATAAGATGAACTTGCAAGTTATAATTAGTATGCAAGTCATAAGTAATTAGTATGCCTTGAAGACATGTAGTGGTATGGAGTGTGGATCCACAAGGTGTAATAATAGATCCTGGTATCAGTTATACTAGGAACTAAGAAAAAGCTTCCTCCATAGATCTTGGTATCAAAACTGTTATACTAGGAACTAAGAAAAGCTTCCTCCATACCTCCAGCACCCGATCTAGTGGTCCTTCTTTCTTTGCTTTTTTTGCGTGTCTTCTTTCTGGATGCCCTGCAGTTGTATTCTATCAGAGTCTAAGAAGAAAGTGAATTATCATTTCTGAACTCATTGAAAATGAAAATTTCAATTCTTGTTGGTAGCCCAAATGAAACTTCGAATTATCATGCATTCTTGTAATGCATCGCCAACTAGATCCATAAATGTTTTTATTCTGACAGAATTTTATTGCATGGCAATTGATTATATTGTTTTAAATTGACTTTTGGTGCTTCTGACATTATAGATTGAAATTAGAGTAAGAGAAGGGAGAATTGTCTGTTGATATTTACATTTAACTTAACAGATATTCAAGTAGAGTAGAGTCCTGGACGGATCTTATATTTTCAATCACTTTGCAGGATGAAAGTGTTGGTTCAATCAGTTACAGATATTTGGTTACTAGTTCTGAATGAAAATTTAGGGACTATGGATGTGTTGTAGTGCAGAAATTACTTTGGCGTGATGAACTTTGTAAGGCAATGGAACGTAATGAGGTAATTGGCATGAAGTCTGAATAAGTTGTTTTGTTGTGGACATCATCGACTATCTTATATTTTTATGCACTATTTTGCCCTGTTGTGGTTTTGCTAGAGGGTGTTGCCGTAAACTAAAGATATCTATTGAGCATTTGATATATAATTTTTTAATTCAAATTTGTTTTTGCAGGCTAACTATTTAGGAAATTTGGTATTAAATTAAAAAAGGTTTATCATTCTTTTCTTAAATTCCTAAAATTACTAGAAACATAGCAAAATCTTATCTCAACACATTTGCAAGTTATGAATTGTAAGAACTTGGGTTAGAATTTATTTTAAATAAGTATTTTTTATATAAATAAAGGATAAAAGTTAGTTTAACTAAGTTTTTAAAATAGAAATAAAAATTTAAGCATTCATTATTTATTATTTTAATTTTCTTTTCTTTAGAATCTCTATCTTTTTTTCTAGATTATTTTATTTGTTTTTCATTTTTTCAAAATTTGAGAGTATTAAGTGAAAATTTTTGCAGAGTAAATAATTTTTAATCGGTTAAATTTTTTAATAGATAAGTTTTTTATTATCCTAATTTTAAGCTTTCTCTAATGTTTGGGTTTGTATTAGAATTGGAAGTTCTAAGATTTATATCTTCAATAATTTTATTATAATTTAACTATAATAATGTAATTGATTTTATAATTTGATATCTTTAAAGCAATTTATAATATCTTGGCTCAATTTTGTTGAAAAAGTAAAATATCTTGGTTCAGTTTTGTTGAAAAGTAAAATGTAAGTAAAAAAAGTTAGTTATTTTAAATTTGTATTATAAAATTTTAGAATAGAAAACATGAAATATAGAGTGATATGGTCATATTGACTGGATTTCTTATGAGAACTCGATTAAAATGTAATATGTGATGAATTATGTGATATATTAAATGTTAGAATCTAAAATTATGTTATATATATATATATAGAGAGTTATGTTTCTTATGGTATTGATAAATAAAATTATTAGTTTAGTTCATTTGATCCAACAATTAGTTCAAAGATTTTTTTAAACAATCCTTTTAAAAGATATTAATGTGTCTCAAAATAAAAGTTGGATTAAAGGAGTGAATTATTGAGTCTACACAACTGAGACCTTTAATATAATTTGCTAAGTATATGGAGTTTATACTCAACATAATTGTTTCAAAGGAAAACTTGAGAAATTACTCTGGTTTTTGACCCACATCCATTGAGCAATATTTGGTTTTTCTTAACAGATAGTTATAGAGAACATAATTGAGTCTCAAGTTCAATTCTGTTAAGCAATTTGTATTGTAATTTGTTCCCATGTCAAGACACTATCATTACACTATCAACAAAATCATAAACATAAACAGTAAGAGTAACTTAATGTAAATAAAACCATCAAATAATAACATAATTCTAGAATTTCATCTTCACACTTATTCATTCATTCATATCTAGGTAACCAAATTATCACAATCATATTCAGTCACATGCAGTCATCACACTCATTCATTTACATGCACCTAATGTTCCAAACAAACTCTTCCAGAAAATTATATGAAATTATTGACCTCTAAGACTAATACCTAAACATGTTTCCTTGGTAATCAGGACATTGACGAACCCTAAGGGTCTTTTTCACCTTTGGATTTTCCTACCTATTCCCTTTTTTTTGGTACCAACATGTCAAGGTGATCTCTTATGTACAATATCAAATTGATGACTACTCCCATATAGTTTATAAGTATAGTAGAAATCTTCATTGACTTCTCATCACATGGTACTCCTATCTACGTGACTAGAATATCATTAAAGTCTAGATACCCCATCTGATATCTCTAGATTTTCATATATACACTAAAGTCATATCAAATAGTACCATGTGGTAACTACCTGACTTACACACACAAAAGCACACAATCATTCCAAAAATTATACGACAAACCAAATTAATCTCATTAATATCAATCAATATCATTTCCATTTCTATTGGCTCCCTACCATTATAATTTCCTTGGCACCACTACTAATACAATTTTATTGGCACCATTTCCAATATAATTTCCTAGGTACTATTATCATTACAATTTCCTTGACACCATTGTCATTCCAATCACGTTACACCACTACCATTAGTTTTTAGAATTTTCATGGCCTTAGTCACAAATCACAATTTAAAATCGTATCATCATCATCATTATTGATCTCATATCACAATTTCACACTAATCACATTATTCCACCATCCACCATAATCCACAATATTGTTGCAATTCACCATGACTCATAATATATATAAATTCAACAATTCAATATATTCATATTGACATATCACATTTCACAACTTTCATGAATATATCAATCCCACAAATCTCATTTAGGCAAGTGGTACATTATTTCATAATAATTTCATATTTGTATAATCTCAATAATTCACCACATTAGAATTTTCAGTTATACAACACCAAATTCCTTAGCATATAATAAAAAATTCAATATATAAATTCCACAAGTTTTATCCTAATAAATAGTATAATATCTCAACATATTTCTCAAATATATATAATCTTAATAAGTCAAATAATATTCATTTCTTCATGTCACATCAAAATATATGTATATAAATTCTCATAATTCATTTTAGAGTTTAATTAATTTTTCAAGTATATGGTATTCTTGCTCAAGAGAGATATTTTCTTTCAAGCGAAAATATTTTCGAGAGTAGTATTTTAAGTTTGGAGCTTCTCACTCAAACGAAGGAACTCTAACTCAAACAAGGAAGCTCATCGCTCAAGCGAGGAACCTCATCGCTCAACCGAGATATTCTTGCTTAAGCAAAATTTTGTTGTTTAAGCGAAAATAATCCAAAGAGCACCTCAAGGTTGTCGCTCAAATGAAAATAGCACGCACAAGCGAGGATTCTTACGTGCAAACGCGAGAAACCTCGAAAATTCATGATTAAGCTCTTAATCCTAATTCATTATGGAAATTCTTGGTATTTTAAACATATTTCATGCAATATTAATCAATTTCTCATCATATAATTGTTATAAAACATACACTTTACATCAGTTGCACTTATAAACACACCAACACATATAATCAAACAATTAATCATGAAGAATTATTCCTAATTAACTTCTCTTACCTCTAATTCAAGTCTTAATATTCAATTTTAAGATAATCTCAAGGTTCTACTGAATTTTACAAGGACCTAATCATATAACAATCTAAATTACTACCAAAATTGATTCAAGAATGACCAAGATCTTAATAACCCTAAATCCCCAATTCAAGATTCTAATCAAGATCCCTAAATTATAAATTTTTAATTCTTACCTAATTGACGATATCAATCTATACAAAACGTTCCTCTTGTCAATATATATTCCCAGTATCTTCGAATTTCCAAACGGATGAAGAATGAGTGAAAAACCTTTGGAGAAGTTGAGAGGATTTAAGAGAGATTAGGAGAAGATTAGAAAGAGGGTTAGAGAGAGTTTAGAGAGAATGGGGGAGTGAAATTTTTTTAAAAATGATAAAAATGAGAGTGAGTAGAGAAAAATGAGTTTATATACTTTTTTCCCCTTCCTAAGCTATTGGGCACCCAAACTTGTTCTGTCCCAACTCATTACAATCTCCCCAACAACAAAAATTTTATCCTCGAAAATTATACCCACCATCAAAGAGAAAGGGATATGATGCTCTCATCTCATCTTCTAACTCCAAACTGAAATCACCACTTTATGTATTCCACAACACCTTCACCATATTGATAGTCCTCCTTCTATGCTACTTCTGATGCACATCTTCTATCTGCATTGGAAAAATTTCAAAAGATAGGTGCCCCCTGACTTGAATATCATCAAATTGCAAAATATGACTAAGGTCATACATACTTCCACAGTTGCGACACATAAAAAACATTGTGTAGCCTAGTCAAATGAGGATGTAAAGTCAATTCATAAGCCACTAGACCTATACATCTGAGGAACTGGTATGGTCCAATAAACTTATGAGTTAGCTTCCTAGACCGAATAGCTCTCCTATCCCAATCGTCGGTGTGACCCCTATGAACACATGATCTCCAACACCAAACTCTAAAGGTCGTCTCCACTAATCCACATACGACTTCTACCTGCTCTACGAAGTCTTCATCCTCTCCTAAATCGATTTAATCTTCTTTGTAGTCTACTAAAACAACTCAGGTCCTACCCATACTTTCTCTCTTCATCCTAATACCAACATAGAGGGCTTCTACACTTATTTCCATATAGTTAGTTCTTCATAAGGTGTCATCCTAATACTCATGTGAAAATTATTATTATACGTGAATTCCACCAATGACAACACTTAATCCCAATTATCCAAATTATCTAGAACATAGGCCCTCAACATATCTTTCAACGTTTGTATAATTCTCTAAAACTGTCAATCTTTCTTGGGATGATAAGTTGAACTCAACCTCAATCTAGTCCCTAAAGCTTCCTGCAGCGTTTACCAAAAACATGAAGTGAATCTCGGATCTCAATCTGATACAAGATTGGAAGGCACATCATATAACCTCACAATCTCTCAGATATACAACTGGACCAACTTTGCCATCGAGATTCTCAAGTTAATTGGCAAAAAGTGTACACTCTTTGTCAATTTATCCACAATAATTCAACTTTAGTCATGCTCCCTAATCGATCGTGGCAAATGGGTAACAAACTTCATGGAAATACTATCCCATTTCATTCTAAAACCTCCAACTACTACAACATCCCTCCAACTCTCTAGTATTCTATCTTTGCCTTCTAACACATCAAGCAAGCAGCAATGTGTTGAGCAATCTCTTTCCTCATATTTGGCTACTAGAAGGATCCTTCAAATCTTGATACATTTTGTTTATAAGAGGATGCATTTTGAATTTACTTTTATGGTATTCTTTCATAATCATCTCTTTTAACCCATTGTCAGCTGACACACAAACTCTACCTCTGAATCTCAACACCCCATCTGAACCCAACGCAAAATCTACAACTCTCTCTATACTCAACATCTCCATAATACTCTTCAAACTAAGATCCAATAACTGCCCTTCCTTGATCATCCTAAGGAAATCACTAGTGATGACTAATCTGCCGCAACTAATCACCTTTGAAGACACTTCTACATAGAAATTTAGATAGTCTTCTTGTTCAACATTTCCCTTCCCTAGGTGGTACATCAATTGAAAATTGTAGTCCTTTTGAAACTTCACCCACTTTGTTTACCTTGTATTCAACTCTTTATAGTTGAACAAATACTTCAAACTCTTATAGTCACTAAACATGTCAAATTTTGCTCCATAAAAATAATATCTCCATATTTAAGAGATAATACCACAACTGTCAATTTCAGATCGTGCATTAGATAATTCTTCTCATGATCCTTTAGTTGTCTTGATGCCTACACCATAACTCCCTTCTCCTACATCAACATGCATCTCAATCCCTAGTTTGATGCATCTTAGAATACCTTAAAAAGTTTGTCATTTTCTGGAATTACCAACACTCGAGAGATGGTTAATCTCTACTTCATCTCCAAAAATTCATGCTGACATCTAACCATTCAAGCAAAGGGTTGATCCTTCCTAGTCAATTGTGTCAGTGGAGTAATAATTCTGGAAAATATCTCAATAAATATGTGATAGTACCCTAATAACCCCATGAAGCTTCTAATCTCTAAAACTATAATCAGACGCTCCCACCAAAGTACCTACATCCACCTTCGTAGGATATACCAAAATCCCCTAAGCTGACATCACGTGCCCCTCAAGATGCTCAAAATTGTTCTAAGGTGATTCTCATGCTCCTCTAGAGTATGAGAATAGATAATTTTCTTATAGGGTTAGGTACTTCAAGATTGCCCTTACTTGGTTAACTTCCACACTTATTCTTCTTGACTCCAAAGTCTTCTCAATCCACAACGAGGGGGTGTACCTACAATTATACTCTAACGCTCAAGTCAATTATACAGTTTAGGAATTTTTTTATTACAATTGAGAAAGATGTCCTCAAACCTAATAATAGTTACCTATTGATAGTATTTTTGACGGGTTTTACCTGGTAGGCCTTTGGTCATAACCTATTAATCGTGATTATGTTAATAATAGTTACTTAATCACATAATTCATAATTAAGGGTAACCCTACTTTCAAAGGGGTAGGCCGAGCACATCTCGGTTGGCATTGCCCATGCTACGGATTTGGCCGAGATGTTCTTGGCCAGATAAATACGTTTATAGGATGTTTAGATTTTCGAATTTCCATCCATAACTTAGCCTCCAGTACACAACCCCCCTAGTCCAGAGTTGCGAATAGTGCCGAAGAGACTTAATGTAAACCAGCCCACCTTCGTTTAGGTAAACACTTGGCTGGTATTGAGAACATAAGCAACGTTTGGTGTTCTTTACCGACTGGCGCGGAGAGTCATGTTTTACGCAAGAGAATCATTTTGTGATAACTGATGGGATGCTTCGTTTTCAATGATAAATGGTGCTTTCATAAGTTTTGAGGCATCACCTCATCAGTTGGTGACAACCTAACGGTATGGGACAAGTGACGATTCAGCATCCGTAGGCATTGACTTTTATAAATACGAGGCCTTGGCTTCTAGCATATTGTGCCTGCTTTCACTTGTCAACTTTTGCTAAAGTATTGATATTGCTCTGATATTTCTTTGTCTTCTTTCTCTTCTAGTGCCAAGAGGTTGTCAAGCACATTGTCTGATAAGGTGAGCGAGGGTCCAAGCCGGGGGAGGGTGGGGGGATCTATGAGAGCTTCAAGTGATGGATTGATTGAATGTGCTGACCAAGATCTAGTCGACAATAATGCATCTTGCGCCTTGTCCGTAAACATGAAAAAGATGGAGGAATGGTCACGGCATGACCTTCCTCATGAAACATATGACTAGGTTTCTCTAGGTGTCACCATGTACTTCTTGAGGTTCGATAGATCGATCAATCTTGCCTCCTTCGTTCGGGACCAAGACTTGTTGGGCGAGAGCATAGGAGACAACGTAATTGCTGCAAGGTGGTGTTCACCTATATGTTTGCCATGGTCGTGAAGACTCCAAAGAAGATTTTTTCTATATGTAAGCCTATTTGTTCTTGGACATTCATATATGTTTATCTTTTGATGACTTCACCATGGACGTGTTTTGGGTTCTCAATGTTGCTCCTATGTAGCTTCATCCTAATAGTTGGGTCTCGCTACAAGCCTTTCGAATTCTTTGCGAGACTCTATCGATAACGTCCACACGACAAGTGTTCCTTCATCATTACAGTACTCGAGCGGAAGATTTGGTGAGTTACCTATCAAATTCTCAACACATGTCTTTAGTGGAGGAAGAAATTATATTACAATCTAATGAATACTTGTCAAACCTAGATGAGGAGTAAAGTTTAATTTGCATGTTTTAAAAAAAATGATGAATTTGTACACTGGTATTCATATCCCTATTCCAATTTTGGTACTAATGTACCTATTTTTCAAATCATTTCACTTTTGTAAATGTATGCTCAAACAATTGCCAAAGCTATTGTCAAATTACAAGAAGCATACTTCCATTTGCATAAATGTGACATTCATAATTTAACAATATACATCCATAAATAAAGATTTTCATAATTTTTTTATCTGTCTATGTATATAAATACATAAATGTATGTTTACATATACATAAACACACCTTACATTTCGTTCTCATTTGCTTGACAAAAAAAATACTCCACATAACTAACAACTTTGTTGTGCCAAAACAAATAAACACCAACAAAATAACTTTCATTATTAACATCATCTTCATCTTTTGGGAGTCATCATTTAAGCTATGCAACAACAAAAACCCTAAACCTTACTAGAAAACCTACTTTATATAACACAAATCCAATAAGGCTAATTTTTGGTAAACTTCCTACAAGGTCAAATAACACTATATAAGTAAACCTGAGGTTATTTGTTGCTACCATTATGTTAATAATTTACCTCACTTTCATCCACAACTCCTACATTAAGTTATAAGTTCTTTGTACTATTTTTTTGCATCAATGACTCCATTATTGGGTTGACATTGTCATCTAACAAAGTCAGTAGCAACATCAATCTGATAACTGAAGATAAAAAATATAGTTCATTACATTATCTTTGTCCTTAGCACTTACAGTTGTAAACTGTCAACAAATGCACATGAAGAGAAATTAAAATATTTAAATAATATAAAATTGTTCAATGTAATTATATAACGTTAAATTTGATACAAATCAAATATCATCCACAATAATCATATAATAAAGAAAATAATAGTCATCATCTATATTAGAAACATTTTTAATGGATCGTTTGTTGTAAACATACCCTGATATTCACATCTTCACTTTTGTTGTTATAATTAACATTGAAAGATGTTTGTATCGAAATATCACATGTGTTCAATAGGTTTGAACTCCCACAATAGTTGTCCAACAAAACACAAATAATTAATCCATATAACATAAATAAATAATTATTTTAACATTAAAACATAAACAATCTATTGTAGTTGAATACATATCTGCATTGTAAAATAAGGTTTTTAGGACTTTTGATTTCCCCTTTTTATTTTTATTTATTTTTCAACTCTAGAAATTGTCCATTTAGTTTATGGTCTTCCCTTTCTAATAACATGTTTTGGGCTTCTTATAGTATTGTTATCATCATAGATTTTAGATTGATCACCATAATCATCAACAAATTCACCTTTTGCATGAGCTTTATCCGTAGTGGTATTAGTCATAAAAAAATCCAACATTTGCATAAGCATTTAGGTTTGTCGTTAGTCTTAATTAGTGTATGTCTTCTTTTAATGTTTTTAGTCCACCTATCCAACATGTATTTGGAGGGAATATTTTTCACCTTTTCTTGGGAAATTATCAGTAATGAATGGTGACCAATTATTCCCCTAAATTCAAATAGTAGACACAAATATTTAATTTCAAAATCAACACGATCAAATTTGACACGAAAAATAGATCCTTAGAATGATTGTTGACAATGTTTTCTTCTAAAACATCATACCAATATTTAACACCAATACAAGATATGCCTACGACATACAAATTTATCTTCCTGTGAAACTCAACTTAAATCTCAGAAAATTTAGCATGAGTGCTTTGGAATTGTCTTTCAATCATACATTGAGATCCACATAGAATATTCATGTTTAATGGACAAAAATATGCTTTATATTTCTTTTCTACTTTATCTTGTAGGGCATTGTCATATTGTTGAACAAAATCTTTTAATGTAGTTTTCAAGTTGATTTATCCATCAAAGAAAGAGTTCATAATCTCACTATATAGTCAAAATACCTACCCAAAAGTTATACTTTAAAGAATAAGGGACTCATTGTTGTCGCTCATAGAATAAAGAAGACAACAAAAAATTATCAGCCAACTTGTGTTTTTCAACAAATGATGTCCATTTACCAACAAATTCTGAAATAGACAATGACTCATAAACAACATTCGTTAATGCATGTTTTATGTTTTGGTATGTTTTGTATCCTTTCAACTTTTTCACTTCATTATGTCACAAACACCACCTATGTTAGGACGAACAAAACATAATTTTAATGGCTCTTTTCATGACTTGACACTGATCAGTAACAATTTCATCAAGCAACTTAGGAGACATGCATTGAAGTCATGATGAAAACAACCAAACAAATGACTCTATGTCTTCAAAAGACAAACAACCACATCCAAGAAAAATTGATTGTCCATGATTTACTCCAACAAAAGAGGTAAAAGCATTTCATACTTGTTCGTCAAATATGTTGTATCAAATGAAACTATGTCACAAAAGTACAAACAAGTAGCTCGACTTCTAACATCTGCTTAGAAAAAAGTTTTCACATAGAAATCATTTATTAAGTCAATGTCATAAAAAAAATCCTATTTGAAGTCCTCATCAATGCAAATATAACAATAACGTGTTGACATCTCCTTCCTTTGGTCATCAGTAAAACTCATTATGTAACACAAACCATCTACACAAACCATCTTTATAACCAACTGTCATTTTTAAGAATATTGAATTTTTTTCAATGGATTAGATTTCAATATTTCCTTCACATGGTAACAAACCCTCCCTTGCACAACATAGAATCAAGTATTTTTTTATTTTTATTATTTGCTTCTCTCTTTGAAATTCTAACTTTGATACCAAATCTTTTTCTTATACCATATTGTCTATAGAAATACTCATTACTTCTTCACTCACAAAAGACGTATCAATAGTAGGACAACTTTTATCTATGTCATTTGTCAAATTATCATCATTTTTTTCCTCAACAATTAATCACATTGTCCTCTTACACAATCATTCATACTTCCATTTATCATGTCTTCAATTTTAATAACAACATTCAAATCTTTCATCAACGATTATTGGTTGTAATAAAAGAATGATCAACCTACATTTTTGTTCAAAAAAATATTAACCCAGTACAAATATACTAGTTATCTAACTTAAATTCAATAAATCATAAAAGCATATTACATTATGTAAACATTATCATTACTACTCAAGCCAAATAAACCATCAAATGCCACCAATAAACCTTTTTCGTCACATTTTTATACGACTTCAATGTTGTTGTTCACACACAAATCAACAAATCTAAATCTCATACCTTTCTGCATGAAATACAATATCCAACATAATTTAATACACTTTTATATCACTTTCACATTATTGTTCACAAACAAAACATCTAAAACAAAAAACCTGACTTTTAACATTGACTAAAAAAATCAAACAAATCATAATACATTGTTAACATAATTTGCATTACTATTCAACTAATACAAATGCATGCCGAAAATAGTATTTTATCAACCACAATTTCCAACAAATTTTCATTCCCTTTCAACTACAACCCTTTTTGATTCTTCCCAAAATTTTTAAATAGATATTTTCAATTCAAAATCTTTACGGTAAATATTAACAATTGAGCATCTACTACTTTCAAACAAAAGAACTTCAATTTCTAAACACACCTTTATCTTCACTTCAACCAATGACTTAATAATGCTCAATTCAAAACTTTTATGACAAATATTAACAATGTAGAAATAGTACCTTCAAATAAAAAACTTCAATTTCTAAACACACCTTCACCTTCATTTCAACAAATAACTTAATAATATGGTTCCAACTTTTCAAATATCAACTTAAATATGTTATGACCTTGTATTATTTATTTTGGTGAAAAATATATGACTCAACTATCACATCTCGCGCTCAGCGAAATATGTTATTACCTTATGTTAAAATCACCAAACCATTTTTTACCCAAAAAATTTTTCAATTCACTACATAATTGGGCTATGCACGTACCTACTTCCTTTTAGCAAAATCTTCACATTTACAATTATACTTTTGCTGTTACAAGTCGCTCAACACATACCCCCAAACACCTAGAAAATTCCAACCTGAAACATGTTCATAAAATACAATCCATTGAACATATATATGGTCAGCGCTCAACACCAACTTCATCCATGTAAGCTCCGACAAGCTACATAAGTAGGTATCATAGGTGTCTAAGATAACCAGGTGTACGTTTATCATTTTGAAAATAATATTTATTCTTTTTTAATTAATTATACATTTAAGATTTTTTAAATGATTTTTTTATAATTTTTTAAAAATAAAAATAAATAAAAATATTTTTTTTTTGGTAAATTAGATATAGAAATTCTACATATTTTTTTTTTAAAATTATTTAAATTGTACATATAAAAACAATATTTCATTTTTTATATGAAAAATACTTATGTAATCAAATTCTTCTATACCTGTCACAATGGAAATTCGGGAATTCATGGTTGATATTGAAAGATGACTGACTATTCATGAGATTGTGAACGGATAAGCCTTTGAAAGTTAGATTTGCTTAGCTCGGAGGAGTGACTGGTATCGTGCTATGCCTATCCACTTGATGCAAGATATTTCCAAGTATAATTGCTTTTCTTGTTTCTGCAATCATTTACTTTGTTTTGCACTTAATTTAATTCAGAAGATGATATTCAATCATACAAAAAAAAATATTTTAATCATCTCAAAAACGTTTTCTTTTTAATTTCTTTCAAGTTCCATTCTAATTTGCCAGTATGATAATATAAATTATGACTTTATTATTGACTATTGTTTCTTGATATTGATAAATTAATATATATAAAATGAAAATAAAATAAAATAAAATTTAAAATTTATTTTTATTAAAATGTAATTGTAAAAAAAATTATCGATGACTTCTTTGTTTAAACTTGTAAATTTTTTTTAAGAATAAAATATATTTTTTTTACTTTAACTTCTATAAACTGATAAAATTATATGATTTCTGTTACTTTAACTTTATATATGATTTTTAAACTTACAAAGAAATCTTTCCAAAACATTTTTTACTTTAACTTCTACAAACTGATAACATATGATTTTTATAATTTTCAATCAATCAAAAATCAGGTTAGATGTATCTTTTAAATGTTTTTGTTTAATAAATAAACAAACTTATAGTGGTTTATAATTATATGACATTATAATTTTCTTACACTGTATAGCTTAAATATTATCCTCTTTTATACAATTCGCAATGTGATAAATAATTAATTCTAATTATTTTATAATTTAGTTTGTACTTTTAAAATATAAAATATTTTTTTAATTATATATATATATATATATATATATATATATAAAGAGAATCGAATACACAATTATTTTTTAATATACTTTGGTTCAAAATAATAATTTATATTAATCATTATATTATAATAACTTTAAATTATTCTCAATTTAAAAATTTTAACCAAAATATAATTTAACCTTGTCTTTATTTTGAATTCAAAATTTATTATTATATTTTTTTATAAATTCTCCAATATCCTTTTTTTCTCAAATAATTTTGATTTAAATGTATTTGTTCTACAATAAAATATAAACTTAAATTCACTTTTGGTCCATATATAATTTCAGGAAGATTCCATTTTTGTTCGACTAATTTTAACTATAAACTTGGTTCTCTAATTTTCTAAAAATAATTTTTTTTAATCGTTATCATACATAAATTTAAATTTACAGTAGTTCACACTATTATTACTTAATTTTGTAAAATTACAAGATAAAATATGTAAAATTTTTACAAAAATCAAAATTACAGACCAAATTTGTTTAATTTATAAAGTTAAAAGACAAAATCTGCAATAAAATATTTATAAGAACCAAAATTTACATACACATGAAACTATAAATTACATATTTATCAAACTATAAAGACCAAAGTACATTTAAACTTATTAGATAATAATAAGATGACTATTTCATAATTTACCAGATTGAAAGTTGAATCCATCTATGTTATTTCGAGGAAACTTGATATGTTTACTTTAAGGTAAGGAATTATTCTATAATTTTTTAGGAATTGTTGGGAAGATGATAAGAAGATAATTATTAAGTAAATCTTACGTTCATTTTCTTTATGAATAGAAGAAATTATAAATAATCTAATTTTTTATAATTCTTTCATTTTTATTTTTATTTTTTGAAAATTTTATCTTTTTTTCTTTAGTCTCTTTTTAAATTTTTCTTAAATTTCTTTTGATTCTTTCCAAGAATTTTTATTCAATTTTTATCTTTTTAAATATTTGAAAACACCAGAAAAAAAAAATCTTATTCGAATAGAATATTTTTTCGAGATTGTGCTCTCATTTTGGCATGTTTTTATTTCGAATTTTGAAACTTGATCTTTATAAATGTTGTAATCCTAAATGTTAGCTAACTAATAGTTTTTGTTTCACATAAAAATAATATGTATAACTCAAGATAGGATTTTCTTTGAAATTAAAGGTCAAGCTGTCACGAAATTTATTTTCTTTGAAATTAGAAACCCTTTTTGGCATGTTTTTGTTATGAATTTGTATAAGTTTTTGTACTTACAAGGACTGGGTACTCACTGAAATGTCCTTTTAGGTTTCAAGTCTTCTGAACTCTCCTTGATCAACTTCGAAAGGTGGGGGTACTTATGATTACACTCCGACGCTCAAGTCAATAAGAGTATAAAACAGGATAGCAGGGAATTGAGAGATGAGTGAATGATGATTTACTTGGCCTTCCCTAGATCCCTATTTATAATAGGATAAAAATAACTAATTACTTGAGTCAATAGTAACTGACCTATTCATTAGGCGAGATCCACGATAACCGTTTGACCAGTACTGAAATTTAGTTATGGTAACTTAACACGGGCCTACGAGTTAGTGGGCTGAGAACGGGCCGGGGAGTTGTCAGCTAAACCGACAACTCCTCGGGTAGATATCTGGGCACAAGGTTCCTAATGATCTACGGTTGGCCGGTACCTATCCAATACAGTTTTCTTCACCAAAGTTTTAGCCCTGAATGTTAACTAACCAATGATTTTTATTTCAGGAAAAACTAATGGGTATTGTAATATACTGATTTTTTTTATTATTAGTAATTGATTTAATTTAATTAATGGTTATTGGGTGGGCCTTAAGCCCATTGAGATTAGAGAAGGGAAAGCTATTTAAATCCAAATTTCCCTAAACCCTCTCATTTTTCAACTTTCAGATTTCCTCATCTCTCACCCTCTCCAAAAATTCTCTCTTCTTCCTTCAATTCTCCACAACATTTTCTCAATCATGCATCCACCAAAGTGAAAAACTCTTCTAAAGGAAGACGTCCTAGTGTGTAATTCTGCAAGTAAGTGAGTTATCTTAATTTCAATTCTTAGTGTTCTTAAATTAGGGTTTTAATTTGGGGAAAATGGGTGATTAAGCTAGATTCTTACAATTTGTGATAATTAGTGGAGTAATTGAGACATTTCAATGCTAATAGATAGTTGAAGTGATATTTGGCAGTTGGAACACTTGCGGATAATCAAATTTACTGGAATTAAGGTAAGGGAAGCTAATTATGCTTTGAGTAATTTTGGATTAAGGAATGAATTAGATTGTGAGTTGATTTTTGTAGGAATTAATAGTGTAATTATGTTGTTGTTGATTTGATTGTTGAATTATTTTGTATTTGTGTATGAATGAATGGAATGATTGAATAATTTGTGATTGATTTCAAGTTTTTGATAATCACTGTTCTGGACGTCGAGTTTTTCGCTCGAGCGAGTGACCCTGGGAGTGCTCTCGAGCTGATTTTTGCTTGAGCGAGTAGATTCTCGCTTGAGCAAGAATTTTTGTAAATTTTTAATTGGAATTTAGGAAAATTGTCTTCATGAAAGTTGTAGATATAGATGTTAGCTAACTAATGGATTTTATTTCATATAAAACGGACATGTATAGCTCAAGATATGAATTTTTTTGTAATTAAAGGTCAAACTGTCTAGAATTACATTCGTTTTTAACTTAGTGACCACTTTTGTTATATTTTTATTTTGAATTTGGAAAAGTGTCCTTCATGAAAGTTTTAGGTCTAGATGTTGTGTAACTAAGGGATTTTATTTCGCGTGAAAATAATATGTAGAACTCAAGTTATGAATTTTTGAGTGAATAAAGGTCATGCTGTCAAATTTTGAAGTTTGCTCGCGGCAGTAATTTCGCTTGAGCGAGACTTGTTTCGCTTGAGCGAAAATACCCTGTTTTCAAATTGATTTTCTTATGTAAGGATGAACTTAAAATATTATGGAGTGAGATATAAACATGCTTTAATTCTCAAATAAATTCTGTATCAATGATTGAATAGAGTATTGTGTTGTAAATGTGCTATGATTGTATGAAATCTTGTGGAATGATATTATTACAAGGGATTGAATGAGAAGAGAAACATGTATGAAATGTTATAATGTAATGAGATTGTTGATTGTCAAGTTGTGTTTGAAAATATACGGAATATCTTTGGGACTATGATTAATAGAGATGTTGAGATTTGATGTTGTCTTAGATGTGGAGTGTTATTGATGTGTTGAATGAGTCAAGTCAAGCAGTCACCAAGGGGTGTTATTTGACATAGATTTAGTGTGTATGAGATTATCGAGACCTACTTGTAAGGAGGTATCCAGACTTCTAATGATATTTCTAGTCATATAGACCGGGGTATCATGTGGTGAGAGGTCAATGGAGGTTCCGCTTGCACTATTCCGTGGTGGCTTGACTATCAGATATGTGCTTGAGAACTACCCTGTATGTGGTACCTGGATGGGGATAACGGATGTCCTAAGGTGAAAAAGACTCTGTAAGAGATAACGTTTATTGCCCGGTTACCGTTAAGCATATCAGGTGTTAGCCTCTGAGGTCAAGGATCCCATACGTTTATCCGGATGAGTCTGTTTAGTTTTCTTTAGTGTTTGACAAATGCTTGGATTTTGTGAAGTGTATGATTGTTATATGAATTCTGTAAATTTTGACAAGTAATAAGGAAAGAACTTACTTTAAATTACTGATATGAAATGCATTTAATATAGAGAGATTATTCTTGGTTTATATTAGCTTACCCTTGCTTTTCTTTGTCTTGTGATTTTGTTGGACTGCGATGATCGTGTTTCGACACATGAGTAGATATTTTTACAGGTATTTCTCCAAGAGGATGTGATTCTAATGATTTTGGATAACTGTTTTTAATGTAAACTTTATATTGAAATGTAAATAGTTTGATTTGCGAAAAAGAATATTATAAATTTTTTTGAAAGAGTTTAATTGTTGTGTATACGAATTCTGGTGTGCAAAGTAAAATTTTTATATACTTCTATAAATCATGCGTTGTTAAATTCATTATATTTAGGAGCGTAATATTATTGATTTTTGGGTTCGTTACAGGTATAAGTTAAGATATGAAATTTTTAGTGATTAAAGGTCATGTCAAGATGAGCAAAATGCTTTCAGAATTATTTTTGCCTAAACGAAAATATACTATATTTGAAAAATTATTTATGTTCTAAATTGAATTAAAATAGTTTATATATGTGGATTATGATGAAAAATGATGAGATAAACATTATATAATTGAATTATTGATTACGTGTTGTGAGATTTTGTATTTCATGTTATGGAAATGAGATTTATTGAGTATTGAATTATGAATTCTATATAATTGTGAAATTTGTGAAATATAATGTAAAATTGAGTTGTACTAGACTGTTGAGATTTATGTATTATGATTTCTAATGGATTAAGAAATGAGATTGATGATAATAATGTGAATTATGTTTGTGAATTGTGACTAAGGTCATAAGAATTATGGAAATTAATGGTAATGGTATCTTGGAATTGTGGTGACAATGATGTTAAGAAATTGTGATGTTGGCAATGGTGTCAAGAAATTGTGATGATGGTAGTGGTACTAAGGAAATTGTAATGGCAAGGAGCCAATAAAAATGAAAATGACATTGATTGATGTTAATGAGATTATTTTGGTATGTTGTATAATTTTCGGAATGATTGTGTGCTTTTTGTGCGTGTAAACTAGATAGTTACCACGAGATACTATTTCGTATACCTTTAGTGTGCATATGCAAATCTAGAAATATCAAATGGGGTATTCAGACTTCAATAGTATTCTAGTCACTTAAACAAGAGTATTATATGGTAAGAGGTCGATAAAGATTTCTATTTCACTTATCACTGAATGGATTGAGTCACCAATTCTTTGATATGTGTATGTAGGGGTTATCCTGACATGTCAATACTAGAAAAAAAGAATAGGCAGAAAATAGGTGAAAAAGACTCTTAAGGTTCGTCTATGTCCTGATAACCAAGGAAACATGTTTAGATGCTAGTCTTAGAGATAAAAAATTTCATATAATTTTTCAGAAGAGTTGATTTAGAATATTAGGTGTATGTGAATGAATGAGTGTAATGAATGTATGTGATTGAATACGACTATGATTGTTTGAATATCTGAATATGTTTAAATAAATGATTTTGAGGATGAATTTATGAATTATATATATTTTGATTGATTTTATTTATATTAGCTTACCCTTATTGTTTGTGTTCGTAGATTAATACTGCAACTTAATATAAGAGTAGATAACAATGTAAATAAAAATTAAACCATAATTTTAAACTTTACTTAAAAAAAAATAATTTTATGTTGATGAATAATTTTATAATTTTCAATTAATTATAAATTTTATAAAGATTTTTTATTTTGAATTTATAAATCTTAGGATAAAATAAATATTTTATGTTTGTTGATGTTTTATATTTTATGATATTAGTAGATTGTTATTTCATTGTAAAATGGAAAGTAAGTATATTTTTATTGGTTATATTTATTTTTAGAAAATCAAATTCATATTTTAAAAATTAAATTGTTAACCAATTATATAGAGAACCAAAAGGATGTCTCAAGTAAGTGAAATGCTCCTTCTATTTTATTTCATTTCTAGTCTAGACGGGAAGCTTTCAAATTTAGAGTATAATTATTGTAAAATTTATAGAGAAAATGAAACTCCACATAGTCTATATACCTATGTACAACCAACACTACAATTAATAGGGGTAGATATGGAAAATTCAGTAGGCATGACAATACAAGTGTTGTTTGCTCTAGAAGACACTCTTCTGATACTCGTACTCACAGAAAGATCCTCCAAGATCATCACAAGCCTCTCCCGGAAATACCCTGCAAAACACATCCACAAGATCATAATGCTTATCCACTATTATAAGAAAAGTGTGTGAAAATTAATTTCAGAAGGTTCAGTATGTGTAGAAGTTATATCATCTATTTGGTTCATGAGAGATCTTACGTTTTAGGATCATTGTATTCAAGATACTCTCTCTCAACGCTCTCTGTAGCGACTCGTGGTGTGGTTTTATTAGCTTGTGACTGCAGTTTGGCTTCAGGATACATGTTTGCCATGCAGGCTTCTCCACCTACAGTTTCACAGGCTTCTGCTGGAAACACTCTGGAAACAAAATAACCATCAAAACACATGAACTCACACACACCTTGTTATCTTAGAAAAACTTGGATTCATGGAAGTTAGAATTAGAAGAAGCAATGGCTTACGAGAAGGCTGAGTTGTAGTCCACTGTTGAAGTATCAGGCTCCAGAGTTGCAACCCTTATTGGAGAGTAACGAGGGGAGGAGCGTGGGGCTTTCAATTTGGTAGGGAAGTTGGTGAGATGGGTGACACTCTTTGTGGGTGTCAAAGGCACAACGTTGGGGGAAGCAAAGGTTAAAGCTGTTTGCATCTTGAAGGTGTGGGTTTGGTGAATTTTCGGGTTGGATTAAGGTTATGAGGAGCAGTTATTCCTATTTATAGAATAGGGTGGAGTGGGATAAGGTTTAGGATATAATAGTGTAATAGAGTAAGCCAGATATTTATGGTTTAGGATAAGGTTGTCTTTTTGTGTTGGAGAATCGTCCTGCTATAGCGGGGTTCGATCAACTCAAGATATTTATCATGGAGCACTTGGACTTTTCTGATAATTGTAAGAATAGTATCACCCTCAATTTTCTTTTTCAACTAAAGAGAGTATTTTGTTCAGTTCTATACAAATATTGCAGGTTTTATGTAATTATCTATGAAAATATTATTTGTGTAAGTAAATTAAAAATTTCTTAAGAAGTTTATTTAGTTTCATAAAACAGAAAATTTTATTTAATTTGTTTTACTTAAACAAAATAAATATAGTATATATATATATATATATATATATAAGAATGAGAAAATTTAAGGTCCATCTTTAAAAAAGAAAAAAAAGAGAGAATGAAAATAGAAATTATAAAACTTATAAAGTAAGTCTGAATATCAAAGTTTCTTAAATAACTTTTCACTCTTATATTAAAACATTCTCTTCCATTCTTTTTTCCTTTTATGGTGCATGGAAAAAAAAAAATAGAACCAAACTTTTTTCTTTTCTTTTCTTTCATCTTGATTGTACTCAATCTTCATCTTTTAAGGTTTTAATTTTACTTTTATTTTTCTAAATTTTTTATTTTCTTTATAGGCAATTGTTCTTTTGACTCAAGAAGATTTGACTGTTATATTTTTCTTTTTCTTTTTTTGTGTTATTAAGAAGTTATTTGAGATAAGAGAAGTTAATTTCAAACCTTAATCTTCCATTTATTGTATTTTATTTTCAAACTTGAAATTACCCTATTTTATTGTACTAATATGATATTATTTTGATATCTTAATAAAAAAAATGAGTTCATTAAGTATTAAAACCTACGATTTGATCTAAAGAATATTCTAAACTGTACTGGATGAACTCAATCATTGGGCTAAGAATCAATTAAGGCGTTAGTTAGTAGGCCGAAAAGTACCCGGTGCTTGCACTAAGCGAATGGGCTGAGATCATACTGACCCATTAATGAAATATCTTGTCATAATTACAAAAGATTCGTAACAGTTCCGGAAAGGAAACAAATGATCATAACGGATCACAAAAGTAAAAGCTCATGAAAGGTAATTATGTATCATGGTATTATAAATAGACATGCTTATTAGGTATATTCTCGCTCTTAATCTAATTTTAAACCCTACCTACACTGTACTGACTTGAGCATCAGAGTGTAAATGCAGGTACCCCCTTATGCGGTCCTGAAGGAGTCAAGAGCGGACCGAGAAGGAGACTAGAGCAGACCAAGAAGGAGAGGAAGACCAGCAACAAAGAAGGTATTCAGCCTTTGTAAGTACATTTTGGCACCCACCGTGGGACCGAGTGCAGTCAAAGTTATGGCGATCATCAAGAATATGAGTCAAGAAGAGTCCAAGAGGCCGATTGAGGTCTCTCTCCCAGAAGATAAGCTATTGAGGAGTCACCGCTTTCTTCAATCTCAAATTGAGCATTATCATGGTCAATTTGAAGCTTAGATTCATGGTTAGTGTTATTTTTCTATTATTAGTGAATTTTTTATGAAACTGTTTCAGGTCAGAAAAGACCTTTGAAATTGGAGATCAAGGTTATAATCTGTACACAATATAAAAAAAAACAAAATGGCTAATGTGGCGGAGCATATTGTCAAATGGCACCCTCACACTAAGAGGAGACGAGCAGACTGACCAGCATCTCCACGAACGAAAGACGATTCAATTGATTTGCCAAATGATATTGGTATTGATTGGGGTTTGACACCACTCTAAAGAAAATGGAGTGGACACACTATGTGCCTTATCGTGTCAACACTGTCTTCTCATCATCACCAAAAGAGACATTTTGTCCTTCCAATGTGGAAGAGTTAGGCTCGTGATTAGAGTTATTGTAAGGTAATATAATCTGTCTTGACACTATTTGCAATTCAACACAAGAGTTTTATTTTGTTGTGCAATTTAGTGCGATAATTTGGAAAATGTTGAAAAGGAGGATATTTCTGGTAAAAGAATTTTCTCTGTTCCTCCATTAACCATTATTATCCCACTTGATAAAGGTGAATTTTAGGAAAATATTAAAAAGGAGGATATTCTTTACTCCTTCATCAATCTTTATTGTCTCATTTGATAAAGATGAATTTTAGAAAAATATTAGAAAGGAGGATATTCTCTACTCTAGTAATCTTTATTGTCCTATTTGATAAGGATGAATTTCAGAAAAATGTTTAAAAGGAGGATATTTCTGGTAAAAGAATTTTCTTTATTCCTCCGTTAATATTTATTGTCTTATTTGAAGGGTGAATTTTAGGAAAATATTAAAAAGGAGGATATTCTCTACTCCTCCATTTATTCCTCCATCAATCTTTATTGTCTCATTTGAAGGGTGAATTTCAGGAAAATATTAAAGAGGAGAATATTCTTTACTCCTCCATCAATCTTTATTATCTCATTTGAAGGGTGAATTTCAGGAAAATATTAAAGAGGAGAATATTCTTTACTCCTCCATCAATCTTTATTGTCTCATTTGAAAGGTGAATTACAAGGAAAATATTAAAAAGGAGGATATTCTCTATTCCTCCATCATTCTTTATTGTCTCATTTGAAAGATGAATTACAGAAAAATATTAAAAATGAGGATATTCTCTACTCCTCCATTTATTCCTCCATCAATCTTTATTGTTTCATTTGAAGGGTGAATTTCAGGAAAATATTAAAAAGGAGGACATTCTCTACCCCTCCATCAATCTTTATTGTCTCATTTGAAAGATGAATTAGAGGAAAATATTAAAAAGGAGGATATTCTCTACTCCATTTATTCATCCATCAATCTTTATTGTCTCATTTGAAGGGTGAATTTCAGGAAAATATTAAAAAGGAGGATATTCTATACTCTTCCATCAATCTTTATGGTCTCATTTGAAAGATGAATTACAGGAAAATATTAAAAAGGAGGATATTCTCTATTCCTCCATCAATCTTTATTATCTCATTTGAAGGGTGAATTTCAGGAAAATATTAAAAAGGAGGATATTCTCTACTCCTCCATTTATTTCTCCATCAATCTTTATTGTCTCCTTTGAAGGGTGAAATTCAGGAAAATGTTAAAAATTTCTGGTAAAGGAATTTTTTCTATTCCTCCAGTAATCTTTATTATCTCATTTGATAAGGGTGAAATTCAGGAAAATGTTAAAAAGGAGGATATTTTCTACTCCTTCATCAATCTTTATTGTCCCAATTCATAGGGTGAATTTCAGGAAAATATTAAAAATGAGGATATTCTCTACTCCTTCATCAGTCTTTATTGTCCCATTTGATAAGGGTGAATTTCACGAAGTTCTGATAAAGGAATTTTGTCTACTCATCTTTATTAACCCATTTGATAAGGGTAAATTTTAAGGAAAGGTTGATGGTGATGAATGTAGTTATTATAAAGAAAAAGGTCATTGGAAAATATAATGTCTAAAATTATTAAAGTTTCAACAAATACCTTCATGTCAATCTGTTACTTCTCCAATTAAGCATTCATCAAATTCTGGTATCACTTCTCAAGTAATTGATCTTGTAGACAAATTTCAACAATTTCTTATTTCTCAGTCACATGTCATGCTTACCTCATCCTTAAAAGTATATGTCCATAGGCTATAGTTAATTGCGAGAAAGAAGTGGACACAGGTGATACAACGATTTGGTCTTTTGTACTTAGGAGTTTTACATCCTTCCTAAAAGTAGTCAGCATCTGCTGCTACCTCAGAGAGCAACTCTAAAAGAGTGTTATCCTCATCACCACAAAGTGAAAGTTCATCATTTGGGCCACCACAACCCACCACAATTATTATATTTCAAAAAGATTGATCAGTTGACATTTCTTTAACATCAAAAGCAGAACAAATTTTAGGTAACTTTCAAACAAAATACTTTTATTACTTTCATATTACCATGACACTGCAGGAAGCATTGTGGCCGAGATGAAACACATCATCAACTTCACAAGAAACATTTGGTTAACTCCAAATAGAAGAGTTAAGTCATTCAAGCTCAAATTCATCTCCGAGTAACATCTCGGTCAATCATGACTGAAATATGTCAAAGACTGAAATACATCCCCTGAGTATCACTTGGCCAACAATGACTAAAATACATCAAGGACTGAAATACGGCCCCCGAGTACCACTCGGCCAACAATGATTGAAATACGTCCCCCGGGTATCACTCGGCCAACAATGACTAAAATACGTCAATGACTGAAATACGTCCCCTGAGTATCAATTGACCAACAATGACTGAAATACTTCAAGGACTGAAATACGTCCCCCGAGTATCACTCGGCCAACAATGACTGAAATACGTCAAGGACTGAAATACGTCACACGAGTATTACTCGGCCAACAATGACTGAAAAAAATCATCCCCAAGTAAGACCTCAGCCAAATCTGAACATACAAACTTGTTTCATCTTTTTCGCTTCACGACTTAGGGGGCTTGTGTACCGGATGGACCCAATCATTGGGTTGAGAATCAACTAAGGCCTTAGTCAGTAGGCCGAGAAGTACCCAGTGTTTGCACTAAGAGAATGGGTCGAGATCATACCGGCCCATTAATGGAATATCTTGCCATAATTACAAAATAATTGTAAAGTTCCGGAAAGGAAATAAATGATCATAATAGATCCCAAAAGTAAAAGCTCCCGAAAGGTAATTATGTATCATGGTATTATAAACAGACATGCCTACTAGGTATACTCTCACTCTTAATCTAATTCTAAACCCTACCTACACTGTATATTGACTTAAGTGTCGGAGTGTAGACGCAAGTACCCCCCTACGCGTTCTTGAAGAAGTAAGGAGCGGACCGAGAAGGAGACTGGAGCATACCAAGAAGGAGAGGAAGACCAGTAGCAGAGAAGGTACTCGACCCTTGTAAGTACAAAAAAAAATTTAGAGGAAGTTAGGTCTAAAATATTTTTTATTTTCTCTAGCTAATTCCTTTAGGAAATTTATTGTACAGGGAATAAATTTCTGATTTTTAAAACCGGCATAATCATTATCACAGATCCGCTCAACGAACATTTTTGAAAAAAAAAAATTCGCTCTGCAAAATTAAATCCACTCAACAAATTTAAGATAGAGGCTGTAGACTTAAAATTTTCTCATTTGGATAAAGGAAATTGTTTGATGCTCAATGAAATTATGTAAGGACCCAATGTGAGATAATTATAGTGAGACAGTGACTTAAGTGGTGAAGGATGAAAGTGTTTGGTAGAATTTTAAAAAGGATTATAATTAGAAAAACAAAGTATTTTAACCTCATTATTTCAAATCAACTATCTCTCTAAAACCCTGTTCTCTCTACTCTTTCTACCTTCTCTCTAACTTATCTTCCCCCTCATTCATCCATTTCATGATCTGAAGGTACCAAATTGAAGCTTCTGAAAAGTAGATCACATCCAACCGATTGGAATTTTGATTTGGGTAATTTTTCTTTGCTCCAAAACCCCTACCCCAAACTATTTTGTCCTTGCATGTGGACCTTGCTCCCCTTGCATGTGGCTCTTTTCTCATCAATATGGCTCTATGCTACCTTAGGTTCTTAGTGATATGTTTGGATTGTGAAACAGGTGCTTGGATAGCTAGTTAGAGCACTTGGAACTTTGCTTAGAGACGGCGACAGTGCACTATTTTAGGAATCCCTTTAAGGTAAGGGAAGCTAGTGTTAGGTTGAGTTTTGAATTGTAGAGAAATATGATTTTGGGCTTGTTACGGACTGATATACCCTGGACTGTGATTGAATGTGTGTGTTAAATAGTTGAAGAATCTGAAATTGTGAATTGTTATCATGGTTTGTGGGATTGATAAATTAAACTGTAATGATTTGAGTGTTGTGTCCATGTTTAGTGGTATAATTGTTTATTACAAATCGAGTTTTCTTGAATTTTGAATGATAAGAATCTAGTTCAAGGTTGTATGAAAATGAATAAATTTGAGAGGGGTGTGGAACTTGTGATTTGACTATGCTGAAATTTCCTAATACTTATATTGAAATGTATGCTAAAATTATTGTGAATGAGTAAGAGTTAGATAAATTGGTTGATTTGTATCAAATTGTGCTTATTGTGATTATTGATGTGTTTGAAATGGAATGTGTTATAACTTTCAATTGAGTAGAACCTTGTTAAACCTATGAATCTGGTTTGAGTTGACTTGGTGGTGTGGTAAATTGGAGTTAGTTAATTGAAATTTTGGAGAAGAATCTACTTCGAATAAGTGACCCAATAATTTATGAAAATAGGCCTAAATTAATCAGTTGTGACTAGACTTATGACATAGATTTTGTTTGAATCTTTGAATAAAATGTGATAATATGATATGGAGCATATTGACTGGTGTAGGATGAATTTTGTTTGAGGTAAGCTAATTGAATTCTTATTTCAGTTGTGAAATTTTGTAGGAGAACCATTTTGAACTACCTGACCCATCAATTTTTCTTGAAAAGAAAATGAGATAAGCTGATTTAGCATGTTTAAATGTATCAAATTTATGAATTAGGTTCAGTAAATCAAAGTGATTTTTCTACAAAATTTCTAAATAGAGAAATTAGAGCTTTGCCTAGATTTGGGAAATAGAAAAAAGGAATATCTAAACAATTACACCCAGACAAGGGAAGATAGTCTTAAATTAAGTTTAATATGATTAGACGAACATAAATTAGGAACTGAGTAGGTGATTTGTTTTTGGATTGCTACCCTTGATTAAGAGTGGAATGTTAGGTGTATTGAATGAATGTGAAATATGCCCTGCTTGGATTGAATACTGTGATTTAGGAACCTGTTAAATTGGACTATTGTAATTTGAGTAATTGACCATGGACTTGGTTGTTGTTCTGATTGAGTGTGCTTATGTTGCAATGATGAAGTGAATCTGAGATGTTGGGAATTACTTTAAACACACTGTTAATGTAACTTGATTGGAAATTTAGTGGTATTTGATGAGATTGTTATGCAGAATAATATGTTAAATAGCCACTATGATAGTGGGATTTTGAATTGTTGTAATTCCTTTCGTAGTTGCCTTTGTATGTTTGAACTGTAGAGTAGTACAATTTGAGCTGAATAATGAGTAGAAATGTATGATTGAGAATGATGAGCATGAAATGGGCAAGAAGTCGTGTAGTTCATATTAAGGAGAAGTTTATAATAAAATGAATAATATTTATGTTGGCATGAGGCCTTGGTACTCCTATTGAGGGGAGCTTGATTTTATGATATGAGTATGATGTTGGTAATGTAGTGTGTATGGGTTTAGGGATATGTTATAGGGTATCCAAACCTTAATGACTCTCTAGGTCACATGACTAAGATTGTCATGTGGTGAAGGTCGATGGAGGTCTTACCAATTATCTTTATGATAGTTGGTGAGGCTATCCTGATGTAAGATGGGTGTGATGATGTTTTATGGATGATCCTAGGGTAAAAGAGACTTAGTGGTCGGCCGGTTAGACTTGTGGTCCTGGAGTACACATCAGGTGCTAGCCCTAGATATCTGAAATCCATAAAGTCTTCCGGAAGGCGATAGTCTTGTTTGTGATGTGTGAATGTTATTATGTGTAAAGCCTTAGGTAGGCCCTTACACTTGTATGTTCCTTTGTATCACTAGCTTACTGTGACGCTCATAATTTAGAAAACATTTTTATTTGAATATGTGGAATTTTCGCAAATTTTTTTTTTCGAAATTGAAATCATAACATTGTAAATATTTTATACTTGCACAATTTATAAAAGAAGCGAATAAAAGAGAATGATAATTTACAAGAGTACATGCATTTATATATATATATATATATATATATATATCATATAAGTATATGTTCCACGAACCATGAGATAACATTTACAATTCAAAATGATGGGTAAAACATTTAAAATCAAAAGTGTCACATATCTAGCCCATCAAGCATGTTCCTATTAACTACCAAGCATCTATCACAGACTATGGGGAGAAGTCTTCATTCTCAGCTTCGTACAAAGCTTTGAAAGCCTCCATCTCGTCAGATGAAAGATCAGATAGCGAGATGTCTCCTTTGTCGGCTGTGACCTCCACTGATGTGTTCCTCCCTCCAGTCACCCTCGTTGGCATTCCGGTGGCATCATGATTAAGAAACTGGAACTGGTACCGCAGGGGTCTAGGAGGTCGCTCAGTTCCTCTATATATATCATAATTATACAAGTGGGTAATTCTCCTATTACCTTCTCTACAAAATGGTACGCTATACGATACATGGGCATCCACAGTGATGACTGAGTCGGGTCCATCCATCCTAGGTGTTAATGCATATTTATAAAATCCTACCTGCTGATACTCTTTGAAATGTTCATTATATCTAAAATTATATTGTACATTTGCTACCTTAACTCTGCAGGGTTGTGGTTGGGTGGTCATTGTTCTATCCTGAAATGTTGGATATAAGGGTGAGCCTATTCCTATTCATAATCTTAATGTATACAGTGAAACAAGAGAATAATGGAATATAAACAGGTAGAGTAATTTCAATCAATTAATATAAAATCTCAGTCAATCAATCACTCAATCAATCAATCAACAGTCACTGAACATGCAAGTAAGGGCTAACATCAACATAATATAATCCTAGGTAATCATGCTATTCGTCTTTCACTTCCATCATGATTCTCAATTTTCCATTCTTATCTTGGGCCCCTAAACGCTGCCAACTTCACCACCCAGATGATGTTGGCCTTACACCAATGTGGATAGCTGCCGGTTAGCACTACGCTACACGGATACAACGTGTGCACACAAGCCCCTTTTGACAAAAAGCATAGTCAGCGATTCAGTCGGGAACGAAGTGCGAGGCCTGTGACAGTCCCCAAGCACATCGTGCACATCGATGGCTGAGCCACTTCACCACCCATCAGTTCCCCCAGGTTAATGAACCTTCCTGAACTACACCCCAGTGTATCTCTGTGACTAATCCACACGAAATTTAACTTGAAAAGGGTTTCACCATCCAATTCTCACAACTTTCTTACTTTCCAGGTGATAAATTTCCAACTTATCAAATCTAGATATCATTCAATCATAAAAGACAATCCCATCTGGGTGCAAATAACAAATTAGAGCACAATATAAAACAGGAGTGCAAATAATAAAAATAGGGGGTGCGAATAGTAAAAATAGGGGGGTGCAAATAGTAATTTTTTTTTTTACAAATGCGCTAAGCGCTCCAAAATTCGCTAAGCGGATTTTTTTTTTTTTAGATGCGCTAAGCGGATTCCGCGCTAAGCGGATTTCCTGCGCTGAGCGGATTTGCTCCAGTGTCAGTGTTCTTCGGTGCGCTCAGTGGATTCCAATCCGCTGAGCGGATTCTTGCAAAGACACGAAAATGGTCTCGGGTTCCAGTGTTTTAACCGATCATTTTCAAAATTAAATATATCCAGGCAACAATCACACCACAGAACATCATACATTACAGATTAGAACAAGAAATAAACTCCCCTTACCTTGAAATTCTTCAAAAATCCAAAAACAGAGAGAAATTTTCTAACTCAACCTTTAAAAATCAATGAAATCTTACGGTTAATCTAAGATTCTAATCGGTAGAAATCAAATTAGAAGCTTGGATTTGAGATAGATTACCTCAATTTGAGAAGAAATGTGACAATGGAGCTAGAATTTGAAGAAGAAAGTTGAAATGGAGAAGAAGAGAATGTTCTGTGCACGTGGAGAAGTTAAGAAAAATGAAATTGGAAGAGAAGAGTTTAGGTGCGTGTGTTCAGAGGAAAATGAAATGAGAAGCAAGGCGGTTGTGTACATAAATAATATATCTAAGGCGGTGCTTCCATGGTTGAGGCGGTTTGATTAAAATATATTATTTTATTTATTATTTTTTTTTAAAGATAATTATATTAATATTTATTTATTTATTTTTAAAAATAATAATAATTATAATAATAAAATAATAAAAAAATAATTTCTATTAATTCCAAATATCATACACAAAATAAAATACACATCCAAAAATTAAGGGTGTTACACTTACTCTACTTTGCTATGTTGTGTATGTTAACTACTATGATCGTGTATTTTGCACGGGAGCAGATGTCAAGTTTGGAAAGGGTTCATCAACTGGGCGGCAGTAGATGTAGGGAGGTTGTAGCTGGAGTTAGAAATATTAAGGGATGAAAAAGAAATTATAATTTATATCTTAGGGTCTTATTTAGTTTTCTGTAAGAGAATTAGTCCCTTTTAAATCTTGAAATATTATGAAATGTATTAGTATAAACTATTATTTTGGGATATGTCACAAATTACCTTAGAAATGGAAATTAGATAAATATAGTAGTTATGTTGTTGAATTTTTTGTTAGGAAATGTAATTGAAGTAGTTGTGCTTGATGCTCTACACCATTTTTAACATTAAACAACAATTTTGTTTAGAATTAAATAACCATGGCTTAAACTTAGACAATAGTTTGACAATAAATTTATAATCGTGGAGTAGGTAGTCGTAAGCTTTGTTTAAAGACAATGATTTTTTTTTCTAAGATAACACTTTTATTTAAAATCGTTGTCTTAACATATTACAATAGACACCCGTTTTTAAAAAACGTTTATACAACGGATTTATTCGTACTTCTTAGACAACACTTTTTTTTCATCGTTGCTTTATTTTTATACCTGAGTTTTTTAAATGTTATCATTTGATTTAAATCATAGTATTTTAAATATTTTCAACCTTTTAGACAACATTAATGTCTAAAATAATAATTAAAAGTCTAAGTTAAAAGATTAGATATTGTAAAAAAATAAAAAATAAAAATCATATTTATTCTAAATTTTAGATTAATTAAAACTTAATTTTCAAAAAATAAAGAAAACAGTACATGTAATAAAACTTATTATATTGATCAAAAAATATATATATATATATATATAATAGTCATTAAACTGCTAAATTTATTACTTTCCAACCAATAAATCTTTTAAGAAAAACAAATTCATTAACATAACATAAAATCTATTTTGTAATTCATGATATACAATTTTTTATTGAAATTAAAACAAATTTCTAAATTGTTTTTCCTTCATTATATTACAACTAGGTTAGTCATCATTTTCTTTTTCAAGATTACCTTCAAATGCAACTTGTAAAAAAGTAAAAAACATACAATGAGAACTATGTTTAATTAATTTATAATAATTAAAAAATATAATCATAAATCATTTCATAAATTTAAAGGTTAAAATTACTTATTTCTTCTACCGACTTTTTCTCAATACTTTATTAAATAAAAATTAAAAAAGGAAATAGTAAAACATATTAATGACAAGTATTAGATGTAGAAAATGAGATATAAGCAAATAATACAATACTAATAGAACTCGGACTCTAACAAAGTTGATTGCCCCATGCGATACATATATTTTTGCTTAGTCCTATTAATTGAATTGTTTTTACTAATTCTCTATATTTTATAGAGAAAAAAAGTAAAATAAGATGATAATACAAACAACTTTGAATACAAAAACGATACTAAGGCATATAAATTCTTTGTACATGTTAATGATATTCAACAATCCAACTAGTTTTTAGTATGATTTATTTTATAAGGCCTACTCCATCAACTCATAAAATGTACTTATAATAATAATATTATAACTATGGAAAATAATTAATCGTACTTACATAGACTAAGTACCTCAGATTGCCTTCAATCTCTTATGTTATTGTTTGCTCCTCTTGACTCCTTTAAACCAAGCAGGGGGCTACCTACGATTATACTATAACGCTCAAGTCAGTAAACAATGTAGGCAAGGTGTATTATGTGATTAGGGTAAGATGATCATATCTTGACCAGAATCATCTCTTTATAATATAGTGTAAAACAAATTTACCTTAGTGGATCTTAACCATAAGATTCATTGGTGCTACGTGTCACCTTTAGCAGATCTTGGAGGAGATCTTTTATCTTTAATGGATCAACATGGAGGTAATAGATTTGGGCTCAATATTGTTGGGCTGGTAATGTTGGCCGATCAGTTGTTGGTAATAGCTGAGGACATGTTGGTCATAAGATCCGTGTTGATCTTAGTCTAGCTTATTAATTCACAAGTCTCCCTAGTCGTGAAGCTTGTAAGGCAAAGACAATTATGAATCAAGGTGTCTCGGCATGTACTCGGTCTGTTTCACATCAACGCTTTTGTTCAGCTTGCGGTTTCTCAAATGCCTTCCCTTTCCACTTGTCCATCCAGCACTTTTGATTTTTTGAAATTTGAATTTTTGAAAATTTGAAATTAGGTTATCATTGGTTCCCACTTAAATTTAATTCATTAGCAGGAAATATGCTGAGAAGTGGAAAGGGTGATCATTTCGTGGCTCAATGGAAGTGACGGTTACGCCACTTGGCATGTTGGGGCAGTTGTGTCGCTTCGTGGTAGGAGAAGATATAGAGACACATTTATTGGGGGAGTGGAATCATTTCGGGAACTATCTCCCTCTTCCTATAAAAGAGACTACTTGGCCTCCTCTTCTCCTCGCACTTTCACTTGAATCTTCTTACTTTCTTGCTTCTTTGTTCTTATTTCACTTTTCAATATGTCTTCTTCTTTAAGCTCTAATAGGTTGTCAAGAGAGGGATTCTAACAACCGACAACATTTCGATGATGCCGATAACATGTCAAGTAGGGGCTTTCAAGGATGTCCACAACAGGTAGATTCATCCCAAGTTGTCCGAGAGGGTCTCGAGAATGAATCTCAAGACGTAAAAAGGTGTGGGTCTTCAACTGATCAGGAAGAAATGAGGGAATGGTCTTAGCTAAACCTTCCTCCCCGTGGGGGTTATGAGTGGGTTACCCCCATCGTTCTTCAATATGTCTCTCAATTTGGTCATTCAAGAGAGTTGAATTGGTTCTTGGAGAGGACTAGTCTTCTTGGTGCTGATGTCGAGGAGAACATAGTGACGGCCAAGAGGTGCACACCAAGACTGCGTATGTCATGGTCATGAAGGATTCGAGAAGGTGTTCTTGTACATGTATACCTATATGTTTACAGACTTGCCTATGGAGCTCCCCTTTGATGACTTTACAATGGGTGTGCTCTAGGTGCTAAACATTGCACCTACTCAACTTCACCCCAATGTTAGGCTTCGCTCCAGGCGTTTCACACTCTTTGTAAAGCGCTTGGCATCGTCCCGACTCCCTTTGTGTTTTTGAATTACTATTGTAAGCGGGGAGGGGACCTTGCCAACTGGTTGTCCTTGGTCGGCTAGTCATCTAGAACCCTGTTTTGTCCCTTCATAGTGAGTTGTAAGAACTTTAAGACAAGGTTCTTCGAAGTTGTCATAGAGGAGGCCAGGAAGAATTTGTTCTTCAATGGCGAGGAACCCAAGTTCCCTTTATATTAGACGAGGATTACTCGCAAATATCAGTATTGGCCGAGAAGTGACATGTCGTCCTACGATGTCCGGGTGTTGGAGCTCCTTGAAAGGCTTCCCCTCCAAATGCCGACTAGACCATTTCTTAGTGATGTGGTCAATCCATATCGTCTTGCAAATGTAAATGGTATGTTTCATTCATTTTTTTCTAAGTTATTTTTTTTAGTTCTTGATTGTGTTGAATTTTGTTTTTGTTGAAGAAATGTTAGAGGCGCTTGTAAAGATGCTCAATAACTTGTTTAAGCAGTTTTAGGAGGAACCTATTGCTGCTGCTACAAATGCCCAGGTGGCCATGCCGTTTACGGTGCAGGACTCTCGTCCCATGAAGTCCAAGGTCAATGAAAAAAACACAAGGCATCCTGTCGACAAGAAAAGCAGGGATTGTCGAAGCACACTCGGCTAGAACCAAGATTGTCTTCTTCTAGTCCTTTCAAATATTTATTTGTCGACTTAATGATACGCGATTGATAAATAAAATTTATCGTCGCTTAAACTCTGATAAAAGAAAACAAATTAACTAATGCAATATAGCTAACCTATGTCGAATCTCACAAGGACACAATTATAGGGGTAACATCATTATCTAATATCATATATATTTTTTATTTCTCACTAGAAAAAAGGGGGTTTAATTTGAATAATAAATAAAGTAAAATAAAAGTTTTAGATAATAAATAAACGCAAAAAAAATAATTTGAATGAGTGAGATGTGCGTGAGTGAATAATTAAATTTAAATAAAATAATAGCGAATAAAATTATAAGAAAATTAGAGTGGTAAGTAAATAAATTGAGGATAAAAACAATTAAATTAAAATAATAAAATATAATAATATTATAAATTATCAAAAATAAAAATATCGAACATATTGAATTGAAATATAATACCAATTAAAATAAACTTGAATTAAAATAAAGTAAGAACAAACCTAAAAGTTATAGTATAATATTAAAGTTATCTACTACTTTTCTCAAACTAATAAAACTTAAAGTTATACAGGAGGAAGAAGAGAGATTGTTGTCCTGGTCCAGTGTATTGTGCTTTATTTTCAAACTTCTTATTTATAAGAGACTAACCAAGTGTATTGTTACAACAAATCCAAAAGTTAGTTGCAATCAAATAGTTTATATATTCAATTAAATACATAATATATTTAATTAAATATTACGATACTGGATTTGTTTCCAAAAATAGTTGCAATCAAATATTTTATATACTCAATTAAATATTTTATATATTTAATTAAATATATTTTATATACTCAAAATATTGCGGATACTGGATTTACTGATCAGGTATTGTTATTTTTCCGAAAAATGTGTGCTATTAATTCTCAGTACTATTGGCTCATGTGAATGGATGAATTGAGCTATGAACATAAATGGGCCTTTAAACTTTTACATATCCTTTGACAATAACTTCAGCCAATTTTTGGGCTTGGGATATAAAAAATTATTCCAAACTGAAATTTTCTTCCTCTTACAAAAGGGTTTCCACCAAAGAGAAATCTATGCAATGTAATGTGTATGTTTTGATGCTAAAAAAATGTGTAATGCAATAAATTTGGTAAACTAGAATTATGACATGATTTATATGTAAACATGTTTAGTGAATGGTATAAGAGGAAATTAATAACTTAGAATGTGATTTTAGATCAAGAAGTAAGGAGTAAAAAGACATACATTAGCGATCGTTTGTATTTTGCTTTGACAATAGAGGAAGAGGAAGACCTAGAGAAGGTCAACGATGTAAAGTTGGAGTTGTCTTTGTTGGAGCTTCAAGCATGAGTAGCCTTGGTAGGGCAAAGAATGGCAAGGAGGCAAAGGAACCCTGTTGAGTTGGCTCGGCTACAAGAACAATTGGCTTAGACTAAGAGTTCTCTTTCTGAGGCCTTAGAAAATAATTCTCTGTTGAACATGCGTATGGAAGAGTATAAGGAGTTCCATCAGCGGATGGAGACTGACATGCAAGCACTCTCGCTTCGCCATGAAAAAATGAGAAGAAGCTCAAGGACGATGTCTGATTTACAAGATTTTCAGTTGCGTTTCTTGCCTTCAAATAATAGATTTCCCCTTTGAATGTAGTATAAGGACAACCAAAGTTTCAAATCCTAGGAGCAATGAAAGAGTGGGATCTTAATCCAGCAATGTAGTGAGTAATTGGGGAAAATATGGTATGAATGTAATGTAAGAATGAGTGATTGAGTGTTAAGATGATTATGAATGTGAAAATTCTCTTTTCTGGATTTTATAAAGTGAATGGACTGTAATGTGGACTTATGACCATGGTGAACAGTGGTATTGGTGCACTGGTTTATTGATGTAGTGGTTATGATCAAATGGAATGTATGGTTGTTACTGTTTTTGAATATTTCTGTGCTTAGAAGAAAATGTAATATGAATGCAGTTATGAACGAATATGTACTACTAATGGATGGTTGAGTTAATGCAATAGATCTGTCTTAAGGAAATTACTTTTGATGTTTTTCTAATATGGTGAATGGGTCAATGGATGTATCTGCTGAATGAGATGGTTATTTTATGTAAGGTTTGAATGCACGGCTGTTTAGGATGAAAACATGATGTATATGATATAAGAGGGGGGTTTCAAAGAATCAGAATGTTGTAAATGCATAAACTAAAATGCAGAATAGAGACTAGATGTTGAAATGAATTATAGAAATGAAAACATGAATTCGCAATAAAACTATCTAAACTAGATTAATGCAAAATGTCAATTGTAACAATTATGTAGTGAAGAAAATGCGAGAATGAATCTTGAATTTTAAATGGAAACAAACTACTAGAAATCCTTAAACCAAAACTTTGAAACCAATCTAGATTATGACTTCGAAACTGGAAAATATGACCAAAATAAGAACATGAACAGTAAAGCTATGAATTTTTGGGAAATTTGCAGAAAGCTAAATCATTCAATTCTAAGAGAAACTCTATCCTAAACCATGCAGATTTGAAACTAAATCTAAGATTGAATTAAAATCAGACTGAAAGCATTAAAGGAAAGCATTAAAACCTATCTAGAAGAAAGTTCTACGGATCAAATTAGTTTGAAAGTGCTAGATTTTTCGTAGAGCACAAAACTAAAGTGTTCTCAATTAAACACTCTCTTAAAAGACATTCAAGTATCTCAAGCTATTAGAAAAACACCCAGAAGCCTTTCCTCACCAATTGTGATCTGTAAAACAGTCTTGTAACTACACTACAATAGATTAAAAACTCAAGAATTGAAAGATAACATTGTTGGAATTAAATTGCAAGAGAATTAAAGACAAAACTCAAAACAATGAACAAAAATCTAAGTTCTAGCCAATCTTGAATATCAAAGCTTTTCTCCACTTGAATATTCGATTAACCAATCAAATATCCATTCAAGTACGTGAAAGATTCACTGCTTCGCCTTCACTCTCAACCGAGAAGCTATCTCAAAGAAAACCAAGTAGAAAAGTTGATTTCAAGCAATGTGTAACAAGTAGTTTCTTCTTCATTGAATTTCGTTCGGATTGAAATCAACTAAAGCATGAAAACAGTCAAGAGAATGCAAAGAAACAATGAGAAGAGGCACAAGAACCAAGAAGAATGAAGAATTATAACTTCCATTGAATATGAAACTCGAAACTACAAAGGAAAGAACTTACCAACATAACCGAATCGATTGAATCCATGTGCTAGAAGATTAAACGTTGAAACTAATTGCTCTTTATGCCAATTCTCATTAATTACATTGGTTAATCACCAATTTATACTATAGAATTGTTACAATGAATTTAGAGGCCTTGGATAACTTGAGGGAGCCCATAACTTGAAAGGCACTCGCCACTTGAGTTAGCTACAAGTCAGCGAACTTCAAACACATGCCAAAAATCCAATTCTGCTCCAAATCGTGCGATTTGACTTCTTATAGAAAGCTTGTCGAGTCTAGTTTCCAGTGCCACCAAGATCACGATTTTTGGAGGTCTGTAGCAAAAGATATAAATGAAACAGTGAACATATCTCAAGCGATCAGTAAAATAAAATACTGTATTTTATATTGTATATTATACGAATTTTAATCTGTATTTCTAAGTTTCTAAAAAAATATGTTTTAAGCTTAATTATGTTAATTTAACACCCTAAGAACATGTTAAGACCTTCATTAGCATTTATAATTAAGTAAAATATCAGTTCTATCAATGTTTGAAGGCTAAAACGCAATTTGGCGACTACGATGGCCGCTCAGACCATGGCCCAACAAGAAATGTTGGAACTGAAGAGTGTCTTTGTTTAAAAGCATGATGCAGATTTTTAGAAAGGGATTCGACAAGCGATATTCTTTCATGAACACGAATAATCCATCGCTACTAAGCAGTTTGATGTCAATTTTGACATCTATGAGGGCAAATGGACTTCTATAAATGACATCCCGAAGGAGTCCTCAGATGCAACTCCCACCAACATAGATGACTAAGTTTTTTTATCCTTTGATTAGTGTTTGTAATATGTTTCTTTTGAATGCAAACATCCTTCTTTCATCTTTTATATGACTTTTATTTGTCTAAGTTATTTAAATAGATTGAGCCGAGCATATTCACCTATGCAAATGAACTCGAGATTTATTTGCCCAAGTAATAAGTGGTTTTAAGCCGAGAGGTGTCAGTGTATTTAATTTGAAGTAATTGGGGCTAAGAAGCAATTTGCCTAAGCAAACTAAGTTGATGCGTGTTTGTCTAAGTAACTTTAAGCAAACTGAGTTGTGTTTTGCCTAAGTAAATTAAGTAAAAATTGGCCAAGGAGTGTTTTCCTAAGAAAACTAGGCCGAAAGGTGTTTTTCCTATGTAGCTTAAGCAATGCAACTTGGCCGAGAAGGAGTAGCCAAGTTACCTGATTATACTCGGACGTGGCCAAGTTATCAAGTTATTCCGGAAGGTGACCAAGTTGCCAAACTATTCTCGAAGGTAGCCAAGTTGCCAAAATATACTTGAAGGTGGCCAAGTTACCATGTTTTACTCGGAGGTCGCCAAGTTACCAAGTTATTCTTGGAGGTGGACGTGTTGCCAAATTTTTTATACGTCAAAACGTTTTATTACCCTTCATAATGGGGAAAATGAATGCAACATAAGCAAAGAATAGAAGCAAATGATAGAAGTAAATGAAATATTAATAGCCTACTACAAGGTTTAGTTGTAGTAGAACTTGAGCAGGTTGGCGTTCCATTATCTTGGTAGTTGCTTGTCGGAGAGATCTTGTAAATGATATGCTCCATTATGTAACACCGTGATTATTTTGTATGAACCTTCCCAATTAGAAGCAAACTTTTTCTCCATAGAGTCCTTTGGCATCTACACCATATGTTAGGTTGTAGGGTGTTTTTTATGTAGACGAGTGTGGGGTGCACCTGTATGCCCACAAGGCTTCTAACAGTTCTTCAACCCATTTACCATTTGTTGACCCCAATCTATTCTTTAATTCAGCTAGTATAACTTTATTAGCGGCTTCAGCTTGACCATTGATTTGGGGATGTTCAACCGAGTTGGTAACATATCGAGTGTCAAGACCCTGATAAAAGGTGCCTAGGTTCTTATCAATGAATTGGTAACCATTATCAGTGACCAATGTATGGAGAATACCAAACATACAGACTATATTTTTCCATACGAATTTTTAGATTTGTTGGGTGATCATTTTGCCTAATGGCTCTACTTCAATACATTTGGTTAAGTAGTTAACAACCATTAACAAAAACTTACACTACCCTTTGGATTATGGGAAAGGTTTGACAATATTGATTCCCCACGTTGCAAATAGCTAGGGGGAGACGATGTGGTGTAGTTTCTCGAGTGAGGAGTGAATAAGGTCTCCATGATACTAACACTCTTTACATTTTTTTTATATACTCAGCACAGTCTTCTCAAATAGTGGGCCAGTAAAAATCAGCTCTTAGTACTTTGGCCGCCATCATTCTTCCTCTGGCGTGTGACCCGCATATGTCTTAGTGTAACTCATTGAGAACATACCGGGCTTAATCATTGTTTATGCATTTCAACAAAGGGGTGGTAAAGCTGTATTTGAAAAGTTCACCACCAATGATGGTGAACCATGTTGCTTTCTTTCGAAAGTGAGTTGTTTCTTTAGGGTCTACTGGTTGTTCTCCTTTAGCTAAAAAGGAAACATGGTGTCATCCATGTCTATTGTGTATCAATTTTGAAGGCATTCGTTAGGAGCAACTGATGGTTGATGTATGGTATGCCGCATAATAGTTTTTTGGTGGCCTGCTCCTTTGGCGTTGATAAGCTTTGACAACAAGTTGGCTCTGGTGTTGTCAGTTCTCGGGCTATGCGATATATGCACTTTTTGGAATTATACCATTTTCCCAGTTTTCGATTCTAGAGCATAGGGAGGCTAGAAATGTTCCAATGTTAATGAAGTTCTCCTCGCACTTCTTATCCCACTAAAAGGTGGAGACTTTTTTTAATAGTCGAAGTATAGGTCGAACCTTCTCGGCCAATGTTAGAGTAAATCGGGAGAGTTTCGTTAGACGCCTGATTAACTACTGTACTTCTTTTATATATGTTGGGTTTTGAATGTTGATAATGACTTGTCACTTGTCAAGATTGGTCTCGATACCCCAGTTGGTTAGCATAAAGTCGAGGAACTTTCTTCCCTAAACACCAAAGACACATTTTTCTGGGTTCAAACGCATATTCTACCTTTGTAAGATTGAGAATATCTCGTCTAAGTCTTGAAGGTGCTTCACACACGAGCCCAATTTGGACCACCATATCGTCTACATATACCTCCATGTTCCTACCAATTTGCTGCACAAACATTTTCCCATCAACAGCTGATATGTGACACTTGCATTTTTTAGGTCGAAAGACATGATCTCGTAGTAATAATTCTCAACTTTTGTGATGAAAACATTTTTGTTGCATCGTCTGGATGCATTCAGATTTGATTATATCTTGAGTATGCGTCCAAAAAGCTTAAGATCTGATGTTTGAAAGCACCATCTACCAACCGGGCTATACTGGGCAAAGGATAAATATCTTTGGGGCATGCTTTGTTTAAGTCTTTATAATCGGTGCACATACGCCATTTGTTGTTCAAATTTTTTACCAAGACGACATTGGAAAGTCAGGTGGTGTACTTGGCTTCTCAGATAAAGTCGACATATAACAACTTCTCGACTTATTCTTTCATCATTTTCCTTCTTTCTTTGTCCATCTTTCGCTTCTTTTGGGTTACCGGCCTGGCCTTCTTATGACTAACAACCGACATGTGAACTAATGCTTGACATATTGACCAGGCAAATAGATCAGTGTTTTTCTTTAGCATGTTGACAATTGCTAAAGCTTCTTCAGTAGTTGCTAAGGAGCTTATATGTGTTTTCTATTATTACTAGTAATGTCTCCTCCTTTGATTGAACCTGCATATCATCATCTACTCTTAGGTCAATATTTTTCATAGCCACCAAGTCATCTTTTCTCAACGGATCCTCCTTTCTCTCCTTATTTGGCATTGCCTTCAAGATAGCCATGTAGCACTCCCTTGTTGCCTTTTGGTTTCCATGAATGGTGACAATGGTGTCGTCTAGTGCCAGAAACTTCATGGCCAAGGGAGGTGTAGATACTATGGTGCCAATCTTGTTGAGTGATGGATGTCCTAAGAGAATGTTGTAGGGTGCATTGGCATCAATAATGAGATACCTACTTTGATTATCCTGTAATGCGTACTTCGTTCCCCAAACTTGGTGTACAAGTGTATGTACCATTTGGTGTCTACTCTCTCCCTTGCGAACCCGACAACTTGGTCGTTATAAGTCTGGATGGATTCTTCTTATAACTTCATCTTTTGAAATGTCTTCTAGTACAGTATGTCTACTAAGCTTCCCTGATCTATTAGTGTTTTTTGGACAGCAAAGTTTGCCACCTCCACTACGATGACCATGGGATCATCTTGTTGAGGATCGATTCCTTTGAATTCGGCATCAATGAAGGTAATGAGTGGTATTCTCGGTCACATATTGCCAATGGCGATGTTGACAGACTGTATGCTCCTGAGGTGTCTTTTTCTGGTTGAACTCAAGGCTCCTCCTCTTGTAAATTCTCCTACTATGGTATTAATTACACTACGTATGAGTTGGTGTCTTCTTTCTTCGTCCTTCTCCTCCCGGCCACTATTTTGAAGCCAAGAGTGATGGTTATGACTCCAGCACTTATAATGGTCGTCATCGTTGCATATCAGGTCGCGTCTTTCCTTCTCATCCTTCTTTACAAACTGGCGGAGATGTCCAACTTGTATCAGCTCCTCAATCTTATCCCTTAAGGCCACACATTCTTCAATAGTGTGACCATAGTTTTGGTGGTAACGGCAATGTTGGCTATGATCTGTACTAGGGGGTGAATAACTCTTCATCGTTTGAATGAGGTCAACATTTAGAGCTTCCTCGAAGGCCCTTCCTTGATTTATTGTCAATGGGGTGTAATGGGTGAACCGAGGCCCCTTTTCTTTGGGTCTCGGTTGGAATTGTTGCTTTTCCCCCTATCCTTTTCTTGTCTCAACTTTTCTCCTTCCTTCTTAAGTGACTCCTTCTGATATACCCTCACTCTTCCATTTGCATGAACTAGTGGCTCTAATTCTAACTTCATAAATGGTTTAGCTGAGTTTTTGGATAGGTCATCCACAAACGATCCCAACCTTAGCACTATTACCAAATTGTGTCTAACTACCTGAGGTTGTAAACCACAGATTTTGAAACAGATTTTTGGAATACTTGTCCATGAAAGCATGCAATGACTCTCTCTCCTCATGTTACGGTGAGTACGAGATTATGTCGGTCCCCCCATACGAGAAGAAACTTCCTCATGCTAGTCCATCCTTCATTGTAGTTTGGCATTTTATTGTTCAAGTCGATTGATCGCCTCAATACTCCACTTTTGACTCTACTTCATGTCCTCAAACTTCGTAAGTATCGCTTCTAGTAAATGTCTTTCTTTAGGAGAGGAGACTTTGGTTAGCCTCTTGGACTCCTCTCGATTGGTCATGTCTCGGGTTACAGCCACCATCTCAAAAGTATCTCGACCCATGGTGGACAACAAAATGTACTTACCTTCCTCTAAGCTTCTTCTTTAATTATCTCTTCAAAGTTTTCTGATTCCATGACATAATAATTGCATTTTGCATGACTATCACTCAAACTCCTTTTTTTTTTTTAGATTGGAGCTTGGAAATGATGAACTTGAGCTTGAAAGACTTGATGATAATGAGAAACATGTATATGGGATTAATTCCTTACTTTAGGTGTTGAATTATACTACAAAATAGTTGTTGAAAATATTTTCTCTTCCACCTTTTCTTCTTGTCAATTCAGAAAAACCTTCTCATCAAACATGACATTTCAACTAATGATTAACTTCTATTCTCCAAGTTGTAAATTTTATAACTCTCCAAACTATAACTAGTAAAGATGCATCTCACACTTAATTCTTTAAGTTTTTTTCTCTTTTATTTGGGAACTTGAGCATAATAAACACAACAAAAAATTTAAGGTGATTTATTGAAGGCTTTCTTTCAATCCTTGCTTTAAATGGTGTCATATTGCAAATGACTTTTGTTAGACATCTATTCAGTAGGTAGATTAATAACTTCTAGCCAAAATTTTTTGGACATTTTTTTTCTCAAACAACATGGATTTTGTCATCACAATTTGATTCTTTTTCTTTGATACAACATTTTATTGAGTTATATAACCATTAATTACTTTTCTATCTACTCCTTCATTGGAGACTTATTCCTTTCCCCTATCACTTCTTTAAAATTTTATGAACTTATCACTTTCTCAACAAGTACTTTAAGTTTATTAAATACATCAAATACTTTATATTTTTTCTCATAAAATAAACTCATGTCGTGTGAGTCAAATCATTAATAAATAAAATAAACTACCAATTTTAGTATGAGAAAGGATACCCAATGGACCACATACATTTATTTGCACTAATTCTAACATTTTTTTTATTCTCCTTACTCCTTCTTTTGGGAATGATTGGCCTTGATATTTGTCAAACATACATTCTTCACATATTTCATTTTTCTTCTCAATTGTAGGTATCTCAAATAGCATATTTTTTTTTTTAGAAAGCAATATAAGACCATTGTAATTTAAATGCCCAAATCTCTTGTGGCATATACAAGAGTCATTTTTTTTATAGTCATCAAGTTGAGTTTTCTCTCATAATTAAGGTTGTGTTTGGATTAGAGAGTGTATTTAAGGGAGTGAAAAAGAAAAGGAATGAAGATAAAGAGAATGGAAAGTGAAGTTGTTTGAATTAAGAAAAAGAGAGTGAAAAAGACTAGAAAGTAAAATAATATTATTTATTAATAATAAATTTTTTTAATTATTTTTAATTATTTTTTAAATTTATTATTATTATTGTTATTATAATATGAAAAAAAAATATAGTTTAATATTATTATTGATAAAATTCTTAATTATTTTGAATTTATTATTATTATAAAATAAAAAATACATATTATTGTTAATATATTTTTAAATTATTATTAATAATTTCTTTAAAATAAAAGTAAATAATTATTAACATATTAATTTAATATTTATTATTATAATAATATATAAAATATATTAATATTTTAATATATATATATATATATATATAATCGATTATATAAAATAAATAATGGATTATGTGTGATATATAACATTCTTCGTATTTCTTTATATTTAATCGTAGAAAGGTAAATGAAGTAATTTTTCTTGAAATATGTGTTTTTATATCTTGGTTTTTTCACTTTCCTCACAGATTTCCTCTCTTTGTCTTTTCATCCGCAGATCCAAACATAGGTTGAGAGAAAGTTGAAAGTTTTTATTATTCGTCATTTTCACCCCAAATAATTATTCCTTTTAAATAAAAAATTTGTCCTTTTGATTTATAAATCGAAGATAACAATGTTGTAAAAATTGTCTAATGTTCCATAGATTTTCATCTATTGTCTTTTTCTTGTACTTTCACACACTCTCCATTGCTTAATTTAACTTTTGAAGCAAATAAATAATTCATGTTAACAAAATACTCTCTATCTCTGATCATATTATTAATGCATTCATTAAGTTCTTATACTCTTGAATTGTCTTTAGACAAATAAAGAACAAGTTTCCTTCATCATTTACTACTTTAGAAAATAAATTGTGTTGTTGATTTTTAGAGTGACAATCTTTTATAACATGCCTAAAGCTTTTACAAACATAAAATTGTTGTTTGTTTTTATTCCAACAATCTTTTTCTTCGTGATTCTTCATTTTACAAATTTCATACCATTTTTTTTAACTCCCATTATTTTCTCTTCCACTATAGTAGTGTCTTCCTCTTCCACATGGATTTCTTCCTCTTCCTCTATCTCTTCCAAATGTACCACCTCTAGAAGACTCATCCTTATTTGTTGATTTCTCTTTTTGAGATGATACTATAAGTTTATATTGAAACACACTTTCAACTAATTTTTCAACGTGATGTAACAATCTTTACTTATAGAATAGTGATCTCATCAATCTTTGAACAATCATGGTTGATAAGACCTTAGTTTCTTTCATATTTTCATCTTCAAAATCTCGTATAACTTTCCTCACCTTTGGACCATCTCTTCTTAAAGAATGTCCTACACTTCTTTTATTATTTTTTCCCATAATTCTTGAAAATATGATCAATGAGACTCTTCTCTTAATCATCCTAAAAACTTCAACTTCTATGGTTTCTTTCTTTTTAATGTTACTTGTTATGCAACTATAATAATTTTATCATCATATTCTATTTGTATGAATTTTAAAATATAAAAAAAGTAAATAAAATTTTCATTTCTATATATCTATAGATAAAAATTATAATTTTCTCTTTCAAATAAAATAACTTACATATTATTAAAAATATTAGTACTATAGTTTTGCACTTTATTTTTTAATATAAGAATTTACAATTCTAATAATTCCTTTATTGATGCTATTAATGATGTTACTGGAAAATTGTATAAAGATTTATAAAATATTTTAGAATAAAAATAAGATAATTTAAGATTAAATTACTTTCTATTTTTTTCTCTCTTGTATTTCTATATTATATTTAGAGATATTATAAAGATTTACAAATTACTTTAAAATATTATAATAGTTATAATAATAAAGAGTTGATGAATATTATTAAATTTTAAAAAAATCATTAATATTCAACCTTTATAATATCACATTGTTCAACAATCAATAAGTCAATAGATTTCATTCCAGTTCCTTTGGCACCTCTACGTAGTACAATTCCTTGGAAGAGATAGACTAGAGTGGGTATGGTCTGTCATAAAAAAAGTAGTTAAAAATATGTATATAAACCTATTCTAGTAAGTAACTAAGTATCTATTTGCTCCCATCGGTACTGAAAGAGCGAAAAGTATCCAACAAAATAGTTATCACAAACAGATTCTCACCTTTAAAATTGCATTGATTTATCTGTGTATAAGACTTTTGATTATGAGAACCTCATTGTGTGCAAAAGAACAAAAGTTTAATCCTCTCATTATAGATATCATGAAATAATAGACAAATAGAAACAAGGAAAAATATTTGGATTTAAATCTCATAATATCTAATGAACTTCTAGATTTCTACTTCCCTAGTAGTCTTGAGCATGTACCAACCAGTTGATTCCCACAAATATGAACTGTTAGATTCCAGGTACACTATTAATATATTTGTGAACATAGTTACACGAATATAACATATTACATGTTTATCATAATTATAATTTTTTTTTAAAAGACCCAATTTTAGTCTCTCAATTTCATATAATTTTTTATTCTTTCCAAAAATATCTATAGAAATTAGTTCAAAAATATCAACCCAAATTAGAATTTAAAAAAGTCAAGTCATCATCATTATTCATCAAACAAATTTAATTTTTTAGTTTGTTTCACCTCAATGTCATTCTCATATTATTCATAATTAACACCATATCAACATAGTCTCATTTAATTGTCTTTTTAAAGCAATTGACAGAATCTTCATCGACCTCTCACCACTGTGATCTTAATTTATATGATTTTGATCGAGATTGAGATCTAGATACCTCATATCATATCCCTATATCCATACACACTAAACTACCACATGTCATATTTCATTCACACAATAATATTTTCTTCAATAGGAACTACACGGCCTCATACCCATTTTCATACTCATCATTTTCAATCACATCATATTCATCATCATTCAATAACACATCTTACTCCAATTTCGCTTGAATTACCCTTTTCTGGATAGGAAGATTCGCTTAGCGAGCCTCAATTCCACTTAGTGGATTGGATATAAAGAGCAATCCCAAAACTAAAACTAATCCACTCAGCGCGAGAAAATTCGCTCAGCGGAATCGTCCAATCCGCTCAGCAAATTTCAACTCAAGAGCACCCCCAACGTCTAAAACCAAATTCGCTCAGCGAATTTTGCTCTATATGCAAATTAGGATTTTGCAGAAGAATTTACCTTAAATCTTTTGATGTAACTTATTGTTAGAGGGTTTAAATTACTTATAACATCTTTTTTTTTATAAAATAATAATAATATAATAGACGAATATATATTATATAATTTAATTATTTGATTAAATAAAATATTTAATTCGGTTTAAAAAATAAAATGAAATAGTTCATAAAATAAAATAAAGCGAAAAGATATTATGAGGTTATTAAAGATAATGTGGGTAATTTTTTAAAAAATAATATGAAGCGGTTATTATCTTTAAAGATATTATCAATTGGATTTAATCTCCAGAAACCCGACTCTACCGGTATAAATAGGTGTTAAATCCTCTCTATTTCTCATTCTAAATTTTCCCTAATATTTGGGAAAAAATCTTAGAGGAGGTGATTGGGAGTGACACGTGAGGAGTTGAGAGCGTAGTATCTCAAGGCGTCGCGTATCTTCATTCGAGGTAATAAGGGGAGTGAGGAATGTCTTATATATGGGTACTTATGAGAATTTTCGATAGAGAGGCAACCCCTAAGCCTCAATAGGAGTTTCTTTGTTTTTAGGCAACCATAAGCCCTCAATATAATTTTGGATAAATTATGACTTGTGGTGTTTTTAGTATATTCATAAACTTTATATCATATTTAGGAAAAATTATGATCATGAAGTGTTTAGATTTTAATTTATCATTTAAATATGTGAGAATATATTGCATTGACTTAGAGATATTTCGCTTTAAGGTTACGACTCTATTTTGGCAAGTTTTTGTTACGAATTTGGAAAAGAAGTCTTCATCAAAGTTGTAGCTCTAGATGTTAGCTAACCAATGGCAGTAATTTCATTCATAAATAGATGGTAAAATAAAAGATCTGATTTTTTAGCGATTAAAGATTATGCTGTCAAGATTAGAATGAAAGTTTTCACTTTTCTTAATTTAAGTGTAGTAAACGATTGAATCATATTTTGAGGTAAGAATGAAAGTTGTAGATAATCTTGTTAGCTTTGAAACAAGATAAGAATCAAGTTAATAGGATAAATGTAAGATTAAATATTGATTTTATAACGAAGAAAGGTCATAGAAGAATAAAAAATAATAATAAAGATAGCTTTAATATAAGTGATGATCTAGTATGTATAAATAAGTGAAGATATATCTTTAGTATAGGTGATGATAAGTTATTATAGGAATGAAATACTGTGAAAATTTGGGTTGAGTTTTGAGATGTCCATGATACGAGTTCTTGAGTTGTTTGCGAGTTATTTGTTTGGGAGGTCTAAATAGAGGCTTAGTCATGTGTAATCCAAGTTATGCTTGGTCATTTGAAAAGTCTAAGTAGAGGTTTAGCAGTGTGAAAATCCAAGTTATGTTTGATCATTCGAGATATGCGATGAGTTGCGCATTTATGTGTGAGATGCATTGGCGTGTACATATTTCATTCATTCATACTTTCTTGGTGGTAGATGCGATCTATGAAGGAGGGTCTTTATGGTCTTCTACCTTGACCTTGGGGATTTTAGAGCAGGAAACCTCTCATTTGAAAGTTGAAATGAGGGACCACCATGGCCAGCTATACTATCCCGACTAGCTCCTGTTAGACTCATTCTGGTGATAATGGATTGTGAGGGTCTTTTGATTTGGTTCATGTACTCTTGGACTACTCATATGCATTTTTGTGCGATGGTACCACATGCATTGGAGATAAGAGCATAAGAGCATTAATGCATTTGAGTTAATTAAGTTTGTGAGTGAGTATATATTGGTGCGTGCAATGCGTTTGCGTGTGATATGTGTGTTTAATTTTGCTTATTTTCTTATATGTACCTATAACATATGTGAGATATATTCCTGACTCTTTTGTTTGTGTGGTTAGTATTTTGTTTGGATTGAATGTTCTTATAGGTGAACATGTCTGTAATGAGGACAAAGAGGAGTTGACTGATGAAGCATAGATTTTCTAAACCTTGATTTTTTTGGGATGCTTTGATTAGGTGTAACATCAGGATATAAAGAAATTATTTATCTTAAAGAAATTGATTATAAAGGCTATTTCAATGCCTAATAATATTTTATTCAATTTTTCACCTCTAAAAAGAGTTATTATGGCTACTGGATAAATAGTGTGGTAGTGTGAGGGATGTTTAGGAAAGTTTTGGCTAGGAAAGACTTGGTATTTAAGAGTGTCCTTAGTGACCCACCTCTCTTTCCTGGGAACTTACCGGGTGTATTGGTTCACGGTCTATCGTTGTTGTTCTAGTAGGCAATATTACTCATAGTAAGAGTTTTATTTTGAAATCTTATTTTCTTGTTTTTGTAAATTTTTATTTATGAAGTGAATATATTTGAATTCTTTTACTTTCATTCTTCAAAATTTTCTATTTATTAATTAAAAAAATTTTGGGATAGAAGGGTGTCACATTACTCACTTTAGGCTTGCTTTCTTTTAAACATTGGGTCAATGATCCAAAACAAACTCTTCTCCAAAATTTAATCAATCAAATTCAAATTAATAATATCACATAATCAACTTAAATCTAATTTCCACAGTTTAACATATTTCTTTCTCACTGGAAACTTAAAAAAATACAACTACTTATCAGTTTCACTCTACTCCAAAAACATGCACAGTTCTTCCCCAATTCAAACTAGAAATCAAATCAGTACCAAGACATGTTCAAACCCTAATTCCTCTACCCCAAATTTTACACAAATTATTTATAAGACTAACTTCCCTTATCTTAGTCCTTCAAACAACTTACTTCCTTCACCCTAGAGCAAAATCTCAAGTATTTTAAGAATGTCTAATGATCAAATCAACCACACTACTAGGGACTCATACTAATATAGAACGAATTAGGTCCAAAACAGGAGCATGCAAGAACAATGAAACCCTAAAACAACCTTTTTCTAACCCTTAAAGCAAAATAAAGCATTAAAAATTTATTCAAATGGAGATTTTAATCGGTTCAAAGTATTTTACTCCTCAAAGAAATGAGAAATGGGTTAGAAATCTTAAAAAAAAGAAAAACAATTTTAGAAAAAAGAAATTTTAGAAAGATGATGAAAGTGAACAATAAAAAATTAAATAAAATATTTTGTTTCTATTTATAAAAGTTAACTAAATAACTTTACAACTTTCACCATTTATCAAAATCAATTTTTCTTTTCTCACTCAACTACTTGTTATTAGCTCTTTCCAGAAATTATATTTTTTATTATATATTTAAAATTATATTTATAATTTATAACAATATATAAAAAAAATTATTTTTTCAACAGTTTTAGTTATCATTGTATTTTTTTCATCACTTTAATATATTTTAACGTTATTTATTTTATTTTTCTTTATAATTTATTCTATTTTTTTCTTTCTTTATAATTTTATTATTATTCATGTTACTCGTTTAATTTTTATAAATTTTTTAAAATTTTTTATACATTATTTTTTCTAATTATTTTTCTAGAAGACATGTTTTTAAGAAGTTTTAAAATTTTTCTATTATTTATTTTTCTCTCTACAATTTCTCTTATTTTTCTTTCTCAAAACTTTACATTCACAGTTATTTACTTAACTGTTTTTACTTCTTTTTTTTTTCAATTTTATATACATTTATCTTTTAATTATTTGTTTAACATTGTGATAGCGTATTTTTAGGAAGCTTCAAACTATATTTTAATTTTTTTTTATTATTTTCTTTATAGACCTTCTTCTATTTTTTTTCTCTCGTAACTGTATCATTATCCACTTTACTCACGGAACTTTTTTTTAGTTTTTTTTTATATTTTTTTATACGTTTTTTTAATTACTTTTTAAAATTTGTTTTGACATATTTTTAGTAAATTTTAAGTAATTACTTTATTTTTTATTGTTAAAATCAGATTCAATATATTACTATATTTATACATTGTTTTTGTCATATTTTCATTTTTTTTTTTAATATTTTTGTTTGTTTGTGTCATATCTCTTATGAACTAATAATTCATCTTTATCAACTATTTATTTCTTATTTTAGAAATAAAGATAAGACGGATAAGTTTTGAAAAGTAAAAATTGAGATTTAGTTATTTTAAAGGAAACAAGACTGATAATTTATATTTAAGGTACCATTCATTTTCTTTATTTCTTTCTATTTCATTCTTTATTTCATTTATATTGTATTTAATAAACAAATTTTATACATTTCTTTTTTGAATTTTCTCATATCTAATATAAATAAAATATTAAATTCTATTAATATCTAGATTTAAACCATATAAACAAGTCTTTTAAAAAGTTATTTATCTAATTTTGATTTATTATTATAATTATTACTTTATTTTTATTTTATCATTTTAATTCTAATTTTTCTCAATAAAAAATTATTTTTCAATCAAGTTAAAAAAAAATATTTTTAAATTAAAAATATTTTTTATTTAAAATATGTTTTATTAAAAAATATAATATAATTTTTATTTGAAAATAGTTACAAACAACTTTATTGAAAAAAAAAGTTTTTTCAGCATACTTTTAAATATCTGAAAACAAATAAAATTTTATTTCTATTATTATCTTTTATTTTTTATTTTAATTTTTATTTTCTTTAAATGAGACTTATTTTTAATGAGATTTTAAAAAAGTGGTTTAAAAATTTTAAAAATAGATTATATAATTTTTTAAATATTCAAAAATAAATTATTTTAAATATTTGAAAAATAGTTTATATAATTTAAAATATTTGAAAATAATTTAATATAATTTAAAATACTTAATATAATTTATTATATTTGAAAATATTTAAAAAATTTAAAAATATAAACCAGATTTAAGTATTTAATTTCTTCACTATTCTCTTCCTACTTTTCAATTTTTTTAAATGTTTATTTTTTTACAATTTTTTTATTATTTTGTCTTTTCAAGTTTTTTGTTACTTCTTTATTACAACTTCTTCTCAACTATTGTTTTTTTTTCATTTTTCTTAATTATTTTTTAATTTATTATATATTCTAATTAATTTAAACCTATTTTATTCAAATTATAGAACAAAAGAAAAACATATAAAATGTAATATAGAATAATTGACAAAGTCTCTATCGACTTTTTATCACATAACATATTTGTCTATATGATTTAAAATGTCATTAAAGTTTGGATACTTCATACTATATCCCTAAATTCATACACATTAAATTATCAAATCTTACAATATTCTTACATATATAATTAAATCTCCTCTCATAGGAGTTACCTTGGCCTCATTGTCATCTCAAGTTCATCATACATCATTTCTTACAATTCCACAACAATACATTTCTTTATTATAACTCAATACAAGCATAAAAGAATTTCCAACTGTAGGGCACTTCTGCTCGATAGAACTAAGTTTCGCTTAACAAAATTAGATCCGCTTAACAAATGTCACAATCCATTAAGCAAATTAGGACCAAGAGCAGTCTCAAACTTGAACCAATTCGGCTAAGTGAAAGTCTTTTGCATTCAGCGAAGAAGTCATTTCGTTGTGAAATTCCCTACGGTCAACGAATTTGAACTCGAGAGTCGGTGAAATCATTCCGCTCATTAAAAAACAAGATTCACTCAACGAATTATGCAGATAAGAGATTCTAAAGAAGAAGGAATCTTGATTCACTTTATCTAAATCATCATTTTGATACACAAGTGTTCTAAAATGATTTATTTCACACTTTTTCAATAAAATAGGGAATCAAGTGACTCAAGGTAGTTCTTCAACAAAATTTCCTAACTCAAACATAATTCTTAAAGCAATTTAACCAACTCTCAACCAGTTTATTCAAGAAATCAATACCATATCATGTTCAATTTTATAAAATCATGAAATCAAAACTCAATCCATATAACACCATGCACACAAAAAGTCAAAATTCCAAAACCAAATCATTCACTCAATTTGTTACTTAATCAAGCTACTCAATTCATATGTATTCTAAATCGTATTAATGTTCTACAAAGAACTAAACCTAAGTGACCAAGTCACCTTCCCATTTCAGGCTTCTAACTTATGGTTCTATAAAACAAAACCAAGGCTAGCTTCCCTTACCTAATCCTTTTGTTCAGAGTACTATCTTTTCTCCAAAATGAGTTGAGCTTCAAGTACTCTAACTTGTTCTATAAGTACATGATCATCAATCGAAATACATCATTATAGACCTAAGTTAGCATAACTCGTATTAATAAGAAAAATGGCACATGCATGAGACTTAAGGTCCACATCCAAGCAACCTAATTCTAGCCTCTTAAGATGATTTAAAGAACTAAAAACTTAACCAATTAAAGATTCCAATTGGTTGGAAATACTCTCCTCTTTAAGAAATTCCTTTAGGAACTCTTGAATCTTAAAAATATGAAAAATAAATTAAAAATTTTAGAAAAACGATAAAAATTTTAAAAAGAAAAAAATTTTAAACAGATGATGGTTTTGATTTTAAAATATAAAATCCTTAATTCTCTATTAAAACTAATTAAAATTTTAAACTAACTTTTAAAAACTTATGTAAACCAACTTTCATCCTTAACTAATTAAAATTTTCATCTTATCTAAACTAATTTTTATTATCTTACCAATATTTTAAAAACTATCTTTTTTATCATAAATACCACTTCAAAGCATTCTTAAAATTACTTATATTTTTTTTTCAAATTTACTAATTAACAACAAATTAATAATTTTAAAACCACTTTTAAAATTACTCATTTTTTATGTTTTTATTTATAAGTTAATAATAAAAGTATATTCTAAAACTATTTTTAAAATCATTATTTTAAAATAAATTATATATAAACTAATATTAAAAACCATTTTTAAAATTACCTTTTTCTAATATTTTTTAAGTTAACTTTAGAAGAATTGATATTCTAAAATTTATTTTTAATTTTTAAATTAATAATAAATTGATTTTAAATTTTTTATTTTTAAAAATTTATATATAAAAAATTATAAAAATTATATATGTTATTTATAGTTAAGAGAATAATTAATAATATATATAATAATTACAATTAATTATTATTAATGGGCAAAATTATTTAATAAATAAAAAAGAGAGTTATAAATAAATAAACAATAAAATATAATTTTTTTTAAATATTTTAAAATATATCAATTTTTTTTTCAAATATATTTGTAACGAAAAAAAAGTACTTATTTTATATCTATAATGAAATAATAGTCTATTCATACATTATTTACAATTTTAAAACATAAAAAAATGTGAAATATCTAAACACATAAAATATTTATTTTATTCAAGTAAGGTTTATTATTTGAAAATAAAAAATATTTACAGAAATCATAATAAAACTAAAGTTGCAAATTATTCATTAGTACAAAATTAATTATTCTTTGAGCAAAACGTGAAGTTATTCCTTAACTTTTACCTGCAATATTATTTGCTTTTATATAAAGGGTAAACTAATATAAACAATATATATATATATATAATTTGTGAGGATCCAATTTTGAGTAAACCCTAAGCCCACCTACTTAGAAATGGGAGAGATTATAAATAGTCTATTTAACCCTAATCCTCTCATTTTTCACTCTTGTTTTTAGAAAATCCTAATTTTCCTTCTCTCAAATTTCTCCCAATTTTTTTCAAGAATTCTCCTTCAATTCTTATCTTTTTTAAAATCCGAGAACACTGGGGGAAAGAGCATGAAGAGTAGATTAATTCTCTCCGAATAAAATTGCGTTTTAAGATCCTTTAAAGGTAAGGGAAGCTAATTAAACAAAATTATTCATGATTTATTGGATTATTATGTATGTTTTTTGTGTTATTATGTGATATTTATGAAAACTATATTGATTATTATATTTGAAAGTGTGATTTAGGTTTCGCTTTGAGATTGCGACCCTATTTTGACTTGATTTTATTTAGAATTTCGAAAAGTGTTCTTCATAAAAGTTGTAGGCCTAGATGTCATCTAACTCCTGGCTTTTATTTCACCTAAAGGATATGTATAACTAAAGATACGATTTTTTTCGTAATTAAAGGTCGAGCTGTTAGGAAAATTATTCGCTTTGAAATTACAAACCCCTTTTGGGATGTTTTGGTTACGAATTTGGGAAAGTTTTCTTCATAAAAGTTTTAGCCCTAGATGTTAGCTAATCAATGGTTTTTATTTCACATAAAAATAATGTGTAAAACATAAGATATGAATTTTTGAGTGATTAAAGGTCATGGTGTGAGGATGAGCAAGATGTTTTTAAAACTATTTTTGCTTGAGCGAAAGTTTATTATTTTTAGATGATTATTCATGTTCTAATTTGTATTAAAATAATATATATGTGCTATATGATAAAATTTTATAAGACATATACTTAAACTATTGAGTTATGTGATGTGTAAATTGGTGATGTATTGTGATTGGAATTGGATTGATGATAATGATGTGAATTTTGTTTGTGAATTGTGACTGAGGTCACAAGGATTTGTAATGGCAGTGGTGCCAATGAGATTGAGATGGCAGTGGAGCCAATAATTTTATGATGGCAATGGAGCCAATAATTTTGTGATGGTAGTGGAGCCAATAAATTTGTGATGGTAGTTGTGACAATGAGATGAGATAGTTGTGTGCTTGAGATGGTTGTGTGTCTATGAGATTGCAATGAACTGTGAATTGGATTGTGTTGTTATGTGTGAGTCAGATAGTTACCACAGGGTACTATTTGGTGTAGCTTTAGTGTACATATGGAATTCTAGATGTCTCTGAAGGAGGTATCCAGACTTCAATGGGATTCTAGTCACATAGACAAGAGTACCATGTGGTGGAGGTCGATGGAGGTTTTGACTGCACTTATCACTGGGTGGGAGGAGCCATAAGTTCTTTGATATGTGTGTGTGGGAATCACCCTGACATGCGGTTACCAGAATGGTGATAGGCGTGTAATCCTGAGGTAAAAAAGACTATGAAGGGATTACTAATCCTGAGGTGAAAAAGATTCTGAAGGGATTGCAATCCTGAGGTGAAAAAGACTCTAAAGGAGTTGTGTCTATGGCCCGATAACCGTATGTTAGGTGCTAGCCTCTGAGATTAAGGACTCCATATAACTTTTCGGAAGAGTCTGTCTAGCATATTAGGTGTTGTGAATGAGTGAGTGTGATGAATGTGTGTGATTGCGAATGACTATGATGGTTTGAATATCTGAATATATTTAGATAAATGATTGTGAGGATGAAATTATGAACTATTTATATTTTGATTGGTTTTGTTTACATTAACTTACCCTTTCTGTTTGTGTTTGTGGTTTTATTGATATTGCGATGATCGTGTCTTGACACGGGAGCAGATAGCACTGCAGGTGAAAGTTAAATAATAGCTTCAAGTTTTGCTTGAGGAATTAGTTTTGTGCTGAAGAATAATTTTGCAACTTTCAATTTATTATGAGTTTTTGTAAAGATTTTTTATTTTCAAGTGATAAACTTGAATAAAGTGAATATTCTATGTGTTTAGACATTTTATATTCTATGATATTTTGAAATTATTAATAATTAATGGGTAGATTTTTATTCCGTTATAGATGCAAAATAGATATATTTTTGGATCGTTACATAATTCATAAATTCATCTTCATTATTATTTATCTAAACATATTTAGGTATTCAAACAATCATTGTCGTACTAAATCACATGCATATTATACTTCACTTTTTATATGCACCTAATATTCTAGACAGATTCTTTCAAAAAATTATATAAAATTTTTTACCTTTAAGACTAGCACATGTTTCCCTAGTTAGCGAGATATAGAAAAATCCTAAGAATATTTTTTATCTCTGAATTTTCTTACCTATTCCCATTTTCTTTTTCTAGTACCGACATGTCAGGGTGATCCCACACATACACCTACCAATAATGGCTCAATCCAGCTAGTGATAAGTGTAGAAGGAACCTCCATCGACTTCTCACCATATGATATCCTTGTGTAGATAACTAAAATATTGTTGAAGTTTGGATACCTCATCTAATATCTCTATATTTCCATATGTATACTAAAACTATACCAAATAGTAACTTGTGGTAATTATTTGACTTACACACACAAAAAGCAAGCAATCATTCCAAAATTTATACGACATATCAAACCAATGTCATTAACATCAATCAATGTTATTTCCATTTTCATGGGCTCCCTACCATCACAATTTCTTAACACCATTTTCATCACAATTCTTTTATATTTTCCTTTTGAACATATGATTTAAACAACTCATGTATTATTATGAAACACCATTGTTCTGTTTCTGTTTTTTCTATTTTCCCGCGATTTATTTTTCTGTTACTTGAAGTTGTTTTTTCTATTGCTTTTCTCTTTCATTAATTTGTTATTATGTATATGATATCTTGTAAACTTTGTGTATGTGAGAATTATCATTGAATTCAAGCATTTCATTCAACTAGATGGTGCCTCTATTAATCCCTATTGTGTAACTCGTGTACTATAGCAACTGTTTGATGCTGGTTCATACTACAAGAACTTCAATATGGTACAAGAGCGGGTGAATACTCGCTCTACTTTCGCTTCCTTAATTCTTGCCTTACTCTGATCTTGATTCTACATTTTTTTTCATTATGTCTATCACCAATGAAATGGAAAATATGATGAATCCGATGAGCCCTATTATCTTCACCTAGGAGAGAATCCTGGTATGGTTCTTGTTAGCCCTGCACTAAATAGCCTGAATTACCACTCCTAGAGTAAAGCCATAAAAAGAGCTCTTTTGACCAAGAACAAATTCAAGTTTCTTGATGGCAGCATTCCTCAACCTGATAAGGATGATGATCCCTATGACGCATGAGAAAGGTGTAATGTGATGATTATTTCTTGGATTACTCGTGCCATGTATGATCAAATTGCACAAAGTATGGTATATTGATAATGTAGAAGAGCTCTGGTAAGACTTCAAAGATAGATTCTCTAAGGGAGATCACTTTAGGATCTCTGACCTTATTCAAGAAATGCATTCCATTTGTTAAGGAGAAAGAACTGTCTCTGAGTATTTCACTAATCTCAAGATTCTATGAGAGGAGCTTGATTCCTTGAGGCCAAATCCTAGTTGTACCTATGAAACAAAATGCAAGTGTTGTTAGGTGAGAATAAACCACAGCTATATAAGTGAATACGACTCCACCTCTTACCCAAAACCTTAAGGCTACGGGTTTGTGTGTCTTTCTCCCTTATATACTATTCAACATTCCCATTTCTACCCAATGTGGGATTCCAACTCACCTTGAACTCCAACAATCTCCCCCTCAAGCATGAGTTTCTTCCACATTGGCATACAAGTTTACTTTTACTTGTATCGCCGTAGGATCCACCTTAATTTAGGATGATCCCTTCACCTACTCCTCGTGAGCCGAAACAACCTGGCTCTGATACCACTGTTAGGTTAACCAAGGAGGGGGTAACACTGGGGAGATTTTTAACCAATGGGAATAAACCACAGCTATATAAGTGAATACGACTCCACCTCTTACCCAAAACCTTAAGGCTACGGGTTTGTGTGTCTTTCTCCCTTATATACTATTCAACATTCCCATTTCTACCCAATGTGGGATTCTAACTCACCTTGAACTCCAACAATTGTGATGTCATGAAGATCATAATCAAAATTAGGAATTTGAAAATGTGATTTGCTTTCTTAAAGGTCTCAATGATGCCTACAACACTATGAAAACACAAATACTCATGATGGAACCTTTACCTAGTGTCAATCGCATCTTCTCTTGGGGACTCCAACAGGAAAGACAATTGGTTGGAAATAATGTCCTTGAAGGGAAAATTATTATCAACACTCAAACCAATTGGAAACAACAAGGGAGACTGATGAACAATATTTTAGTCGCATTTCTTGCCTCAAATACTTGAATCTTCCCTTAATGTGATATAGGATCAACCAAGGTGTCAAATCCTAGGAGCAATGTGTGAGAATGTCTTTAATCTAGCTATAAATGCAATGAATGAGAGGAAGAATGTGTATTTTATGCAGAATCTAAATGATCAATGAAATGGAATGCAGAAATGACTCAATGTGGTATTTATCACTAATGAACTATGATGTAGTATGTTGTTTTCCTGATTTTTGACCGAGGTGAATAGTGTAGTTGGTCTTGCTAATCATGAATATGTGAATGGCAATTTTGAATGATACTAATTTCAGTAAAAAGAGAAAAGTATGAATGTAGTTATTCCTATATATAGTTAAATGTATGAAACTGTTTTATTCAAAATGAATGTTGTATGCTTGATGAAATCAGAGATGAATTGATGAATGAAATGAATGCTAGAACAAATGACAAGAAGTATTTATGTCTTTATTTTTATTTCTTTCTGTTTCAATGAATGAATTAATGATGAATGAAATGGAGCATGAATATTGTGTTATTGAATGAATAGATGAATGAATGCAAATCAGATTGCTTGGTAGAGGGACGGGGTTTTAGACTGATGTATGCAGAAATATAATAAAATACAAGATTGAATAAAATGCAAACTTCTGGAATTCAAAATACTAAGCAATGCCAATTCTATATCATGAACACAGCTAAACTAATGTTATGCAGTATATATCAACTAAAGAAAATCATGTAAAAGCTAAGATTGAAATGCTATAATCAACTATACTATAAATTAAAACAAGTAACAGTTGGAATGATTGCTTGAATTATAGAAGAAATACAAAACAAGAACAAAAGAATACCAAAACAAGAACAAAAGAATACCAAAATAAGAACAAACACTGCAAATCTAGAATTTATTAAATCGAAACTATCCTATGCAGAAACAAAAGTGGATATGAAATTATTTAAATCTTTCAGAACTAGAAACAAGAATGAACTACTAGAATTCCACAAATCAAAATTAGTTTGAAGATGCTAGATCAAATCAAGAACATAGAATTAGAACTCTATGCAAGCTGTGAATAACGTATCACACTAAGTTCTCTTAAAAGACATCCAAGTATCCTATGTTCTTAATCAAATACTAAGAAATTCTTTCTCACTAATCATGAATTGTGAAATACCATTGAAACTACTCAAATATGAAATCAAGAGACAATTTATACAAATTTTAAAATGACTGAAATTAAAACTACAAGAAAAGCATTAAAAGAAACGTGAAATAGTCAATGAAGACTCTAAGTTCTAGCAAATCTTAGTTGTTAATCCACTTTCCATTTGCAAATTCAATTAACCAATTGAATCCACATTCAAGAATTGCGAGGAAATGTAGTTTTACTTTCACTTTTAACTGAAGAGCAATCACAAAACAAAGCAAGGAAAGAGTTCAACTCTAAGCATTGTGTGTAATAAATAGATTCTTCCTTCACAGTTTCAAATTCGAATTATAAAACTTCAACACATGAATTAAAATGAAAGTAGAATGAAAGAACAATGAGAAGAGGCACAGGAGCAAACGAAATTCAAGAACTGAAGCGTTTTCTTGAAGAATAAAACTGAATACAATGAAGAGTTCTAACCATATTAATCGAAAATGAGAGATTTCTATAATTGGAATGCTAAGTGCCAAAAGTGAATCATTCTCTATGCCAATTCTACTTAATTACAAGGCTTAATCACCTATTTATACTACAGAAGTGATACAATTAGTGTACGGGCCTTAGATAACTTGAGGGAGCCCATAACTTAAGAGAAACTCCATCCAAATTACAGCTGCTGTTAGCTTAACTTCGAACACGTGTGAAAAATCCATTTTAGCTGCTCCAAATTGTACTGTTCAACTTCTAGATGAAAGCTTATTGAGTCTAGTTTCCAACACAGCCAGAATCACAATTTTTGAGTGCCTGTAGACAAAGATATAAATAAAACAGTTGACCTTCCTCAAGCTGTATAGTAGAATCATAAAATACTATATTTTTGGTTAAGTTAATTTAGGACATTATAAACATGTTAGGACCTTTGTTAGTATTTATTTTTAAGTGAAAATCAAGTTACATCAAAGATCAAACAATAGTGGCTAAAAATTTCAAGGCATGATAAAAGCAAAAACCAAGGAAAACAGTGTACCTATTGCAATAAAATGAATCACACAGCTAGGGGCGGAGCCAGGAATTTTAGGTGAGAGGGGCTGGACCGAACTGGACCGGTCGGTCCGGTTTGAGCCAAACCAGAGTAATTAAAAAAAATAATATATATACATTAAAATTAATTATCACGTAAAAATAAATATAATCAATAAAATTATTAATAAATTATAAATCATTTACATATATTTAAAATTAACATAAATAATTATATATAAGATCAAATATATACATGATATATTTAATTTTTTAATTGTACTCGACAATGTTTCATGTTATAAAAATCATCAATTATCACATCTATATTGAACTTTGCAGCAATCTCCTTTTCAAGGTAAACAATCATGCAATCAATAAGAAAATCATCTTCCATCCTATTTCGAAACCTTGTTTTAATAATATTCATAACAGAAGTTGCCGTAGATAGTGAACAAAAATAATAAAGAAAAAATTTTTCTTACCTTGTTTCTTCACTATAAGAAAAATATAGATGATATCTTGTTTGTTTTAATTTTGAATTTCTTAACTTTTAGTTTCTAATACTCTACAATTTTCTAATATATATATATATACATATAATATAAAAGATTATTTTAATATCTTTTGATTTTTTTTAATTGATGATATTTGTTAAAATGATATATAGTACAAATAAAAACTTATCTTTTTAATAATAGATAAAATATTCTCTCTTATATATAAAATTATATATTTGATTATTTTAAATTTGATTTTGAATTTCTTAATTTTTAGTTTCTAATACTCTACAATTTTTTAATATATATATATATATAATATAAAAGATTATTTTAATATTTTTTGATTTTTTTAATTAATGATATTTGTTAAAATGATATATAGTACAAATATAAAAACTTATCTTTTTAATAATAGATAAAATATTCTCTTTTATATATAAGATTATATATTTGGTTATTTTTAATTAAAGATATTTTATTTAAATTTAATCTATATATAATATTTTTATATCATGTTATGAGATAATATATTTTATAATTTAATTATAATTTTATATAATAGTAAAAAAATCTAAAATATTTGGAAAATTAAAAATAATATATTTCATAATTTAATTATAATTTTATATAATAATAAAAAAAATTTAAAATATTCTGTGGCCCATTTTTTTTTTACTTAGATATTTTTTATTGTTATTTTTCTCTTTTATTAATTTGTTAATATATATATATATATATATATATATATAAAAGATTTCTTGTAAACTTTATGTATATAAAATGATGTCTCTACTCTACTTATCGCTGTTGTATAGCCCATATACGGTAACAACTATTTGATTATGCTGGTTCATAAATACCTTCAATGTATATATAGTATTTTTGGAAGATTACATCATAAACTTTTATCATAACGAGTGTATTGCACTTTTCCACTACATATGTGAAACTAAATTATTAATGTAAATAATTAGTTTATCCTCTCATTTATATGTAAATTACATTTTTTTTTATTCTAATGTTTGAAATATTATTTTAATGTTGACTCTAATAATTATGAAATATATTATATCTACTTTTAAATTAGTCAGTAATTGTATTTATTAAATATTATTATTTTTTTCAGCACATCAATATTAATATTGTCATTTAATATATAATTAATATAATAATTTTTAAAAGATAAATTATTACAATTGTATTAGTCAATCGAAAGTAATCTTTGATTATACTTTATATAATATACATTATTTATTTTTATATAATTAATTTATTATTACATTTATGATACATTATTTTTAAAATTTATGTTTGTATAATTATTTTGTTTTTTTTTAATCTCAGTGTACGATAAAATAGGTTATTTAATTAAACTAATTTCATATAATAAATAAAATTTCTTAAATATATATATATATATAAATATTTATTTTATATATTTATATAAAATTAAAATTAATATAAATATTGAATTATAATTTATTAAAATGAATATAAATATTCAATTTTAATTAATTCAAATAAAGTAGTATAATAGAAAAAGTAAACACACAGGTGCTATCACCCTTGTGTTTTCACTTGTATGTATTATTATATTTTAAAATCTATTTATCTTTTTTGAATCTGTAATTTTTATTTTTCTTCTACTATCTGTTTGACATATAGTATCTAATAAGGTATTCATGTCTTTCATTCTTTCAGTGGTTTTGGATAATCTAAATCTATCCTATTTACCTTCCATATATCAAACTCTTTGTCTTCCTCTTAACATTTTTAACCATATTTCTTTTAACATTTATCAAGAGTAATATGTAATATGTAATATTGATTTTTAAGTTTTTATTATTTTGTTTTCTTAGAAAGATGGTTAATTTAATAATAGAAAAGTTTGAATAATTTTTTTTATTAATTTAAAATAAGAATTTGAAAGATAAAAAGAAATTATTTGATAACTTTATTTTTTGAATAAAGCAGATGAAAAAATTAGAAAAAATTTCAAAAAAACCTTTTTTTTTATAATTAAAGTTAAGTTATTTAATGTTTGTCATGGCAAAATTCAGAAAAGTATTTTAATAAATTTTCATTTAAAGAGAAAAGAAAATATAACTAATTATAATATTTTATAAGTTTTTAAAAGAAATATTAAAATCATAATCTTTTGCACTCTTTTTTTTATTGATTAAAATTTATTAAAAAATATAAAAATATAGTTATTTTATTTTATTTAATAAATTTATGATAAATTCGTGTTTAAGAGTTAATTCTTATTTTTTTTAATAAATACGTGTTTAAGTATTATTTAAATTGACAAAATACTATTTATATTTATAAGTAATGAATATTTTATGAATAAAAAAATATTTATTTTATTTTTATGCCTAGATAATTTAATTATAAATCTTAATTTTTTGTTATATGATTGAAGAAAGAAAGTTTGACAGTAAATATATACTAATCAAAATAAGTAACTAATCAATATTATTATGATATAATAGTAAAAATATTTTAGTTTATATTATAAAACAAAAAGTTTAAATTAAATTTATCATATTAATTATGTTAACAAAATTTATTATATTATAATATTGTTGATAGTTTTTTAATCATTAACTTGAACTGATTTTCCGTTGAGTAAAAATATAAAATTTATTTAGATTTATTTTAATAAATTGAGTATATATATATATTATCTATTTTTATTATATAATATATATAATTATTAATATCAGCCATGTCAATGCACCAATCTGCACTAGATTGATAAGAAAAATTAACTATGTGAAAACATTTAAGAATAATAAAAGTTTATAATTAATAAAAAATATATTTTTTATTCATATAAAATGATATTAATGAATTTTAATGCAAAAATATCTTTAATAAAAGTTAATTAAAAACATCATCAACTATATTTTTAATTATTAAATAATTTAATATTAAGATAATTTTTTATATCTGATAATGATTAAAACACTTTATTAAAAATTTAAAATTCAAGAGATTTAAATTATATTTTTAAATAAAATATTAAAAAAATAAAAATTAAATATATTTTAATTTATCAGAAAATTTGAGATTCTCTGTCTAAATTAAAATGATTTTAAAATCTGCAACATAAAAAAGTGTAAGTCCCTTCTCACTACAGCAACTAACACCCTTAGGGTTCAAAGTCCATACAGTCCTTGTTATGGTGCACGCGCACCTCAGAGCCAAAACCCTCATAAAATCCCCTTTTTAGAACCCCTTCATTTTCATTCCGCTGTTCTCGTCACTCTTGCCTGTTGTAGTAGCAAACCATGAGCAGTTGGAAAAACCTTCTTCTACGAATTGGCGACAAGAGTCCCGAATACGGAGTCTCCTCCGACTACAAAGATCACATTGTACGCTTTCTCTTCTTCCTTTCACTCTTAGCCGCGAATCGATCCTCTACTCGCTACCGTCTAATATCTTTCTTTGCTTTCGATTTCCCAGGATACGTGCTTTGGCGCCCTTCGCCGCGAGCTCGACCACTCCCAAACTGATGTCTTGGAGGTAAACTGTGATTTTTCTCCTTGTCATTTTGGTCTTGTTTAGGATAGTTAGGTCAATTCGTTTTCTCAGTTGAATACTTGAAATGTTTCCTATTCGCTCTTTGCTCTTTTCTCCTGGAGAGTTTTGTGGCTTGTACTTGTGGCTACGAGAGAGGACTAAGTTTGTAATCTACGTTCACTTTCCTACATTTATGTTGTAAGCAAGAGTGAGTCAATTTTTGTTATGAATTGAAATGTTATCTGTATGATATCTGCTTGATTTTATAAATGTGAAAAAATATGTTTGAGTTAAGATGCGGATATTTATTGTTTTTAAATGCTAGTTATACTTTGTTTTATCCCTTCGTTTTAGCTTGTTGCTTGCTCAGGGGTTTTCTTCTGAGAAGGGAGCTTATGTGCTTCAGAAGTCTGAAACATTGAAAGTTGATTAGAATTTAGAACCTTGTAGTTATATTTGAACTGTGATATGTGGACCTGTTAGTTGCTTCACCGCTTTCTCTTCTACAGGCTTTTCAAATGTTACACTTTTGGTGGTGTTGTCTTATTTCAATATTCAAGCTTGTGTAGATTTTGTGTAGTGTGTAGTATTTCTACATGTTGTCTTTTTCTGTACCATAATAAGGCACTGCTTTGCTTGATATCGCAACAGATTTTACATTATTGAATTTGTTTCTGCAGTTCCTTGTCATGTGTGCTGAGCATTTGTCTCACAAGATTCCTCTGTATGGAACCCTGGTAGAAATTTCTTTTCTCTCTCTCTCTTGAACTGTAATAACATCTTTTATTTTGTTTTCCTGTATGTTGCAATATCTTATTGTGGATGTGTATGCATGAATGTTACCTAGATATGAAGTGTTCTTCTCATTAGAATTTTTATTATTATTATTTGGTGAATTTGCAAGATATCAATACTGGGAACTTGGTGAACTTAATTTATTATTGTTGTGGTTATGACAGTGGAAGTTCTGCTGAATTATGTATCTATATACATAGAGCCGCTATTAGTCATGACATGAAAATTTATCTGATTTTTAATTTCAGAAATGTTTTCTTCTTTCCATTTTATTAAAAGACTTAAAATCCTTAACTCTCACTCCTTTTTTTCCCTGTGTTATTAAATTTCTGATTGCTAGCTAAATAAATTTATTACTACATGTTAGTTACTAGTAAGCTTTGTGAATTTCAAAGGTCCTTTTGATCATGTATGCTGACAGACAATTTTGGTATAACCTATAGATTTCAATATAGTTAAAATGGCTTATTGAATATACAGTGGCCATGGTTCCTTTTTGGCTCTAGAAATAACATTTTGTCGAATGCATTTAGAAAACAGTGTTTTTTAGGGAACAATATTATGTTTTGAACATCACGATGACAATAGTACCATAAAAGATATAACTAGATGCACATTTCAAAGCTGGAGTGTATGTAACCTGCATATTTAGGTGAAAATTTGATACTTAAATATTAAAGAAGCATGATAATTAACCTAGCATGACATCGCTACTCTTCTATGCAGTTACCTTTCTCTATTATTAATTTTGTTGGAGATTTCACATCGACTAGAGAAATGATCAAATGATAATATATAAGTGGATTCAAACCCGATTTTACAAATTGGTTTTATGAGCTTAGACTTAAAGTCCTCTTTGTAAGATGGTATTAGAGCTTATCCTAACTAAATTTGTTGTGCTTATCTTGTGACCAGCTACTAGCCCACTATCGGATCAATCATAAATATCTAATCTCATGTTTGAGATATTTAGTCCTCGGTGTGTACGGGTGTGTTAGAGATCCTATTCGACTAAAGATATGACTAAATTATAATATATGAATGGTTTCAAATCTCATCTTAAAAGTTAGTTTTGTAGGGGTAAATTAGGTTAAAATCTACTTTCTAATAAATTTATGTGCTGCATTTTACATCAAATGTCAATTATGTGCATCTCAATGATGTGATTGTGTAGCTAATTACCTTTCTATTATGTATTGTGAAATTTCTCGTGTATTTTCAATTGAAGTTTCTGAGCATCCTGTATGTCCTATGTATTCATTTCATTTCAGATTGGCTTAATTAACTTGGAAAATGAGGACTTTGGGAAACAACTAGTAGAGAAAACCCAAACTATATTACAGGTAAGCAATTAAGCCACGGAAACTGCGAGGTTGGTTTCTTGGTATTGCATATTAACTGTCTTTATTCCTTTAATTACCATTAGTTCATTAGCTGGATGTGCAGTTAAGGGTAGGTTCAATTTCCATGTGACTAGGTGTCTATAATTAATTGAGTATTGATGAGTAATTGTAAAATCTAACGGTGTAGGTTAGAATGTGAAATTTAATGTAATTAGTTTTCACAGCAATGTTGACTGCTTGTTTTTTATAACTATTATAGTTACATGGATCTGAAACTAAGAATTTTTTATAGAAATTAAAGTTGAGTTTAATGTATGTGGATGCTTGATTGGTTAAAAAAGAAAACTATTATTTGTGATGGTAGCAGACATTGTCTCCATTTAATCTTGTACTGTCAAAGCTGGCCATTGTGGAATGACATGGAAAGTTTAATGCTTTTTGCTTGCCATAAAAATATCTAGGTGTAGGTGTGGCTGACCTTCTTCCTAACCAATGAGCTTTTGACTTTTGGAATGTATTTACCTTTTGACCATGTCTGGTTCAAAATAGTTTAATTCCTCCAATAACACTCATTACCTCTTTCAGTACTGAGGTTGTAATGATGGAATGAAGTAGGTTCCCAACTTCATCAAGCTTTAACTTCGCTCAAAATACAAGCCTCACCTAAATCCCTTTTATCCCGCTGTAAACCTTACTTTCCAAATCTGTGTTTTAAAACTTGGACTGGATTGGCTGCTCCAATTCTTAAACCAGGAACAGGACTGGTATCTGGTCCTGTCACATTTAGGGATTAGAAATGCCATTGACCTGTTTTGACATCAGCAACTCAGTGCTAAACCAGTCAAAACTGGCGACTCAGCTTGTCTAGGTTAAGACTTTCAACCGCTTTTGTCTGTTATCCGACAATGCAGACTGCTCCGTGAGGTCTGTTCATGCTGCTGCATTCTGGCCCCTCACTGACATGCCCTGATTGCTTTATCCCAAGATCTGGATGTGTGTGAATATCAAATTTGTGCAGGGAATTTTGACTGTGAATATCGGATTTGCACAAGCTGGGCTACCTAACTTGCCAAATAGATTTTAATTACTTTATCTATGCATGTTTTTTGTCGTAAGTATGCTAAATTTTATTTATGTATGAAAGTTTTTATTTTCATTTGGTTTAATTATTAATCCACTAGTTAACCAGTACATTGACTGGTCCATGTTTTAAAACATTGTTCCAAATGATGAACAGAATGTGCCTCATTAGTTTCACTGAAATCCTTCCACATTTTCACTTATGGCTGTGCTGAAACTCATTAAAAGAGGTAAAGAAGGGGAGAATAGTATGGGAATTCCTCACATAAAAGACAACTTTAACATGTTTATTTTTTTCTTTTGATATGAGGGTGTTGGCCATTGAAAATCAGATCTTATCCCAGATTAATGTCCGTGACTACTTATTTATGATAAAACGTACAAATATGAGCTAAATTTTTGTTGAACATATACTATTTTTTTATCTTTGTTGATGGGAATTATTAAATTTTTTCTATTTACTTTCTAGAAGTGTGCTGATTAAATACTATTAATTTTATTTTATTTTTGAATTTTTTTTTTCTTTTATGTGTCTTTCATGTGGCTTTGGCTGCTGAACTATTTGCTATAAAACCCGTGATTTTTTTGGCTGCAACTATTGACTGATAAATGAAAACACTTATTTATGAATAATATCATATCATGAGGAATTTTGCTTATGGTAATTGCTAACGTTAAAGTTTAATTAGAATTTTTCAAAGATACTGAACGAAATGCTAAATCATTGACCACTTGTTGACACAACTTTACTAGAAGTGTCATGTGATAACATAACAAACCATTGGTCTATCCTTCGTTGTAGTGGGATTTACAATTTTCATCCTGTTGTGATCATGTAAACCAGGTTGAAATATTTAATTGTCGGTGAAACCTATTTCTGATTAGATTTTATGAAGAAAAAAATGTACAATTACTTTTAATGGTTAAGGTTTGTTTGATTTGATGCAAGACATGGTTAGTACTAATGGTTTTTCAAAACACATTCAATTTCAATTTGTTTTGTTCACTCAAATAAAGCCATTATTTATTTCTTTAATTTGCTGCAAAATTTTTAAATCAAAGATCTTATTAGTTTGAATTTTTAGTTCTGCTGAGTTCCTTTGATTTATTCCCTATAATATTTTTTTGTGGGTTTCTCATGTTTCATATTTTTAATTTAGGATGCCATAGATTCTGGAAACTGCAATGGGGTTCGTGTTCTGATGCGGCTTTTGACTGTTATGGTATGTATTGGCACTTGTTTTTGCAGAAAAATTATACCATTATATTGACATTTAGACTGTTGACTGATATATTATTACTGGTATTCTGAGGTAGATAGGAAATCTTTCAAGTTTTCACCATCGATGTATTCTATATTTATGAATAATTGTTCAGTGTTTTGAGTATGACTTCTTTTGTCTAAAATGTTGTACAGTTAACTTGTACTTATTTTTTCTGTTGTTTAGTCTTTTTTGAATGTACAACTTGTAGTGAATGTTTGTTTCTGATTGTAATCGCTAAAAAGATGTTTCCATAAAAGAAGCTGATTAGAATCCTCTTCCCTTGATATGGTTTTTTTTTTTTTTAATGTGTGAAACTGGTAGAGCAAGTTTGTTATTGATTATAATGTGTAAAAAAAGTGTTGTTTCCATAAACAAACCTGATTAGAATCCTGTTCGATCTTGTATTATTTGTGAAAGTTAGATTATAAGGTTGGGTTATTTCTATTGCAAAGGAAAAATTCATATTCAGATTAGCAAAATTTTGGAACTTATGACTGAAAGTTAACTTATTTTCTATATAATTTTTGTTTTCCTATTTTTCCGTGATAATTTTTTCAATAAAAAACAAATTACTGCACATAACTTCATACTCATGGTGTAATTTTATTATAAAAAGGAAATGATTTCTACAATCGAAATGGAGTAGATTATCTTCTAAACACTTCATCAAACATTAAAAGTTATTATGAAGATATAATTGATTATAGAAATAAGGTTTTTTCACTCGGCTAATCCCAAAACACTTATTTATATTCCTACCCCTTTTGGGTTCTAACTATGTTCACCTTTTATCTTCCTATTCATGTTCTTGTATGTTCATGTGGAGTATCTATGTAACTGAATGCAAGTTTTTTTACATGTTGCTTTCTTGTATTGTTTTAGATGTGCAGTAAGGTTCTTCAACCAAGCTCTTTGGTGGCTGTCTTTGAAACATTTTTATCCTCAGCTGCCACAACAGTAGATGAGGAAAAAGGGAATCCCTTATGGCAGCCATGTGCAGACTTTTACATTACTTGCATTTTATCATGCCTCCCATGGGGCGGAGCAGAACTTTTTGAGGTAATTATTTGATGCTTTTAATTAAAAATTTGGTAAAATTTTCAACTTTATTTAAGCTGTCTACGTCATGACCTTCTAATTTATTATTAAAATATTCCTTTGCTAATTTTTTAACCGTTTCTCTATCCGATTATTAAATGTATCAATTTCTGAAATTTCTATTATTTTTATGAATTTGATATATGACTTATTTTGACATAATTTCCTAAAGTAATATGAGTTATCATAATATGACTTTTTTATTGCTTATTCAAGAGCAGCAGTATTTTGTTTTTTCAGTTTGTTTTTCATATCTAAATAAAGACAAATTTCACTTATTTATCCATTCTTTGGTTGGACTTGTCTGTATTTAAATGTAGATGTTGTCTTTGATTTAGAGTCACTCTATCTCTTCCATTTGTGGGTCTGTATCAGTTGGTAGCATTGGACAATAGTAAAATAGCAATTGAGTTGTGAGCTGCTCATATTATGACAACAATAAATAAAGAAGTTAATGCACGTATCATGAATTTTCATTATGTTGAGAAGTCATAAACATTTCAGGAAATGATACAACTGCTATGGTATCCACTCTTAGTACTTTTTTTTGTTTTTGTTAAGTATATGCATGTTTGTTCAGGTTATTACTTTGAAAATGTGTTCTTCATATCCCAATTAAAAAGGGAATGATGGGAAAAGAATCTTTTGCTTATTTTAGTCTAATCTTTAGGAAAGTATTTCTATGCTGATTAGCAGCATATTTATTGGAATTTTCCTTCTTTTCTCATGTACTTCAACTTTACTTAAATAGAAACCAACCAATAACCTCTATTGGTTTGTATATTAAATGCAGAATTCATTCTCTTTCTACAAATATGGATTCCATTATCACTGAATTCTTTTTTTCATTTAATGGCATGTCATGTCTGTTTACAGCAAGTTCCTGAAGATATTGAGAGAGTGATGGTTGGCGTAGAAGCATACTTGAGCATCAGAAAGCATACATCTGATACTGGCATATCCTTTTTTGAGAATGATGATGAAAATGGGGAAGGTCTTAGTGACAAGGTTGGCTCCTTCTTAGCTAAAACTTTATTATAGTTATGCATTCTTTGTCTGATTTGGGTCTTATAGTGGTGCATTTAAGGGAAGACTGAACTGTACTTCAGGATTTTACCATACTATTATATAATTCCCTATGGTTATAGACTTATAATTGTTGGACATGTGTGTCGAATTCATTCAAATCTTAATGTGGCATTTCGAATTTTATTGCTTGTTGAAGACAAACACTTATAGTGGGATAAAGACTTGTTTTTTTGTTGATTTTGTGTCTTAGTTTTGTGCTTCTCCTCAGAGCACCAGTGTTTAAATGGGGTTGTAATTATAAATTTCAAACTTTAGGAAGGGTTATTATTTAGATAGTTGGTAATAGATCCAGGGTAGAACATTGACAAATTAAAAGCGTTTTTCTGGTAACTTTAGGATTTGTTATCCTGTTATGTTTCTTTATTTCTACTCCCTTTCCATAATTGTTTACAGGGTGTTTGAAAAGGATTATATTTGTAACATTTAATTTCCACTTTACAGGATTTTTTGGAAGATTTATGGGATAGAATACAGGTTTTATCAAGCAATGGATGGAAAGTTGAAAGTGGTAATTTCCTCTTTTCTATCTGGAATGGGTTATGCTACGTATTCTTTTTGTGTCTATTTCTCTACATATTGATGTTAGTACTTGAACTATGCAGGGAAACAAAAATAATTTTATTAAAACAATCATACCAATTACATTTTTAGGTCCTTTTATTTGTAACAATCAATCTCTTTAAAATTAGGAAACAAAGTATATGAAAATAAATAAAAAGATTCTAATGATATTTTATCCTAATTTATATGAGGATCTTAACGGTATTTTATCCTAATAAACTGTTATTCACTACATTAAGTTTACTAAAAATTTCTTAAAGTATAACTTAATGTTGTGTTTGGATGAAGAATTTTAGAGGGTAATTCATTTTTTTATAAAGAATTTAAAATGCTTTATGACAAAATATATTGTTTGGATAGATATTTTAAAAGAAATTGAAATTCTAAAAATTTATCATTTTGATACTTAAAAATTGTGGAATTTCAAACATATTGGCTATTCATTGAGACCCTTATTCTCTACTGGAGGGGACTCCAATGGCCTCAGCCCTTCCATCTTATTCACATAGATATACATTGTTGTGCGAAGGAAAAATAGATAACAAGTGGGTGTATTCATTACTCGCAGTTCTCAATAATTTACTGGGATTATACTATTGCTTTAATACTTTTAGTTATCATGGTATTGAATTACTTAAAAAAGCTTTCCTTTCAAATTCTAATGTCACAGTAGGATGATGTGAGGAGAGTATGCCAGAATCATATTCCTCATGAACATTAACTAGATAGAAGCTTATATTACCTATTCAAATCTTTTCAGTGAATTGTTTATTCATTTGATTTATCTTTTTGTTTCCTTCTCATGTTTTATTCCCAGCTTAATTATATTCTGTTTCAATTGTTAGTTCCAAGACCTCATCTTTCATTTGAAGCTCAGCTGGTTGCTGGGAAGTCTCATGAATTTGGACCAATAAGCTGCCCCAGCTTACCAAATCCGCCTTCAGTCCCTTCTAGTGTGTCTATTGGTAAACAGAAGCATGAAGCAGAATTAAAATACCCTCAAAGGATACACCGGCTAAACATATTTCCTCCCAGTAAAAATGAGGTGATTTGCATTCTATATGAGACTGGTCTATCTCCATACTGATTTCCATTCCTTCAATCCATTTTTATGGAAATTTCTTTCTTTATTTTTATCATGTCAATGGAATTACATTTATCTGTATCCAGGTCTCCCCTTTATTATTTCAGGCTTTTATTTTCGAAATTGAAATTTGATTTTCGACATTTTCTCACTAATCAGAAGTATTAATTGCTGACTTTGTCAAATAATTGATACAATATTGGTCTGCATTATTTGGCAGTATGGAAAAGTTTTCAAATTCCTGTGAAAATGAGTCAAATTGCAGAAATTTCCATTTTCTTATTTTTTTAGCATATTTCTCTGCTTTTAATACTGAGAATCCCTAATGAGATCTTTTGAGTACTCAGGCAATTTTTGTATATACCTTCTCTATTCTTTTGGAGAAAAAGCATAAGAATTGTGTATTCTTTTTGTATCTTTTCATTGATGGTTTGGTTTTGGAGTAGAGCTATTACTTATGCTCTGTTGGGGATTGCTTTTGCTCCTGCTTTTGGTGCTCTATGCCTGCAACACTTATAAATATTTCTCATAAAAAGTTTTTACGATTCTGCTTAAAAGCTACAAGTACCCTTGAAAAGCATATTCGGGTATGCTTTTAAAAAGTGTTGTGGTTGTCAATTATAAGAAATCCTTATATAACCTTATTCTATGTTTCTAACCATTTCTATTTCTTAATTTAAGCTACCGTTTTATGAGAATTTTAAGGTAGTATTTATTACTTCCAATGTTTCTTTATAATTGTCGTTTTTTAGAAAAAAGTTGTTTCTATTTATCTGTCATAATAGATTTCAGCATCTTTGGTACAACAGCTTTCATAAAATCACAGCATTCCTCGGTAGGCATTTGTTACAAATTAATCTACCACTATTGAATATTAGTTTGAATGAAGTGATATTTTGGTTTTGTTGTTTGATGTCTAATTTGAGTGTATATATGTTTTGGTGATAGTTTTTAATTCTTAAATTTGATTACCTGCCTACGTTTATGCGGTCTAAGATGCATCCTGTTCAATTCTGTCCCTGTTAATATCCTTTTGTAGATGATACCAATTTCATGGTTGAACAGCTAAAAAGTGTGTATTGTCCTTGTTGTATGTCGTGGTTTCCTTAGATGGATAATATCTTGTCTGCTTGTGCTTTTGTGCTTCTCTTTAATTAAATCCTTCTTTTAACGGCTATTAGAATAGGTTCAGAATAGGCTTAGAGTAGGCTTTAATAAAATGCTGTTTTGAGTTGTTCCTATCTGCACCTAGGATGGATGTGCCTTTACTTGTCTTTTAATCTTTCCTCTTCATCATTGTATCTCAGATCAGTTTATGTATAAATATGAGAACCTAAGAGAGACTTTTCAAGCTCTCTAAAATATATTTTTCTCCCTTTTTATTTTTCTCTAGTAAGGCTTTCAAAATGGTTTTATTTTTTTAGTGAGGATCAAACTGCTTTTTGAATGATGTTCTGCTGCTTGTATTAGTAACATGTTAAGCTGTTTGTTTTTGTGTGTTATAGCTGCATTTTTTGGCTCAGTAATTTCGATTTAATACTTGCCAATCATATCTGTGGGTTCAATGAAGTAAATATTTTGGATGCAGGATCTACAACCCATAGACCGATTTGTTATGGAAGAGTATCTCCTAGATGTGCTTCTGTTCTTCAATGGCTGGTTTGTATACACCATTCATTTTCTTTAATACTAGAAGTGTAGTAATGACCCTCCGATGGAGTTTGAATAATTAAAAAAACATATTAGAACAGATTATGGCTTGCCAATTTAGGGAACGTGAGTTTATGTTATTTAGAATTTCCCTCCTCCTTTATATTTCTTCTCCACCTTTCTTTTCATCCCTTTTTCCTATAAAAATGTCTTTATTTAATTATAACTATTATCATTTATTGTTTAATGCAAAGCTAGTCGAAAGGAATGTGCCTCTTTCATGGTCGGTCTTCCAGTTTCCTTCAGATACGAGTACCTCATGGCTGAGACAATATTCTCTCAGGTAATGTGTAAAATTGTAATCTCTCCTACCTTTTCTGTAACTATAAAGTATAAAGCTTTAGCAATAAATATTATTGTGGAAGCTTTCTTTTGGCCTCCAAAAGGACCCGAGTAAGTTGCTTTTAGAACTTTAGAACAATATTACTTTTCAAGGACATGTTAAGTAACATGTATTGTCGATGGAATTTTAAGGCAGTTCAATGAAGTGGGAAAAAGAAAAAGAAGCTTTTTCACTTCTCTTAACATTTGATGTCATATTAAGCCCGTGAATGTCGGATGTTCCAAATGAGGATAAACTAGATTCGAAAATTTAGTCCAGTTCATATTTCAGTAAGGTTGTATTGTCCCAAAAGTAAATCTTGTTAAGAAATGTGCTTTTGCACTTTCAGGTGCTGGGACATGAGGTTGACGTTTCCACATTGTTCTAGTGAGGTTTGGATTTGTCCTTGACACCTTACAAAGTAGTGGATCTTGTGGTTGGTTGTCATGGTGGTTGATTTAGTAGTTAGACACAAAGGTCAATTTTGCGGAGATGTTCTTTAATTTATAATTTGGTTGTAAATATTTATCAGTCCTAGATTGTGTTGCAGAGTGAGCAATCTCAAGTGCTACTGCAGATTATGTTAGTTTATAATCTTCAACTTTTACACTGACCACCCCCTGCCATACTCCACCCAGCCTGAACATATAGGGTGTGCTTCTGCGTGTAAAGAACACACAAATACCGAAAATTGCAAGACACTCATGGGTAAGCAGGGGCCAGCAAACTGAGTGTGCTGGAAAAGGAATGGTGCTGTGAGCACTGGGTTGGGTTCAAACAGAGGTAATATGCATGAACGGTCAGAGAAGGATTTCAAATACTATTATGTTTCTGATACATAAAACAAAGTGTAACTAAAAGAAATGGTGAAAGAAGGCCAGGTAAAGTGAGGAAAAGATGGATTTTTGCCTGTTTCTATATAGTGGCTGTGATGGTCATGAATTTCCATTATAGAGATTTGTCACAGGAACCCTGTAGTGTTTTTCAGGCTCCACTCTGCTTTGGTTTAATACCATGCAATTTACCATTCACTATTCTGAAATAGTGTATATTGATAAAGTAAAATGCAAGTATTTCCTTATTAAAAGAAATGCTAGTATTTCTTTGATGTACTGAAACTGTTCCCTTTCTTCATTGTATTTAGGTAAAGGATGTGACAAATTTATCATCTATGTAGTTTTTTTTTATTGTCATATATTTCAAACATTCTACTAAGTGCAGTGTAGTGTTGATAGCCATTGATTTAATCTTAATGGTTTCGAATGTTTAAATTTCAAATAATTGGATAGCAATTTTGGATTTATAAGAACCGGAAGATGGCATAGTGAATCCATCAACTACTACTTTTACTTTTTAATGCTTGCTTCAATGAAATTGTCTTAGTCTTTTTCTTTCTTGTAAATAACATGCTACGTAAATTAAAAGCACTGAAATGTTCAATTTTATAATTTGATGTTGCTGACATTTGTGAATTTGTACTTTTGATGAGTGGCTGCTTATAACTAAATATTGGCTGATTTGGGTAATGTGATATCTATCTCTTGAGCAGCTGCTGATGCTACCTCAACCACCTTTCAGACCTGTATATTATACACTTGTTATTATTGACCTTTGCAAGGTACTGTGTACATGACATTGCTGACTTTATTTACACATTTTATATAGATTTCAAATTTCAGTTCATGTTTAATGCTTTCTAATCATGTGGCTACCAATAGGCTCTTCCTGGAGCTTTTCCTGCAGTTGTAGCTGGAGCAGTTCGTACTCTCTTTGAGAGGATTGCTGATTTAGATATGGAATGTCGGACACGTCTGATCCTTTGGTTCTCACACCATTTGTATGTTCACAATTTTAGCAATTGCTTTACGCCTTCATCATTTAAGATAATATACTATGCATTGTCCTCCTGAATTGTACCTTTTGTTTCATTTATCTAATACAATATGTTTGTTCAAAAAAGAAAAAAAAAATAGTTTCTGCTGTGTCCATAGAAACTAAAGTTGCTAGATATTTCATGATTTTGAGATTTTTCTCAACTGTGGTTTACTCAATAGTGAGAAAATCATTGAAGTGAAACTAATGTTTTCAAGGCAAATTTCTTAACACTTTATAGCAAACTTTATATTTCCAAAACTTTTAAATTATTTACCGGATGTGCTTTACCATCTTTTTGATCATGATTGGGCTATTAATGTATATTCGTGCTTATATTGTGTTGGATGTAGTGGGCTTAGGCCCATCTCTTTGTATTTTTCTTATATTTATATATGTATAACCGTAATGTGCCTGTGGTTCACACACATTAGGGATTCAACTTATGCTTCCTTATCATTTATCTTAATATGGTATCTAGAGCCTAGGTCAAATCCTTGCCTTCTTGGTGGACTTACAATTCATTGATGCAACTTTGTTTTGAAAATCATATCTCATTATGATTTTCAACATCCTTTTACGTCTTCATTGTTTTCTGTCACTATTGCTATCATCACCTTTTCGTTTGGTTACACCACCACTTGAGTTGCCCCATCCAAGCGATCACAATGCTGCCAATGTTGTGTCCAATTGAGTACCCATGCGCCCTCACGCGTTGCTTCTCTGTCATGCTTGGAATAGTTCTGTTGAGCATGGTGGTGCATCTTGCAACAATCAATGTCACTAGCATCATCTTGCCATTCTCTTTCCAGATATGTGACTTCCACCACGATTGGAGCCTGTTTGAAATTTCTCACCTTTTTGAAGTTCTTTTCTCTCTCCTACTGCTATCTTCTCTCTACACCATCCATTCATGGCCTCTCCAAGTGCTCTTAGGTCCCATCCATCTTTATCAATTGTGTCAATGTTCCTTTATCCATTGACAAGTTAAATGGAACTAATTATGATTCTTGAGCATTTGACATAATGCTTAGGCTTAAGGTTCAAGATTATGTTGATCATCTTACTTAGACAGTGACTACCATTGATGAAAATGATTGTCCTCGTTTGTCTAAAATTGATGCTCAAATATATAATGTAATTAGTTGACTTTTCATCTATCACTGAAACTAATATTTTGTGTTCATGAGAGTAGTTTCGGAGTTTGGGAACATGCCTAATTGTTGTTTACCAATGATACTCAGTGTCTTCATGGTGTTTGTCATAATCTCCTAAGTGTTGTTGCTCTTTGACGGCTTGATGGTTCATGGTTGGATACTTGGGTAAAGTTCATGGTCTTCTCCATGACTTTAATATTTATTGCCTCCTATTTCCACTCCTTCTCAAGAACTAGAGTAATGCCAAACATTCTTCATGTTGTTGGCTTTATATGGACTTTTCAAAGAGTACTTGCTTGTCCATGATTAGATTTTGAGGTCCCCAATTGAATGCACCTTTAACTCCACTTGTCCCACCCTACTGCTTGTGCTAGTTATCCATTGAAATACCTTCTTCCATCACTCCTGTTGACTCCTCTACATTGTTATCTCAGTTTAATGACTACGGTCGCCCTCCCAAGTCAGGCAAAGGGAGTCTCAAGTGTAATCATTGTCACAAGTTAGGTCACAATTGACCGATGTTATGCCTTACATAGTCACCCTCCTTAATTTGTCGTGGTTGCCTAGGTTGCTCCCTCTGTATCCTTTGATTCGACTCCCACTCCATCTAATAACTCAAGACCTTTTGCTCTCTTCCATGATTTTCTCAAATGGTATGACAATCGTCATGACTCTAGTTCTATTGCTTTTGTTGTACACATAGGTACTTCATTTATTGGCCTCACTTACTCCAGCTCTCTTGGTCCTTGGATGTTGGACTCTGGTGTCACTAATCATATTTCTGGTAATAAATTTCTCCTCTTTCCTATCAACTTTGGGTTATTTACCATCTGTCACCATGAATAAAGGTTCTTGGACCCCCTTCTCATTTTATTGGTATTGTTCCTCTTCTCCCTTTTCTCTCTATGGACAATGTTCTTTATGTACCTGAGTGTCTCTTTAATTTATTATTCCTAAGTCATCTCACCTGTTCCCATGATTGTATTATCTCTTTTACTAAAGATATTATTTGTTTACGGGACCAGAGTTTGGGACAAATGATTGGCATTGGATGTGAGTCTTGTGGTTTTTACCATTTTTGGACATTTGCTCATGTTGGCTCGATGATGGATTCCCCCTATCTCATCCATACTCAATTGGGTCATCCTACCCTTGTCAAGATGCAACTTGTCCCAAGTCTATTTAAGTTATCAACTTTGATTTGTGAGTTGAGTCAATTAAGTAAACACAATTGTTGTTCCTTTCCGAAAAGTGTCTCCCGACGTGTTTTGTCTCCTATTGTTTTAGGTCATTTTGATATTTCGAGACCAAGCCGTGTTAGATCTACTTTAGGATTTCAGTATTTTGCCCCTTTTATTGATATGATTATCACAAAGTATTTGGTTGTTCTTAATGAAAAATCATTGAGTTATTTTCTATTTTTCAATCTTTCTATAACCAAATTAAAGCTTAATTTGTTCTTTCTATATGTAGTTTCTGTAATCATGGTTATGAGTATCTTTCCCAATCTTTTCAAAATTTTATGACTTCTCAAGGTATTCTTCATCAAACCTCCTATGTTTATACACCTCAAATTGCACACTTTTACTTCATGGTCAAGTTCCTCAACATTTTTGGGGTGATGCTATTCTTAATGCTTGTTATCTAATCAATCAGTTGCCATCTTCAGTTTTAGTCAATCAAATTCCTCATTCTATTTTATTTCTTTATCAAACCCCCCACCCCTTACTACTTAAAGTCTGAGTCTATATGCTTTGTTTATATTTTAAGTCTTGCTCTTGATAAATTGTTCACTCGATCTCATAAAATTTTTCTTTTTAATCTTCTTTTAGTCCCAATAAGTTAAAAGTGTTTCTCCCAATCTTTTCACCACTATTTCATTTCAATAGATATCACTTTCCTTGAGTTTTATCTCTACTTTACATCCAAATCCTTCTTCTTCTCTCTCTCTCTCTCTTTGACCTTGTCACCTTCCCAATTGTCTATTATTCCCTTGTTGTGTCTTGTGTGGCTACAAATCCCCTATTCCACCACCTCTTCGAGTATACCACCGTTGACAACATCCCCTCATCAACTTGGTCCACCTCTTGACTCTTCTCCAACGCCACCTCCTTCGGCCTTTCGGCTCTGTTAATTCAGTTTGAACTTCTCATTGCTCTCTGAAAATATATACGCTCTATTTGTAATCATTCTCTTCATTATATTGCTATGAGCTATCATAGGTTGTCTCCATCCCTTTACTTATCTCCTATTTCTTGTATTGATTTCTAAAACTACAAGTGCTACCTTAGCCCATTCTGATTGACGTCAAGTCATGCTTGATGAACAATGTACTCTTCAGAATAATGGAACTTAAGACCTCGTTTGCCCCCTAGGAAATCTGTTCTTGTTTATTGGTGGAATTTTGCAATCAAAGTTGGCTCTGTTGATATTGTTGATCGTCTACTTTGTCAATGTGGTAAGTTAATTTTTTAATTCTCCATGTTCAAGACAGGGAAATTCTGTTTTTCGTATATTGAATTATATTAAAGTTCTCCTGAAAAAGGTATATGGACACAATAAAGTTGTGGGTTACTCAAAAGTAGACTAGGTGGGCTTCCCTTTTGATAGTAGATCCACCTCTAGATATTATATCTTCTTGGTTACTATTTGATCTTTTGGAAAAGCAAGCAAAATTTAGTGACAAGATCTAGTACAAAAGTAGAATATAGAGTTATGGTCTCTACCACTTGTGAGCTTATTTGGCTTAAATAGTTGCTTAAAGAATTGAGATTTGGGAAGGTCACACAAATGATAATCAAGTGACAATCAAGTTGTCACTTTATTTGAGAAAAGATTGTATATGGAGACATTAAGGCTCAATTTGTTAACTCTATCAGTTGGTAGATGTTTTCACCAAATCATTGTGGCGACCTATAATTATTTATATTTGTAACAAGTTTGGTGCATGAGATTTATATAGACCAGTTTGAGGGTAAGTGTTAGATGTAGTGGGCTTAGGTGATCTCTTTGTATTTCTCTTATTATATACACATTTAATCCTATGTGGTTCACACACATTAGAGATTCAGCCTATGTCTCTTTATCATTTATCGCAACATATTGATTTAGGACATTTATGGAATAATTGATTTATTAATTGCAAAATTATCAGTTAACCATTAACTATTTTGTCCAAGCCCAAGTCCAAGCCCCACCAACCTTTCTTAAATGTTAGCCATTGATACAACCATTCAACTAAATGGTCCAAATAAATAGATAAAGTTTACTTGCCAATTACTGTTACTGGATTGCTAATAGGGTGATCAAACATGATTTGTAACATATATTGTTTTTCTCTTATGTAATTGTATTTTCATTTTGAATTAATAATATCTGATATTGCCTCTATGCATGGTCTGGTCTTATTTCTCTCTAGGTAAGGAAACTATAAGAAAGTAAAGTTTTGATTGAAGTATATCTAGTTAAGGAATAATCAGCAACTCAATTGGTTTAATTCAGTATGTTGTTACGGTTAACCACACTTTAAAAATTATAAACTGGTTCAGTGGTTAATCCCCCCTCACCAGCCAAAGTTAAAGTTCAACTAGATCAACAGAAAAGGTGGCACTCAAAGCTACTATTCTGACATCTGTACCCTTTGATCCATGCTACAATATTGCCCCAATGTCCTTTTTATGGACTGCTGGAATTGATCATGATCATTATTAAATGCTAATGGATTGATGTAATAGAAAGGTATTCAAATAAAGATTGCAGTGTCATTTATGACTCTGCAATGTGAGAGTTGTTTTGGTCAAAAGGAAATGGGGGATCTCGTCGTAAAGTAGTGAATAGTGAATGATTCCAACTTATGATAATGATGCATAAAATTGGTTTGATGAGTGTATTAAACGAATTAGCATTTATAGCTCTAACAATTTGGTGATTGCCATAATGAATTAATAAAATTTTCAATCATCACTTTCTGATGAATGTTAATAGTTGAAAATATATAGGCTGTGTCTATCCGTATTGTGTTTGGTTTCTTTCCCCTTGATTTATGCATGCTCTATTTAACTCACCATGCTCCCAACATGGTTGATGATCTAACTTACCTTCTTCCTGCCTTATTTACAAAATTGTGTCAATACCCTCTTGTTTTGTGTGAGAATTAGGTTGAACAATTCCAGTTTTACGAACTATGGTCAAAATAAAACATTTTTACTTCTTTTATATTCATAATTGACATTTGGCCTATGTTGAATGTCAAGTGTTTACATTCAATTTGGTTGCTGGTTTATGCTATGCAGATCAAACTTCCAGTTCATCTGGCCATGGGAAGAGTGGGCTTACGTCTTAGACCTCCCTAGGTGGGCTCCGCAACGTGTCTTTGTCCAGGAGGTTTTGGAGAGGGAAGTTCGCTTGTCATACTGGGACAAAGTTAAGCAGGTAATTATCCAAGCTAGAACCGCAGTAAATTTTACTTTTGTTGCACATTGCTCTGAGATGAGACGACAAGACTGCATGTCTACTCGTGATCTTGTCATGGTTATGGATCATATAGGGAAATCATCAAAGGATATAGAGATTTTTCTTTATCTGTTTTTGTTGATGTAGAGGAATGGATGCTTTCATTTTTGTAAAATTTCCTTTTAATTTGTGCAATAGTATGATTTTGTATTTTCCAGTTGCCTTGCAAGGCAAACCAGAATCATGTCAGGAGAATTTTGGTGGAATAATGAATTGGAGCATAGCTTTGTGAGCTGAGTGGAGCATAGCATAGCAATCCCACCAGAAGTGGGTGTCATGTTGGATTTCTTGTATGATAAAAAACTTTTCTTTTTTTCTTTCTGAATTTATTCTAGACTAGACCCACCTTAATGCACGTGATAACTGCCTTCTCTAGACCCTCTCTTTCTTTTACCCTCATGCTTTGGTCTGCCAGGCGGAGTGGAGATTACAACAGAGGAGAGAGCACAGGCAGTAGAGCTTGCAGCAGAGGAGAGAAGCTTCTCTTCTCTCACATCGATTGCCCCTCCCCCAATCTCTCATATATGTTTTCGGCTTTGTATATATATTTTATATGGAAGAAACAACTTTAATTGACTAAAACACATCTCGTTAATAATTTTTTTATCAACGTTTATGTTTTGAAAATCTTGTGTTATGTGATTAATTATTATTCATCATTTATTTAGAGGTTATTTTCATTATTTATTTCTATGCATGAGGATGTTTTAAGTATGATTTTCCATTTTTAGTAGGATCTTATGGTCCGTGTCAGGAAACTATGATTTATGATATTTTATCCCCCTCCTACTAATCCTGTTTAAAATTTTGATTTTGACTACATTGGATACTTGTTCTATTAGCAACAAAATTAATTGAAAGGAGTTTTGTTTTATATATTTGGCATATTAATGTTTTTATGGTATATTTCATGATATTTGTAGAGTATTGAAAATGCACCTCGTTTGGAAGAATTGCTTCCTCCTAAGAGTGGACCGAACTTTAGTTTTGGTGCAGAAGATGGTAAAGAAAGCAATGAACATGCACTGTCTGGAAAGCTCAACAACATGGTTAAAGGGAAATCACCTGTCCGTGAAATAATCTCATGGATTGAAGAAAGTGTGTTTCCAAATAATGGTCTAGAAGTTACACTCCGAGTGGTTGTACAAACACTTCTCAATATTGGGTCCAAGAGTTTCACTCATTTAATAACTGTCTTGGAGAGATATGGGCAAGTCTTTGCAAAAGTATGTCCTGACGAGGATCGGCAAGTCATGCTGATAGCTGAAGTGAGTTCTTTCTGGAAGAGTAACACCCAAATGACAGCAATAGCTATTGACAGGATGATGGGTTATCGACTTGTATCAAATTTGGCTATTGTGAGATGGGTCTTCTCAGCAGAAAATATTGAGCAATTTCATACATCGGATCGTCCATGGGAGGTATGTAATAGTGGTTTTGTGGATAGGTTTTTTGTAACTCTTATCTCCTATGCTATATAAGTCTACAGGGGTTAGGAAAAATCTACCTTTTGCTTTTAATTGTATTTGATATGATCAGCTTTTGGATTTTTAAATTTTAAGTAATGAAAAGTTACATCCTTTTGCTTTTGGTTTGATTGTCATGGGTTATAATTGTAGCATGTATTGAATTTTGAGTTGATCATCATGATAGTTACATTGTTCTTTCATATAGTAATATCACCATGTTCCATTGAACAGATTCTTAGAAATGCAGTAAGCAAGACACACAATCGAATTTCTGATCTACGGAAGGAAATATTAACTATTAAAAAGAACATTTCATCAGCTGAAGAAGCTGCCAACGAGGCAAAAGCAGAGTTAGATGCTGCAGAGTCGAAACTTACACTAGTGGATGGTGAACCAGTTCTTGGTGACAATCCTGTTAGATTGAATAGATTGAAATCACATGCTGAAAAGACAAAGGAGGACTTGGTGACTGTTCGAGAATCTTTAGAATCTAAGGAAGCTCTGCTTGCCCGAGCAATTGAGGAAAATGAGGTAATTGATGTGAAATTCCTATAAGTTAATTGTCTGGAGAAAGTTTTCCGTATCAAACATTTGTTTACAATGTATGTGAATGTTAACATTTTTATGTTATGGTTAGAGAAAACTTTTCAATGTGTTTGAAAAAAGTTGATGTGCTAATAGTGTAAGACTTAGTTAGAATGTTTGCAAGCTAGTCACTAGAGCTGATAAATCCAGTACTAAGATCCTTGGACAGTGGTTTCTCCCTACACAATGATAATCAATGCTTATATGCTTGGTTTTCTGATGAAACATTAGATTGGTGACTATATGAAAGGAGTCTGATTATTATAGTACAACTTCATGCACTTAAGTTAACCAAAATTCAACTTATAAAGAAGTTGTTTAATCTACACAAGTTCACTAGTAGCCAAAGCCATATATTTATATTAGACTTCTACACTGAACTGGGCAACAATACTCTATTTCTTACTCTTCCAAAGATAATATTTGTTTCAATGAGATAGTAACCTAATTTACATCACAATACCCTAATATTTGGGTGTTTTCCTCGTTCTCATACATCAATCCCTAGAGCCCTTTTGACACATTTGAGAATGTGAACCATTGTGTTCTAGTGGTTAATGTGAAGATTTTATATAAATTCACTAACAACTCCATCATGTCTATAAGAAATATCATTTCTTATAATAGTGAGATAAATTGAATTCCCACCAACCTCCTATATCACTTTGGATATGAGATAGTTTCACCTTGGTCTCCCATTAGCTTATAATTTGGGTCTATAGGACTATTAATGGGCTTGCAATTTTCCAAACTTTTCTCCTTGTTAATAACATTTTATTTGTAAAATAATACCACCTTTGACTAAGCCACTTCAATACAAAGAAAGTATTTCAGATAGCCAAGGTCTTTGGTTTGGAAAGGGTTGAATAAGTGCTCTTTTAGTTAAGAGATTCTAGTTGTATCATTTCTTGTGATATCTATATCAAAATACATTAGATAGATACACTTCCTAGGGGAAGTATGACAATAAAAATATTAAATGATTTGTCTCGCTTTGTCTCAATCTAAAAATCTGCCAAATATGATTGAATATACCAAATCAAGCTTGAGGTGGTTGTTTTAGGCCATAGAAAGGATGATATAGTTTACAAACAAATACGTGGAGTGGTCAATGAGAAATAGCAGTCATTCTAAGGAAGAGACGAACTCTATTAATCTTGGTCACGGGAGAGAAAGTATCATAGTAGTCAAGAGCATAAATCTAAGCTTTGTGATGCTTAACTTCACTTCTAAGCCCAACCTTAATTGTGTAGACCTATCTACAACCAATAATCTTCTTAGGGGTAGTAAAACTAGATCCTATGTGTCATTTTTTGCAAGAATTTTCCTTTAATGGCTTGTGGTTATTCAAGATGATCAAATACCTCATTGATATTGTTAGGAATAATAGTAGTAGACAAAGAGAAAACAAAAGAGGAGTATGAAGGAGACAAATGATGATAAATCAATATAAATAGGATAAGGATTATGAGGTGATCAAATACCTTTTCTAAGTGTGATGGGCTAATTTGAATTAGAGTCAAGAGAAGGTGATGAAGGATCTATGGTATGGGAAGTTGGTGGAGGAGGGAGGAGGATTCGAATCATGAGGGTCTTTAGTCAAAGGGAAATGAGTTTTTTTTTTATTTTTTTTTTTTTATGGCCTACACTAGTATATAAGGAGAGGAGGAGGAGCAATGTTAGTTGCTTTACATCCTAGTGGAAGTGTGAAAGAGCTAAGAATCATCAACGAATCAAAGGATGGAATAGGGAAGACCTATTGAATGGAAGCATGAGTTTCCATGGAGGAAGAGAAAAAAATATACACATAACACCTTTTGGTAGTTGGAGAATAGCTTTTGTACCCTTTTTGAAAAAAATATACACATAAGAAACATTGAATAGCCTTAGCAGAAATTTTGTCTAAACTTAGAGACATATTATGAACAAAACAAGTACAAACAAGCACCTTTAGAGAAACATGAAATAAAGGGTCATTCTAAAAAATAACGGTGTGAGAAATTTTATTTTCAAGAGAAGAAGACATTCTATTGATTAAAAAACATGCATTGAAGGATTGCATCTCTCTAGTGATGGATAGGAACATTTATATTCAACATTAGGGAGCATGTAGTTTCAATGAGGTGACTATTCTTTCTCTTTACTATACCATTTTGTGGTGTTTGAGGACATGTGAATTGATGTAAAATACCTAGGATGACAAGAAGGAAGAGAGCTCAACAAAGAAATATTCTTTAGCATTATCACCTTGAGGATTTTAATTATCAATCCAAATTGGTTCTTAATCTCATCAGAGAAAGACATAGATATGGATAAAATTTCAGATCTATCTTTCATTAAATAAATTTGAGTGCATTAAGAGAATTCATCAATAAAGATTACAAAATATCTAAAGCCAAAAGAGGTGAGATAACTTGCCACTATATTTTTCGTTTTGCATATTTGGGAGATTAAATTATCACCACTGAAGACACAATATCTAGAGAACTCCCCTTGATGAAAAAAACTAGGAAGTTGCTCCATATGAATTTCTTTTGGCAAATCAACATGAAGGAAGAGATTTTTTACATCCAAGTGAGTATAACCTTTGACTAATAGTGAGCTTTTATGCAATCAATAGTACTATCAAGGCCAACATTAATAGCTAAGATCCACCTACACTTAACAACAGATTTCCAAGGGACAATAGACAAGATCCCAAGTTCCACTATTGTAAATAGCACACAGTTCGTCTAGCATGGCCTACCACCCACTAGGGTGGACTAAGGTAGGACCTACAATTTTAGGAATTAGTACAGAGAAAATAGAAAAGAGACAAGTATAAAGAGATGCAAGCAATCAATCATAGGTCATAATAATATAATGAGGAGAAGATTAAATTCAAGTGATGGAGTCAGAGGGGATGAAGGAGGTGGCATCAAAGAAGAGTTGGGATGTGTCTCAGTTGGATGTAGGGATGCTACTGACGATAATAAACATAAAGAGGAGGCAGAGGTGGTGGATCTATAGGTACACCAGACATAACACTAGGGTCACAGACAATAGGAGTGGTGAAGGGGGGTGAAGATAGTCTTGAAAAGAGAAGAATTAGACATAAAATAGAAAGAAAATTCAAGGAAGGTGAGATCCGCTGAAATGAAATAGTGATGAAGGAATGAGGAGAAACACTTATATCCTTTTTGAGATAGAGGAAAGCCTAAAAAGATACACTTGTGAGATCGAGTTGACAATTTATTGAAACCAAGACTTAAAATGTTAAGACAACATGTGAACCCAATTACTTAAGATGGTAAGTAATGGTGGGGTTGATGGGGAAATAAAAAGAATGAGAGATCTGATTGTCTAAAACTAGAGATGACATGCTATTGATGTGGTAGCATGCACTAAGAACAACATCACCCTAAAATTGTTGAGGAGCTTGACTATGAAGTAAAGGGTATGAGTTGTTTCAATAACATGCCTTTTTTGCATTCAACTAGTCCATTTTATTGAATCGTGGATGCATAGGAAGTTTGATGAAAAATGTCATGAGAAGCCATGAATGTGTAAAAAGAATGAGAAAGATACTCAGTAGCATTATCACTATGGAAAGTACAAATAGAAACATCAAATTGGATTTTAATTTCAATATAGAAAAATTGAAAAATAGGAAACAACTTAGAATGAATTTTCATTAAAAATAACCAAGTACATACATTGTGAATAATTATCAATAAAGGTTACATATGCTTGAATCTGAAATTAGATTTAACACGAATTAGTTTGTAAATATTAGAGTGAAATGAAGCAAACATAGACAAAACTCGTTAGGAGACACTCTTAGGAAAAGAACTACAACTATATTTGCCTAATTGACATGATTCACAAGACAAAGTTGACAACTTATAAAGATGTGGGGCAAGTTTTTGTAGCTTGGAAAGGCTAAGATGACTCAATTGAGCATGAATGAGAGAGGGGGAATCCACCACTAAGTCAACATGAGTAGAGGTAAAGACCATGAGACTCACATTTGATACCAATCATCTATTTTGAACTCTCTGGTCCTATAAGCAAAAAAAGTCTTTAGTAAAAGGGAGAATACAATCAAGGGAACTAAGGGATAATTAATTAAATGGAGACCTAAGATATAAAGAACATTGTTGATGGATAGAAAAGGGAGAAGATGAATAGTACCAACATCATGAGAGAGGGCTTGTTAGCAATTAGTCATGGTGACAGATGGTCTGAAGTGGAAAGGAAAGAAAAAGAACTTATTACCAAAATTATGATTGTTGGCACTAGATTAAAAAATCCTAGGGCCTAGAGAGGTGGAATGGGTGAGATCATCAAATGAGGTGCTTGTGTGTGCAACGAAAGAAGTAGAAGTAAGCATGACTTCGTCATACCATGAGTTAGCCATGCAAGAGAGTAGGCAATCTAGAGCTATCAGATAGAGTAGGAACAGGATCAAAGGGTAGTGAGGGAGCAACCTTGGCAACTGTAGCCGACCTAGGAGTGCAACCAAGCAATGCTTAACACTAGTCAATTGTATGACTTAGTTTGTGATAGAGGAAGATATATTAGTGAATGACTTGTACAAACACACACAACAAGGTGGATCAAGTGGAGTTCAATATGGGCATAGTTGGGGATCCTAAAATTTGATCATGGATAAATAAATACTTGTTGAGAAGTCCATATAAAGCAATTAACATAAAGAAGTTTTGGTGTTGCTCTAGTTCTTGAGCAAGAGATGAAGCAAAAGACAACAGTTCATTGAAGTCATTGAGAGGACTATGAACTTTGCCCAAGTATTTAGACATGGAACCATCAAGGCATCTAGGAGCGATGACACTCGAGATTTTGACAAACACCACAAAGACATTGAGTATCATTTGTATACCCCAATAGGGCTTATTCCTAGACTCCTGAATAGGTCTCATGAGCACAAAATATGAATCTCAATTTGATGACACTACAAATTTAAACATCAATTTTGGATTAGCAAGGACTATCTTTTTCATCAATGGAGATCATCATCTGAGTGAGCATCATTTGAGTGAGATGGTCAACATAGTCATAATCCTAAGTTTGAGAGGTCAGATGCTTAGGTGTCATAAATAGTTGACATAGTTGGTAAAAATGGAGGAGTTAGATCTAGTAACATTGGAAGAGACCATGAGTTCACGATAGAGAGAGAAAAAAGTTGCAAGATAGAAAAAACGATCCCCAAAAGGTGAGATAAAATGAGCTTTGATCATAATGGAAGTCACAATTTCGAAAAGAGGATGGATGGTGAGGGGAGGCTAGTGGCATTGATCGCTGTTGGAAAGGAGGTTGAATGGGCTGCCATGCATGGTGGCCTACGATTGGAAGGAAGAAATAATGTGCTTTATAATGGTTGCCCATGACAGTGTTGTTTGGCACGAGAATTGTTGCTCAAGATCGTTTGGTCAGGGTGAGTCTAATAGTAGGGTCATCGGTTGGAACAATGGTGGTAGTGGATGTCAACGGCAATGGCAGAAACAGTGGATAAATGGTAGGAAAAGAAGGCACAACAAAGAGAAAAATTGAAAATCAGAATGAAGCACGATTTTTGAAAAGAAAATTGTACCGATGAATTGTAGGTCCACCAAGAAGGCATAGATCCTTGTTAGGCTTTAGATACTGTCTAAAGATAAAATATGAAGAGTCATAATAAGATGAATCCCTTGTGTGTTTTCACTACAAAGATCCATATTATATATATATATATATATATATATATATATATCATAACAAAGAGATGGGTGTAAGGCCATGTATTATTATAAGGTCCAAAATAACTACATCTAACAATTTCTACTTGTATTCTGGCTTTAAACGCAAGTTTGATTTACTTCAAACTGGAGTTATAAAAGCAAATTCCTGTGCCCTCTTTGACTAGCTCCACAGCTACTTAATTTGAATCAAATGTGCTTGAAGTTATGTTTCTCATAATATTTTCATTGCATTGGTGGTTATTTGCACATACAGGCATTGTTTCTCTTGTTGTACAAAAGCTTCTCAAATGTGTTGACAGAGCGCCTTGCTGAAGGAGCTAGAACACTGCATGATTTGAAGTCTGCACAGGTAGATGTGATGGCAGTGGACACTGAAGAGCCACCATCAATGGAATTAGATGACGAAAACCAGAGATCTCAAAACAGGTTCTCGTGCCTGTCCTGAGCTAGATAAATAATAAAGAAGTTATATGTTTCTCTTTCTTTGTGGATATATGCATATTATTATTGCTTTTTAATATCTTCTGCAGTCAGTTAAATGGTGAGAAGAAAGGTGGTGCTTATATTGTAGGTGAAAAGGAGCAGTGGTGTATCACCACTTTGGGCTATGTGAAGGCTTTTTCTAGGCAGTATGCTGCTGAGGTACTGTTCGGATCACAACTTGCTTTTATTTAGTTTTTAAGGGAATGCCTTATAAACAACACTTTGCATATACAAAATCTTGCACCTGTTCCTCCACGTAGATTGCTTTAGATTTGTTTAGTATTAAAAACTTGTATTAAAATGTTGCTTGCAGATATGGCCCCACGTTGAAAAGTTGGATGCAGAGGTATTGACAGAAGAGACACCTTTTCTTTTTCGGTCAGCTGTTTATACCGGTCTTCGAAGACCTATTCACGAGGCTTGATCAATTTGTTACTTCACCTCTGATCTATGTCTTTTAGAATAACTTAATTCCATTCTTTAGTCTGCTTGTTAAGCATAGTCTACTAAATGCGTAAAACTGTATGCTTGTGTTTTAAAAATGACAAGGAGGTATGACGAGTCTCTGCAGTTTAGATTCTAACGGGGACTTGACCACTGCTACTGTACATTAGATTTCGGTTATAGCTACTAATTGGACCTCATACAAAAAATGAAGTTTTCACTCTACCGGTGTTGTACTTTGTAGTAGTATTGCTAGAATTTGAGCCTTAATGCATTGTGATTATTTCTTTCAAATGTCCGTTTATATCGGTGTCCATAAAATGCTCGTTTATGATGCCTTGTATTGTCGAGAAAATTTACTATTTTTATAGGGAAATTCATTATAACCTCGGGAAAAAAAAATTGCTTAAAAGGGGAATAAAGTTAAATAGATTCAAAATACTACACTTGATCTTTAACGGAAAGGTCGTTATTACTACATTCAAAACACTGCGTAAGAAAATTACCAATAATGAGCAGGAGAAATTTAAGTATAAAAGCGGCTTTTGTCTAACATAGGTGTTATAATGTCATAAATTATGTATGCCTAAAGTACTTGGAATGCCTAAGACTATCATTATATGTATTTAGCAAGACGAGTGATGTAGGTAAAAATACAACTATTTTAAAATTTAAAACTATTTTAGAAAATATTTTTAAGAATTTCCCCAAAATTATCTTAGGAAATGATATATGATAATCTACACATTAAAATTTGTATCAGAATTAAGCTAATCATAATTAAATTTAAATTTCTAATAAGAAAATATCCCTAATTTGTTTTAAATTTGTTAAAATTAATTTAAAAATATTAAATAGGTTTAATTTAGGATAATTTTTATTTTGGTCTTATAAATTAAAAAAAAAAATTTAATTCTTTAAAAATGATAAGATATGACATTAGTCTTTAAATGTTAATTTTGAAGAATTAAAATAAATTTTTTAACTTTTTAAATTTAATTTTCAAGGATTAAAATTGTACTTTATTAAATTTGAAAAATTAAAATGATGTTTATTCTCTTTTAAGGGATAAAAAAATATTTATCTAAATTCCAAACACTAAAATTATAATTAAACTTATTAAATATGATTGAAAATTTTATTTAAATTAATCTCAATTACAATTTTTTTATTTTAAATGGTAATCATACTTATCTTCGTAGTTTTAAAGTTTTCGCCATAATTTCAGTGCAGATAAAACATATAATAATTGTCCGTGGTAGGATAATTCATTTACAATTGAACTTATGCTTTCAGAACACTTAAATGAATTCTGTTGATGAGAAAAAAAAATGATTATATTATTCGAATTCCATCCTTCCAAGGTTTAGTTGTCAGAAAATCAAATTATGGAATCTGTTGGTTAATGAAATTATAAAAGTAAAGTATATAAATCTATGTTTGACAAAAAAAAATCAAGTTTTGATGAGTAAATTAGATCAATGATACGTGTAGAAAATATTATTTAATTAAGTTAATTGTACATAAAGAATTAATAAATATACAAGAATTTTATATGATTTTTTTCCTATAATACACAATTTTTATAATTTTATATGAGATTAATTAGGGTTTAATTTTTTATTTTTTTTATATAATTATTGTTGAATAATACTTTTTTTTTATCATATATATAACTAGTTAGTTCGTTAGTCGACTTCCTGAATCAGTTTATATATGAAATCAAACTTCAATTAAAACTTAATATGAATTAAAAAATTTATCAAAGTTAATCATAATCACAAAATACAATAGTTCGAGTTAGAGAAAGAAAGAACAAACTCAGAGCATGTGTAGATTGATTCATATAAAACTTAATTTTACAATTTATATGATTTTAAATTTATAGATTGAAGGAAAGGATTAGCGTTTCAAGGAAATGTAAAACAACGATGTCATTTTGATTTTAACCACCACTGAATGGTAATCAAATAGTCTAAATTTTATTTTCTTAGTCACTTTAAAATTTTTGAGTGCATTGCATATGCTCACATTCTAGATAAGCAAAAGAGATAAGTGTATTTTCTTGGTGTTAGCGATATTTTAAAAGCTTATAAATTGTATAATTCTAACACTAAGAATATTATCATAAGCTAAGATGTCGTATTTGATGTAGAATGTTTTTGGAATTGTAATCAAGATGTAGGCCAACAACTTATTTTTCCAAATTTTGATGATAAGAATGAAGTAGAACATCAACCACCGACTATTACTCAAGATGAGTAAGTTGCATCACAAGACTTGGATGTTCCTACTAGAGAGTTGAGATAATTAGGAAGTAGAAGGAGATCTGTTTGGATGACTAATTATCATGTCCCATGAAATGATCAAAATGAGGATCAATTGGTGCATTTTGCTCTTTTTGCATATTGTAATCTTGTGTGTTTTGAGGATGTTGTCCAAGACTTAAAGTGGAGAAAATCTATGAATGTAAAAATTGCATCAATTGAAAAGAATAATTCTTGGGAGCTTAGTGATATTCCAAAAGGACATAAGACAATTAGTATCAAGTGGGTATATAAGACCAAGTTGAATGCAAATGGGAAGGTTGATAAGTACAAAATACGTTTAGTTGTTAAAGGTTATAATCAAGAGTTTGGTGTTGACTACAAAGAAGTCTTTGCTCCTGTTACACGCCATGACACAATAATGATAGTGATTGCATTGACAACTCAAAATTCATGTCCTATCTTTCAACTAGATGTGAAATCAACATTTTTGCATGGTGATATGGAAGAATAGGTATTTATTGATCAACCCCTGGTTATGTGAAACAAGTGAATGAAGATAAGGTGTATAAATTAAAAAGATACTATATGAACTAAAATAAGCACCACAAGTTTGGTATAGTAATATGGATGCATATTTTTTAAAGGAAGATTTTAAGAAATGTCCATATGAGCATACTTTATTTATTAAATTTGGTGATGATAGAAAAATGCTCATTGTATGATTATATGTGGATGATCTCATATTCATTAGAAATGATAATGCCATGTTTGAAAAATTCAAGATGTCTATGGTAAAAGAATTTGATATGTCTAATCTTGGTAAATTGCATTATATTTTTGACTTAGAAATAATGCAATCAACTAATGAAACTTTTGTTTCACAAAGGTAGTATGTGTGAGAAATATTTGACAGATTTTATATGAAGGATTACAATTCTATTAGTACTCCAATTGAGATTTGCATGAAACTTAATAAAGATCATTATAACACATTCTTTAAGAAAATTGTGGTCATTTTGATGTATCTAACTGCTACAAGACCAGACATAATGTATTTAGTGAGTCTCATTAGTAGATACATGAAAAACCTAAAAGAAATGCATTTGTTAGTTGTTAAGAGAATCCTTTGCTACTTGCAAGGAACAAAGGATTTTGGATTGTTTTATGAGAATGAGAAAAAGATGAGGATTCATTGATAGTGACTATGCAAGGGATCCAAATGAAAAAAAAAAAACACATTTGGTTATGTTTTATGATGTGGTCAACAACTATCTCTTAGTCATCACAAAAGTAGTTGACCGTTACTTTGTCCATAATAGAAACCGAGTTTGTAGCAACTTCAACATGTACTTATTAAGCAATTTGACTAAGAAATATTCTTGAAAAAGTTTATTTCAAGTAACAAGATCCAACTCTCATTTATTGTGATAATAACGCAATTGTAAAACGTTTTAAGAATCCAGTCATGCATGGAAGAAGAAGGCACATAGATGTGAAATTTCACTTTTTAAGAGAAATAAAGGAATTTTGATCTTCTCTACTACAGGAGTGAAAATCAAATTACTAATATCATAACTAAATCATTAAAATTGTTGACATTTCAGAAGATAAAAAATTTTCTTGAAATTTATATTTTCGTTTAATCTTATTAAATTGATAGTTTACAAATTTTTAGTTTAAAAAAAATTAAAAATAAAATATTTATTCGTTTATCTATTATTCTAGTTGGTTATTATTATATATAATTGTTGAGTCTTTATTAATTAATTTCTAAAATTGATTAAAAGAATAAAAAAGTTAATAATTTATAAAATTAATTTCTATCCTTATATTTAAAAATTATATTTATCCAATCATATATATATATATATATATTATATTAAGTTTTCCAATTAATAAAAAAAATAGCAGACTTCTTTTAGTTTTCCCTCTTGGCCAACTTTAACCGGATGGAAGACATCCATTAATAATTTTCCATAAGAAAACTTTCTCAATATTAAATATTTTACTTCTCCATATACTCTTCCACTCTCTTTGCATAGAATTTGTAATTAACTTATAGGCACTTTTAGTTCGAACTTCACTTCCATATAATTTTATTATATCAAGAATTGTGATGGGACAGGTTAGATTAAATGAATTTTGATCCTAATGCTAATACCTAACTGTAACAATGTTTGTGATTAGTGGCAATAAAGAAAAGTATTTGGCGTGTGCAGCTGTTTAGTGTGTTATGAAAATATAATGTTTTAATTTAACTACAAAATGTAGGTTGAAGTCTATTATATTTGGATGATTATTGAGAAGCTAGGTTTTTTAATGATTTGGTTCGCAAATTAATGATCTTGGAGGATTTTCAGTACTAACGCCAAATACTACTGTAAAAAAAATAAAATAATATTATACCTTTATTTTGTATGAAATAGTTGATATATTAAAAATAGAATTGGTATAACTTATAATATTAAAAATATATTCATTTAAAAATAACATAGTTGCTGGAATAGCTCAGTTGGTTAGAGCGTGTGGCTGTTAACCACAAGGTCGGAGGTTCAAGCCCTCCTTCTAGCGTTTTCTATATATTTTTCCAACAATAATTTCTTTAGGAAAAAAAATCCCTCTTCTAATGTACATTCATTTTATTTTATTTATTATCATAGAAAAAAATAATTTTAATTGATGAAAACGTAAAAATTTCTTTTTGTTATATGTTTACCGCACAAAAATTTTAAAATTACATTTTTTTAAAAGAAAATTTTTAATTTAAAAATTAAAATGAGTGAAAAAAAAATAATTTAATTAATTTCACATGCTTGTATTTGTTCGATGCTCATAATAAAAAAAATTATGGATATCAAAACTTACTAATATAATTAAGATATTATATTTTTCTTTTCTTATTTTTTTAAAGTAAATTACGAGTGATATACCAAATTGAAATAATAATATTTTAATGTAGATAAGTTGATTAATATACGGTATTTTTACGAATATAAATATAATATAACTGTACAAATTTAAAGAACTTGCACCAAATTATAAATTTTACAAAATATCTTACGATTTAATTATAAAATACACCTAAAATAAAATAAATCTTAAGAGTAAGTCTTCCTTTTTCAAAACTAGGAAAAAAAGATAATTAGATGTCGTCCTTATCAAATAAGGCATCAAAAGCCTCTTGCTCCTCAAGCGTTAAATCCTCTAGGTCAAAGTTTTTGATATCCAACTCCATCTCAATAGTATTACACATCTCTCAAGTAGAACAAGCCAACACCCCAAACTCATGAGGATTGAAGAACTACTAGATAAAGTAGATGACATTCCTAATTTTGTTTGTCCCATGATATACATAATAGGTAATAGTATAGTTAATCTTTTTACCGAAACCCTTAACAAAAGACAATCTATAAGAAATATTAACTTTTGGCTACGAAATCTAATCCATCTACTCCTAATGTAACAAAAAATTTGTAAAAGTAGGCATGCTATCATTCTCCAAAAAGTTGATGTTCATTGTTAATATAGTGTAGTTCCAACATTTTCACATCCCTTTAAGGTGTCGTCGACATGACCTTTTCCTAGAAAAATTAGGTGTAATGGGTGAGTCTACTTCTACTACTAACATAATGCTCTATGTCATTCAATTGATAAACATATTTCTTAGTCATATTCTATAACATGCACTCATAAACAACAATGTCAATAAAAATACATCACCATACTTACATACACCTAGATACACACACTTCTACCCACAAACACACATCCTATGATCATTGATATTTGTACTCATGGTACCTTTGGTCCCATATGGTACCCACATACCACCACCAAGGGCTATGTAAGTCTTACATTAAATAGATTGTTGTTGGTTGGTCTTCGTGTCCCATGAATACAATCTACATGGATAATTGTCCCTTTGGAAAAAGTTATAGTTAAGAGTCTAGTCGAGAAAAGAATGTGAGGTCAATGTTGTTACCAAGTAGTATCAAGAGGGGGGGTGAATTGATACAATAAAAATTAAACCTTAAGCGTTTATTTGATTCAAATTTTAGCCCTCTTGAAAGTCTTAGCAGATATTTAAGATAGCGCAACGGAAAAATAAAGAGATAAGGGAAAGAGAGAGATAACACCAGAGATTTATACTGGTTCGGGTTAAACCTTAACCCTACGTCCAGTTCCCAATCACCTCAACCTGAGATGATCACCCACTCTCACTATCTTTAATTTATCACAATTTTACAACCACTAATCCCAAGTGAAACATGCAAAATAGAAAATTAAAGATAATCCTCACAATCTCTTGAAACCCACAAGAAATTACCACACCTTCCTTGAGTCACACAAGGAATGAACACACCTTCCTTGAATCACACAAGGAATACCAACACCTCCTCTGAACAGCCTCAGAGGATGAGTACAAACAAGAAAAATATCACCTGGAGTGAAGATCTCAAACTGTAGCACCTGCTCTGCTCAGAGTTTTTCTCAAGATAAAAGATTAAAGCACAAAAATGTATTCTCTTTTTCAAATCAGAATTCAGTGGCTCAAGATGCTCAGAGAAAATGTGTAAAGCTTTTCAGAAAGTATATTGCTTAGAATGTTTCAGTCAGGTGTGTTTCTGAAAAGCCCTGATATGCTTATTAAATAGACAGATATTTCAAATGAAATGAAATCTTTATTTTAATTCGAAATCAAATCTTTTACTCTGTTCAGAGTCTCACAACGTCCAGAAAATAAAATCAAAGATACCCCTTTAATTGTTGGAGGACAAATATTCTCAAATAAAATAAAATCTTTATTTTAATTTGAAATCAATATGATTTATTTTTTCAGAGCCTCACAACGTTCACAAAATCAAAATCAGATATTCCTTTAATTGTTGGAGGACAAATATTCCCAAATAAAATAAAATCTTTATTTTAATTTGAAATCATATGTTTTTCCAAAAACAGTTTTCTAGAGAAAGCACTCTGAGCTGAGTGATGATTACCTTTTGATTTCATTCACTCACAGCTTATAAACTAAGTCTTCAATGTCTTTGAGCTTGCATCCATCTTGAATTTTCTTGATATCCTGATTCATGGATTTCTTGATCATTATTAAAATACTTGAATCCTTATGCAGTGTTGTCCAATCTTCAAAGAGTGGTAACAAATGTAATTCTACATGCTTACCAACCAATCGTGTACAATTGTTGAAGGTTGCGTTCGCCACCCTTTTTTTCCCTAAGATTACCAAAATATTCGTTCATCTTTTATACCCTAGTGTATCTATGTAACCATCTATCCTTTTCACGCATAACAACTTTATAGTGGCATGGACACTTTACCTCAGAAAGCTAGCTACCTTCAATTAGCCCATATTCATCCATTTTCAAAAAGAAAATATTTTCACTCGTGGTTTTGCCACTACAACCTCCACCTTAAAGACACCACCATTAGTCTTATCATGCACACATATTCACATATATAAATGCTAGACTCGGACACCTCAAAACTCAGCCCAATTCGAATAACACTAAAACTATAGTTCGTTTCAAAATTTGTTAAATAGAGAAACTAGAAATCCTCTAATCTAGGGTTTAGCATGTCATACTCATTAACATTTTCTAGGCCATATATAGATATCAAGTAAGATAACTTCATTAAATACATTAAGGTGTCGTCGACATGACCTTTTCCTGGAAAAATTAGGTGTAATGGGTGAGTCTACTTCTACTACTAACATAACGCTCTATGTCATTCAATTGATAAACATATTTCCTAGTCATATTCTATAACATGCACTCATAAACAACATACTGATGCAAAGAAATTGTTTGAATGAGTGAGATGTACATCAGTGAATAATTAAATTTAAGTTAATAAAATTATAAGAAAATTAGAGTAGTAAGTGAATAAATTAAGGATAAAAGCAATTAAATTAAAATTATAAAATGTAATAATAATATTGAAAATTGTAAAAAATAAAAATATCCAACATACTGAATTGAAATATAAACCTAAACTAAAATTATAGTATAACATTAAAGCTTTCTATTATTTTTCCCAAACTAATAAAACTTAAAGATATATGGGAGGAAGAAGAGAGATTGTTGCCCCCATCTAGTGTGTTATACTTTCTTTCCAAGCTTCTAACCAAGTGTATTGTTATAACAAATCTACGAATTAGTTGCAATTAAATATTTTATATATCCAATTAAATATATAATATATTTAATTAAATATTACGATATTGGATTTGTTTTAAAACATAGTTACGATAAAATATTTTATATACTGAATTAAATATATTTTATATATTTAATTAAATATATTTTATATACTTAAAATATTGTAGTTGCTAGATTTGCTGATCAGGCTTGTTATTTTTCCAAAAAAATGCACACTATTAATTCTCAATACTATTAGGCCATGTGTATAGATGAATTGGCTTATGAACTAAGTGGGCCTTACAATTTTTGCACATCTTTTGACAATAGTAACTTGGGTCAATTTTTGGTTTGGGATATTAAAAATTATTCCAAACTAAAATTTTCTTCCTCCAACAAAAGGGTTTCCACCAAATAGAGATCTATGTAATTTAATGTGTATGTTTGATGCTAAAAAAATATGTATAATGCAATAAATTTAGTAAACTAGAATTATGACATGATTTATATGTAAACATGCTAAATGCATGGTTTAAGAGAGAATCAATAACTTAGAAAGTGCTCTTAGATCAAGAAGTAAGGAGTAAAATGACATACATCAAATACTCCCCACTTTTGCTCTTTTGCACTCCCAAGCAAAAGATAAAAGAAAATAAAAGAAAAGAAAAAAATATATGCATGAAAAATGTGTAATTTACGATGGTTACTATTACATACATTAGTGTCATCCTGAAAACTACAATGGTTAAGAAAAATTTCATTAATCAAAAGTGAAGGAATTAAAATAATCAAAGTCATAACTCACAAAGTATCACCATGGCCAAATATTCTTTAATGGTTCAATGAATTAATTCAAGGAAATATTCTCTTTTGTTGAAGAGTTTACTCTAATCTCTCAAGTGTTTAGGCTGCAAATTTCACTCATCAAGATATCATGACATCATGCTTTATCATATGAGTCAATACCCAATTTCATCCGGAAATTATATTTTTTTAATATAAAAATATTAAATAAATAAAAAATATTGAAAAAATAAAAAAGTAGAAAAATATATATTATTATTTAATTATGTTTGAAAAATGCTAAAAAAATATAGGATAATATTTTATAGATATATAAAAAAAAATACATTTCTAACACATATTTAAAAAAAAAAATTACAAAATCATAATAAATAAATAAAAAGGAGGACCCAAATAAAAAAATAAAGTATAGATAGATAAAAAAAAAAGAGGGGACCCAAATCAAAAAAATGAAGTAAAAAAAAAAGAGACCCAAACTAAGGAACCTTAGCCCAAAAGAAAGTAACATAATTTTTTTGACCTAAGGTAACCCTAAAGCAAGAGAGGGGGCACGAAAAAAGAGGGGAAGCATATGAGAAGAAGAGGACCACGACCATCCGCATTCTTCACTATTCACATTTTTAATGGACGTTCTATGTTGCACTCACTGGTTCTTGCTCCACCCTCACTCTACCCTCTGCTATTTACGTTTACTAGGCCTTTGGTGACCAACTTTTGGATCACTCCAATGCCTTCTCTCTTCTCCCTCGTACTGGCTGGTGTGACGATGGAGTCATCCCTGCTCTTTTACTTTTTCATTCTTTTGTAATTCTCAGGGGATGATACCTTATAGCTTCACAGTTACAGGTCATTTTCTCATTACTTTGGGTCTCTCATTTTCATTTTTTATTGGCATTACTATAGTGAGATTTCAAAGAAATGGGTTTCATTTTTAAGCTTCTCATTACCCGCACCAGTCCCTCCCATGACCTCCCTCACAATCAGATCGGAGCTCTCTCTCTCTACCCAAACCCCAACCCCAACCTTATTCCCTCAATCCCATCATCATGAAAGGAGGCAAGTCGAAAACCGAATCTAAGAGAGCCAATCCCAAGCTTGCTGTGAATAAGAAGGGTGCTGCCATCAAGGCTAGGAAACCCGCCGGTAAGGGGAAGGTTGCAAAAGATCCTAACAAGCCAAAGAGACCTCCCATTGCTTTCTTCATTTTCATGGAGGAGTTTAGGAAACAAGTCAACAAGGAATATCCTGATAATAAAGTTGTGTCTGCTGTGGGGAAGGCTGCTGGAGCAAAATGGAAATCCTCCCTCCTGCCTTACCTTCTATGTACAATTGCAATTGGCTTTTGGATGATAACAAGACCAACACAATGGCCACGTCACATCACATGTTCCCCAAAGAAAACCCACTCCTCGTCCCTAACCCAAACTATTTTTTTATTATTATAGTTTCTTTTTTTTTATTTACTTATATTATCTTATTATAATTTATTTAATTATTTATTTATTCATTTATTTTATTATAGTTATTTTATTTTATATATTTTTTTCTTTTCTTTCATTTTTATCATTTTATCATTTTTATTTATTATTATGATTAAATTATTTTTATTATTTTTATTTTTTATTCAAATTAGTCTATTCATCTTGACCATTTATATAATTAACTTTAACATTTTACTTAACTTGCAGTTTATTAGATAATTCTAATATTCACCATTTTACTAAAATAAATAAATAAAAAAAATTATGTGAATTTTAATTATTTATATGGCTACTCACGTCATTTTATAATTAGCATTCGATTATATAAAGCATAATTTATAATTTTAATGTACTGCTTTTAAATAATAATTTTGGTATAATTTTAATTAATTAAGTACTTGCTTAAATAAATTTATATTATATCAGTTTATCTTAAGAAGGATAAGGATCAAATATGATCGTGCGCATCATCTTATATTCTATATCTCATATTTTATTAATATTTTTATATAAATTTATAATCATTAAATTATATGATTTATGCTACATTTCCTTTTATATATATATATATATATGACCACACGCGTCATTATATATTTTGTTATTTTTATCAAAGTTTACTCAAATTATAATTTTAAGTTTATAAATATTTACTAATGATTTTATAATAAACCCTTTTTTTATTAAAAAAATTTTTGATACCAACTTTTAATATGATTGTGAAATTTACATTTCTTTTTCATATTAAAAAGTTGTTTAGATGTTTGTAAAATCATGTGCATTGTCTTACATCCAATGCTTAGTATATTCAAATATTTTTATATCACCTATATATAAAATAATCATTTAAATATATGTATGGCTATACACGTCATCTTATATTTAACCTTTAACTAAAACTTTCCTATAAAATAAATATGTTTCAGTTATTTTAAGCCAATTTATATAGCAATCTATAATATCAATGTATAGTTTACACTATCTTGATTTATTATAAGATTGATAAAAAAGAATAAAATATATAATTTATTTAAAAAAAAAAACTCATTTCTCTTTAAAATTACTAATCATAAGATAAATAGAAAAAAAACAATGTTTTAGGAAGAACTACGTAACCCTGATTTTCCATTCTAAATGGAAATACGTAGGAGCAAGATTAATATTTTGTCGGGCCCAAATAAATTCTAATTTAATATTTTTCTTTTTTAACAATAATAATTTTAAAAATTATTTTTACTTTATAATATTCTATTTGTTTATAGGGGAAACAAACATTATAAGGTCATATTTATCTTGCATATTTAATTGAAAGGTAACCGTCTTAAGACGGACGTTGTAGGGTGTTAATACCTTTCCCTACACGTAATCGACTCCCGAACCCATTTTTTTTTTCGAAGATCATTTTAGTTTTTCCATAGTTTTCCTTAATAAACTATGGTGGCGACTTCTTTGTTCCCCTAAAAAGGGGTGAATATTTTTTACGTTCGCCGGTCCCGTCGTGACCCCGGTTGCGACAGATGACGACTCCACTGGGGACTTATTTGTCTAGAGAGTCAAGCCTAATTAATTAAATATGCAAGATATATGTTCTTATTTATTTGTTTTCCCCTTTTTTTTTTTCTATATTGTTATGTTTTCTTTTGCTAGTTTTTTGTCATGAATATTTGATTGTTTTCCCTTTTTAATATTTTTGGTATATTGTTTTTTCTTTTGCTATTTATTCGCCACAAATAAGTATGTGATTTGACCATTGAACCCTAGGGTAGATGACAACTGCAATATCTGTCTAGGACTTTTCTGGTTATTTTGCAGGTGAGGGGTTATGGGTTTGCATCATATGCTCCCTTCACACACACACTATGACATATCTTGTGCATTGAGTAAGGCTCTACACTCGAGTCTGAGTGAACTTAGAAATAGAGAGGTTGTGTAGCAGTGTCATTTGGGATGTACTTCCTATTTGGCTATTGTGAGAACCCCAGCCGGAGTTTGTTCTCTTTATTGGTATCCTCACATCTAGTAGACTTCCAACTGTTGTGGGAAATACCATAAAGCGATCTATAGCTCCGGTGACCTTATACCTTTAAGATTAGGAGCCATCCTTTGTGAGTATGCATATAAATTACCTTAGATCCTTAGGTGTTACCGTTATAAACCTTGATTAGGGCACAAAGGGAGAGAATATGATATCTTGTTACCACTCACCAATTATCTGTTTTTGCTATTAATGTGCTTCATAAAATATCATATGAAAATGTGCATCATGTCCGCATTGTATTTCATGTAAACATGGAGTATCTCAAGGAACTTATTTGAGGAATGGAATTATGTTACACGACTTTGACCCAATATTAATTCTCATCTTCAACCCGATCAAGTTGAGAAGTGATACTCATTTAGCTTTATGATTTCTTTATAATTGAAACTTTTTTTATAAACACATGCATTCTTTTCTATTTGTTTATTCTAATCTCGTTAATAAAAATAAAACAGTGTGCGTAAGATAACGGCAAAACCACCGCATCACCGTTATAGGACTCGTGCTAACCGAAAAATAATGGAAGAGTGGGAAGAAGCTCAAGGAGCTATGAAGGCTGATATCAATCAGTTGAAGGATCAAATGAGCCAGATATTAGAGGCATTGAAGAGTTTGAAGAGTAATGAAGAAACCTCGACCACAGTAGAGGGAGATGGGACACCCCTCTACCCCCCAGGTTTTGCTAGTGGCCCCATGAAAGTTCAAAGGATCAATGCCCAAGGGAATGTGATGACTAGCACAACATATCCTCCCCATAACCTGCAGCCTCAGGGCACAAATGAGGTTCAATTGCAACCATTCCCTCCATACGGTCTCCCTCCTGGTTACACTCCACCAATGGGTGATAAGCCTGAGGAAGACCGAGTTATACCTCAAACAAATACTCTTGAACCCACTCAAGTACCAATATATCCCCATGTTATGCCAAACCATATGAATCCAACCTATGCAATGGGAGGTAATGTGTCCGGAATGGCTGCTTTCCCGAATCCTTATGTCCTTGCTCAACCAAAGGCCTTACATTTTACTACGGGAGAGGAATCTCAGTCAAAACCTGCAACCCATCTTACTACTCCAGGGGGATAGTTGGAAATGTTGAAGCAAAAAGCAAACTGGAAGTTTTAGAAGAAAGATTGCGGGTTATAGAGGGAGGAGGAAGTTAAGGTTTCGGTGATGCTGCAGGATTGTGCTTGGTCCCTGAAGTTTTGGTGCCTCCTAAATTCAAGGTACTGGAATTTGAAAAGTATAGAGGAATCACTTGTCCAAAAAGTCATCTGACTATGTATTGTCGAAAGATGGCAGCTCACGCCTATGATGATAAACTATTAATCCATTTCTTTCAAGATAGTTTGGTTGGTGCGGCCTTAAACTGGTACATGCATCTAGAACCTGCCCGCATTCGATCCTGGAAGGATTTGGTGGATGCTTTCCTTAAACAATACAAATATAATGTGGATATGGCCCCTGATAGGTTGCAACTACAAAGCATGACTAAGAGGGGAGCCGAGACATTCAAAGAGTATGCTCAATGTTGGAGAGAAGTAGCTGCTCAAGTTGAACAGCCTCTCCATGATAGAGAGATGGTAGCTATGTTTATTGACACTCTACAATCTCCTTTTTATGAATACATGGTAGGAAGTGTTTCATCGAACTTTGTAGATATTGTCATTATTGGAGAAAGAGTGGAGTTTGGTTTGAAAAGTGGAAAAATTGCACATAATCCTCCAAGTTCATAAAATACAGAAAAGGAGGCATTTAATGCTGGTAAAAAGAAAGAAGGAGAGACTCATGTGATATCCCCCACGCCGACATGGGCGGGCTATGCACCAGTTCACTATGGGCAAGGTTACCCACATTTCACAATTCAATTCCCATATGTCTCCAATGTTGCACCTGCTTATTATCCTCAACCCTATCAGCCTAGGATGCCACACCCGCCGCCATCTTTCAACCAACCGCAGTGTCAGAATACAATGTCTCAACCTAAGCAAGCTTGGAGACCCATTTGATAAGAAAGTCTGTCCTCGAGAATTTCATGAGGGGGATCTGGTGTTGAAGAAGATTTTGCCAGTTCAGAAGGATCATAGAGGGAAGTGGACTCCAAATTACGAAGGGCCTTATGTGGTGAAGAAATCTTTCGCAAGGGGAGCTTTAATTTTGACAAAAATGGATGGAGAAGACTTAAATCTCCCAGTCAATTCTAATGCAGTCAAGAAGTATTATGCTTGAGATGAATGTTACAATGATTGAGAGTAATGTGGCAAGATGTTGATGTTGTTTAATTCTAGGATTTACTGAAACTTTTTCTCTTGTCACAGTCTTTCTGAGCCAAATTTCTTACTATACCATTGTACATACACAAATTCATCAACTCTATTCTATGAGTTTGCTCAATGTCATTTTGTTTATCTCTTGAATTTAAATGCTTGTCCAGTAAGAAACACCATGGGTCAGCTCACAGTATAATGAAGAGAATTGATTCATCTCATAATTCTGCAAGATTTCGCTTAGCATGAGTCCTAAAGGGTGCCGCGAATAAAAAAAATCTGTCGGATTTGTTGTTTTCCTTAACAAATGGTCAAATTCATGATTAAAAAAAAAAAAAAACACCAAAAAAAAAAGAGAGAGAGAGGATAGTAAGAAATGATGTGATGATTTTTCGTGGTTTAATGGATCAATAAAGAATAAAGTTTTCTTTTGAAGAATTGATCTAATTCATGTACTTGAAAATTCTTCAACCTTTGTATTCCAAAATAAGAAGAATTGGCCTCATAGTGTTTGTGAGTCTTTCGTGGTTCCAGTTGTGCAAGTTAATACATTAAAGTCTTATACTAGGACATTTTTCATGTTGGACATTAATTGATTTTTTTCTAGATCTTTTCAAGGCAAGTACTAAAAAAAAGAGAGGGGTGTGCTAGATCGAAAACCTGCAAGGGCGGTCTAGGCAAAATTAAAACAAAAGAGCAAAGAAGGAAATAAGAAAATATGTTGAATCTATCTTTTTGCTGCAGAATTAACTTTTATGAAAATAAGAAAAAATCAGGATTTGACATGAGATATGGCCATGTTTCTTTATCCAAAAATAGTAATAAAAATCCTTTGTTACCCAATTTGAGCTAAAATAAAATAATATTTTCTTGTCTTTCAAATCACCCTTAAACAAGGATCACCCTTACTCTTAGGGCCAAGTCAAGTGCATCCAATGGTTTGTATAGAGAAAAAAGGAATGAGCAATTAAATTGAGTAAAAAAGCAAAAAAAGGGAAACGAAGAAAGAAGAAAAAGAAGAAAAAATTCTAGAAGAAAATTACAAAAATAATGATTGGAGGTGTCATTGAAAAGTCAAGCTTGAAAGATACTCATGAAAATGAATTTCGAGATAGAATATCTAATGGAGCATTTAACTTGTGATCCTTGTTTCAAATAACCCTTAAAGTACTTATTTGGGCCTTTTTATCCTTTTCTTCATATCCCTTAGCCCTTAGCCACATTACAAGCCTATTAAAAGTCCATATTGATTGATGATCGATTATTTTTGTTTTCATAAATACTAGTCCTGCAGCAAAATTGTTAGATTTTAACATATTGGTAAAAAAAATGTGAAAAAAATGAAAAAAAATGAAAAAAGGAATTTTAGTACTTGCCATCGTAAATACTTGAAAAATGTCCAATTGATAAATAACTAGATGAGACTCAGATTGGGGCAATTTATATTTTTGTCTTGTTCCCCAAACCTCGTCTGCACATGTGTAGTTAAGCCAATTCTTCTTCAAAAAAAAAAAAGGGGGGGGGGCTACTTTGTACAGCCTAACTCTGTTTTGTCAGCTCTTATCACACCTATTTGCTCCCTTCCTATTTTACCTCATACATTGGTTTTAAACCTTTGCCAAGGAAGTGGAGTAATAGGTCGCATCGTTTTGTTCGTGTTTATCCATCCACATGATATGATGCTTGATTCCAACATGCACTTGAATTAGTAATGCTTCAAAAGGTTATACCTTGTTCTATACATTAAACCACAAAAGTTGCAACATTCATTTTTTCAACCTTTAAAAAGAAGAATAATGGAAAATACTAGAGATGTGTCATTGATGACAAGAAAGAGAGGATTATATGAATTTGATATTTGTTGGGGAAACAATTGATTCTGAAGTTTGCTTTTATGCAAAGAGAAATAATAATAAGAAAAATAAAAAAAGAAAGAATGATAATTAAATCAAAAACAAAAGTTGAGACATTTTTATCACATGCATTCATGCATAGTAATATCTTAGATCAATTCATGTTTATCATTAGAGTCTAGTATCGCCTTATTACTTGCATGTTCATTCATATCAAAATCTTGTACCTGCATAGCATCTACTTTGGGTTCTGATTGTTACTTAACATTTATGCTTTCAAGTTCACTATACCTCTTGTTTTTCTGTTAGATCGAGACCCGCTTCATTCATATGAATGGTCATCGAATCTGTTTTTCTGTTAGATCGAGACTCGCTTCATTCATATGAATGGTTATCGAATTAGTTTTTCTGTTAGATCGAGACCCGCTTCATTCATATGAATGGTCATCGAATTAGTTTTTCTGTTAGATCGAGACCCGCTTCATTCATATGAATGGTCATCGAATTAGTTTTTCTGTTAGATCGAGACCCACTTCATTCATATGAATGGTCATCGAATCAGTTGTTTTTGTTTTGTTAGATCGAGACCCGCTTCATTCATATGAATGGTCATCGAATCAGTTGTTTTTGTTTTGTTAGATCGAGACCCGCTTCATTCATATGAATGGTTATCAAATCCGTTTTTCTGTTAGATCGAGACCCGCTTCATTCATATGAATGGTCATCAAATCAATTGTTTTTGTTTTTCTGTTAGATCGAGACCCACTTCATTCATATGAATGGTCATCGAATCAGTTGTTTTTGTTTTGTTAGATCGAGACCCGCTTCATTCATATGAATGGTTATTGAATCCGTTTTTCTGTTAGATCGAGACCCGCTTCATTCATATGAATGGTCATCGAATCAATTGTTTTTGTTTTCTGTTAGATCGAGACCCGCTTCATTCATATGAATGGTCATCGAATTAGTTGTTTTTGTTTTCTGTTAGGTTGAGACCCGCTTCATTCATATGAATGGTCATCAAATCAATTGTTTTTGTTTTCTGTTAGGTTGAGACCCGCTTCATTCATATGAATGGTCATCAAATCAGTTGTTTTTGTTTTGTTAGATTGAGACCCGCTTCATTCATATGAATGGTCATCGAATCAGTTGTTTTTGTTTTGTTAGATTGAGACCCGCTTCATTCATATGAATGGTCATCGAATCAGTTGTTTTTGTTTCGTTAGATTGAGACCCGCTTCATCCATATGAATGGTCATCAAATCAGTTGTTTTTGTTTTGTTAGATTGAGACCCGCTTCATTGATATGAATGGTCATCGAATCTTTGCTCTTTATATTGTCGGACCAGGACCGGTTTCATTAATATGAATGGTCTATTTGTTTTATCTTTAGATTGTGACCCTCTTCATTTATATGGATGGTCTCTGGTTTTCTTTTCCCTTATTTCTATGTTTATCTTGGAAACCCGGACGAAATTAGTATCTCTATCTTTACTTATCTTTTACAACGATGATATGTGAATATTATATTACATATCATCTTGTAAAAGCTAAGTAAAGAGCGGCGACTGTCAATACCCAATTTCGCCCGGGGATTATATTTTTTAATATAAAAATATTAAATAAATAAAAAATATTGAAAAAATAAAAAGGTAGAAAAATATATATTATTATCTAATTATGTTTGAAAAATGCTAAAAAAATATAGGATAATATTTTATAGATATATAAAAAAAAAATACATTTCTAACACATATTTTTTTTAAAAGAAAAAAAATTACAAAATCATAATAAATAAATAAAAAGGAGGACCCAAATAAAAAAATAAAGTATAGATAGATAAAAAAAAAAAAAAGAGGGGACCCAAATCTAAAAAATGAAGTAAAAAAAAAGAGACCCAAACCAAGGAACCTTGGCCCAAAAGAAAGTAACCTAATTTTTTTGACCTAAGGGTAACCCTAAAGCAAGAGAGGGGGGGCACGAAAAAAGAGGGGAAGCAGATGAGAAGAAGAGGACCACGAAAAAATAAGGGAAAGAGGCAAGGGATTGAGGTATTATTTCTTAATATTTTTTGTGCTCTTATTACTACTATTTTGCACATTTGATTGCTGGTTTGTTTTTTTTATTCATGGTTTCTCGAGTGTGTTGTGGGATCACAGCCACCATCCGCATTCTTCGCTATTCACATTTTTAATGGACGTTCTATGTTGCACTCACTGGTTCTTGCTCCACCCTCACTCTACCCTCTGCTATTTACGTTTATTGGGCCTTTGGTGACCAACTTTTGGATCACTCCAATGCCTTCTCTCTTCTCCCTCGTACTGGCTGGTGTGACGATGGAGTCATCCCTACTCTTTTACTTTTTCATTCTTTTGTAATTCTCAGGGGATGATACCTTATAGTTTCACAGTTACAGGTCATTTTCTCATTACTTTGGGTCTCTCATTTTCTTTTTTTATTGGCATTACTATAGTGGGATTTCAAAGAAATGGGTTTCATTTTTAAGCTTCTCATTACCCGCACCAGTCCCTCCCATGACCTCCCTCACAATCAGATCGGAGCTCTCTCTCTCTACCCAAACCCCAACCCCAACCTTATTCCCTCTATCCCATCATCATGAAAGGAGGCAAGTCGAAAATCGAATCTAAGAGAGCCAATCCCAAGCTTGCTGTGAATAAGAAGGGTGCTGCCACCAAGGCTAGGAAACCCGCCGGTAAGGGGAAGGTTGCAAAAGATCCTAACAAGCCAAAGAGACCTCCCAGTACTTTCTTCGTTTTCATGGAGAAGTTTAGGAAACAAGTCAACAAGGAATATCCTGATAATAAAGTTGTGTCTGCTGTGGGGAAGGCTGCTGGAGCAAAATGGAAATCCTCCCTCCTGCCTTACCTTCTATGTACAACTGCAATTGGCTTTTGGATGATAACAAGACCAACACAATGGCCACGTCACATCACATGTTCCCCAAAGAAAACCCGCTCCTCGTCCCTAACCCAAACCATTTTTTTATTATTATAGTTTCTTTTTTTTATTTACTTATATTATCTTATTATAATTTATTTATTCATTTATTCATTTATTTTATTGTAGTTATTTTATTTTATATATTTTTTTCTTTTCTTTCATTTTTATCATTTTATCATTTTTATTTATTATTATTATTAAATTATTTTTATTATTTTTATTTTTTATTCAAATTAATCTATTCATCTTGACCATTTATATAATTAACTTTAACATTTTGCTTAACTTGCAATTCATTAGATAATTCTAATATTTTACCGTTTTACTAAAATAAATAAATAAAAAAAATTATGTGAATTCTAATTATTTATATGGCTACTCACGTCATTTTATAATTAGCATTTGATCATATAAAACATAATTTATAATTTTAATGTACTGCTTTTAAATAATAATTTTGGTATAATTTTAATTAATTAAGTACTTGCTTAAATAAATTTATATTATATCAGTTTATCTTAAGAAGGATAAGGATCAAGTATGATCGTGCGCATCATCTTATATCCTATATCTCATCTTTTATTAATATTTTTATATAAATTTATAATAATTAAATTATATGATTTATGCTACATTTCCTTATATATATATATATATATGACCACACGCGTCATTATATATTTTGTTATTTTTATCAAAGTTTACTCAAATTATAATTTTAAGTTTATAAATATTTACTAATGATTTTATAATAAACCTTTTTTTTAGTAAAAAAATTGTTGATACCAACTTTTAATATGATTGTGAAATTTACGTTTCCTTTTCATATTAAAAAGTTGTTTAGATGTTTGTACATTCATGTGCATTGTCTTACATCCAATTCTTATTATATTCAAATATTTTTATATCACCTATATATAAAATAATCATTTAAATATATGTATGACTATACACGTCATCTTATATTTAACCTTTAACTAAATTTTAATCAAATAAAATAAATATATCTCAATCTTTTTAAGCAAATTTATATAACAATCTATAATATCAATATATAGATTACACTATCTTGATTTATTATAAGATTGATAAAAAAGAATAAAATATATAATTTATTTTTTTTAAAAAAAACTCATTTCTCTTTAAAATTACTAATCATAAGATAAATAGAAATAAACAATGTTTTAGGAAGAACTACGTAACCCTGATTTTCCATTCTAAATGGAAATACGTAGGAGTAAGGTTAATTTTTTCTTTTTTAACAATAATAATTTTAAAAATTATTTTTACTTTATAATATTTTATTTGTTTATAGGGGAAACAAACATTATAAGGTCATATTTATCTTGCATATTTAATTGAAAGGTAACCGTCTTAAGACGGACGTTGTAGGGTGCTAATACCTTCCCTACACGTAATCGACTCCCGAACCCATTTTTTTGTTTCGAAGATCATTTTAGTTTTTTTATAGTTTTTCTTAATAAACTATGGTGGCAACTCCTTTGTTCCCCTAAAAAGGGGTGAATATTTTCTACGTTCGCCGGTCCCGTCGTGACCCCGGTTGCGACAATATGTTTGAAAGATCTCTAATTTCCCACCATTAGAATACATACCTTAACAAATCAATAGGACTTTTATTTGGCTTGTGGGGTTAGGGGTAGGTTAAGATAGGAAAGTAGGTTAGGACCTTTATTAAAAGAAAGAACATGGATCAATGTTCCTCAAAACTTTATTAAAGTTTCGTTTTGCCACTTCTTTTCTTACTTTTGCATTGGAGTGCCTTCCGTGCTTAATCATTTATTGCATTGTAGTGCTTGAATTCTTTTTTATCCTTTCTTCCTTTTAGTACTCTAACACTTCGATATTATGGCGTTGTTGATTGCTTGCTCAATTGATTTTTTTTTTATTCCATGCTTCTTACTTCTCTTTAGGTCTAGGTGTGGATGATTTCTAGGTTGGAAGGGCTTAAATTTTAAGGCTTAAAATCAAGAAAAGGCTAAGGCTCAAATGTGAATTTAAGGGGTATTTTGAGGTAAGGGTAAGCTATTTGGCTAAGAACAAGAAGGCCTAAATCATTTCTAATGGTATAGATGCTAAGTTGGTAAAGAGAAATAAATTAGGTTCTAGAAATTTCCCATGTCATGAGTGGTACACACAAGAAGGAATAAGGCTCAAAACTCACCTAGGTGCTTTGTTCAACCTGCAATTAATCCAAACCAATGTTAGTGTAACTCGACCATGACTTCCTATGTGAATCATACCTTTTAAAATTTGAATTCTTCTTCCTGATCAAGTCAGTCATCTTTCCCAAAGTAGTTCTTCATCAATCTATAACATTAATTAGTAGTTAAAACAAAATATGAATGAAACATTATGCTTGAAATGAAAATACTCCCCACTTTTGAAGTCAACATTGTCCTCAATGTCGATAATTCATGTTATGCAAATGAAAAATGAAAATATTTAATGAGCTAAAACAACTCAAATCTTGAGTCTATCTCCCTAGATAATACAAGTGTTAAGGTCGTTAAGTAAACTCGGTTCAGTTGATGGGAGGGCTTGATTCTCATGGAAAATCTTAAACTACTGACCGTTTACCTTAAATGTCCTATCATTCTTCATGTCTCGAATGTCCACTGCTCCATGAGGAGAGACATTAGTGACTATGAATGGTCCATCCCACTTAGCTTTAGCTTTCCCAAGATCAGCTTCAATTGGGAGTTAAACAACAACACCTTCTGGCCAATCTCGAACTCGTTCTTTAGTATTTTGTTGTGATGAAATCTCTTGACCTTCTCCTTGTAGATCCTAGAGTTATCATATGCCTACAACCTTATCTCTTCCGACTCTCCTAGTTGTAGCTTCCTTTCATGACTAGTTTGCTTTAGATCAAGGTTGCATCTCTTCACAACCCAATATGACTTGTGTTGGACTTCCATAGGAAGATGACATGCCTTGCCAAACCCCACCCTATATGGAGACATACTTAGGGGAGTTCTATATGTGGTCCTTTGCGCCCATAAAGCATCATCCAACTGCTTACTCTAGTCCTTTTGATGTGGTTGAGCTTTTGGAATAAATTTTTCACTTCTCTATTGAAAACCTCAGTTTGCCCATTAGTTTGGGATGGTAGGGTGTTACAATTTTGTGAGTCACCCCATACTTGTTGAGCAAATTGGCTATGCTTCGGTTGCAGAAGTGGGTTCCCTAATCACTAATGATGACTTTTGGAACATCAAATCTAGCGAAGATGTTGGGTTTGAGAAAATCTTGAACCACTCGTGAGTTGTTGGACTTGGTCACCTTTGCTCCACCCATCTCAACACATAATCCACAACCATGATAATATAGGTGCATCCAAATGAATTCAGAAATGGGCCCATGAAGTCAATTCCCCACACATAAAAAATCTCACATACTATGATTGAGTGCCAGGGCATTTCATTCCTCATGGTGATGTTTCTAGTTGCCCTTTGACAAACGTCACAATTGACATGAAATTCTTCTAGATATTTGAAAATAGTTGTCCAGTAGAATCCACTATCAAGCACTCTCCTAGATGTCCTATGTGGGCCTAGGTGCCCTCCAAATGCTGTACTATGACAAAAATGTAGAATGTCCTAAATATCTCTTTCAAAAACACACCTATAGATGATTTGGTCATTACAAAATCTCCATAGATAAGGATCATCCCCATAATATTTTGCATCACTTTTCAGCTTATGAATCTCATTCTTGGATGTATTCGTGGGTAACATTGCAATTGCTAAGTATTTTGCTATGCCAACACACCAAGGTATGTTGCTGGCCGAACTTAAAGTAAATAAGTAGGTATCAGAGAATTCATCTTGAATTAGAATGAAATGAATACTCTTTAGCTGTTGACACTTGGTTATGTAACTTGATTTTTACTTAGAAATAATTGGTAAAATAGGTTCACACATGTTTATAATATCTTAAATGAACTTAATTAAGAAAGAAATAGATTTTTATGAATTTATACACATTGCCTAAACTTGAAATCTTGCCTTGAGTTAGTTTGTGGATGCTTCTTGGTTAAGAGTTGAAACGAACCATCACTTTTGTGTATTCTATGGTGAATTCTTGATTGGTTAATTAGGTTTTCACAGTGGTAAAAATTTTAAGAGTTAGGAATGGCTAGAACACCAAAATCATGACCACGGATTGAAGTTCATGCTTTCTTTAATTTCCATGTATTGTAGTGTAGAGTTCATGAATTTTGCCATTTATATGCTTAGAAACCTAGCTGTTTTTGAGTTTTAATTAGTGAGGGAAGGTTTCTTTCAACTGGACAAAAGTGTAGATCACTCAAATATCTTTTGAGGGGTAAGTTGATTGGGATTCATCCATGATTTATGCTTTAAGAAGGTTCTAGCACTTCCAAACTAGTTTTAATTCAATCTCAACCATGTTAGGTAGATTTAAATGCTTTCTTTTAATGCTTTGATATGTTCTGTAGTTGATTAGGGTGTTAGTTTTAGGTCTGGACAGTTTCTACATTTTACTTCCACTTGAGTCCATTCATTAGTCTTAGGTCCATTAGTTGTAGTTACATCTTACATTGCATTTTTACATTCATTACATTGCAAAACCCCCATTCATATTCAAAAATACAAAAATATACATTAGTGCATTCATTCATACATCCAAACATTGCATTTTACCCCTGGATTGATTTCTGACCGAAGTGAACATTTCCACTCAGTCAGATCTTGAGCCAAACGCACCAAATACACCTCCATTAGGTTATCTCCCATTTTAAAAGCTCAAAATACAAAAATAATTGCATTTCACTCGGTCAACCATATATTTTATACTCTGTGTTAAGTTCTTGACCGAGACATTCATTTTCATTTTGCATCTGATCGAGAGTCACACCATTTTGGCACCACACTTGCATCAGTTTTAGTTTTACTCGTCAACCCTATGATTCTTTCATATTTTCTGCACCAAGAATTTTACAGGACAATTCATTCATCATTTCTAACCTTCCATTTCATTCTTGACCGAGAGATTTTATCTCAAATTCATTTTGACCAAGTAACCATTTCTGACCGAGTGTGGCTTGGTTTCTGACCGGTGTTACTGTTCACCACGGTCAATTTTATGATTTTTGTGATTTTTGCATATTTTCATCCAGTTTGCATTCTATATCATATTCATTCATTGCATACCGCATTTTAACCCCATTTTATCATTTTATCTTTGTATATTTCATTCATTCCCCATTGAATCGTTCATGACTCATTCACCCATACTCACTACTTCCCTGGATTAATACTCTGGTTCCCATTATACTGCATTATCTTGTTTTAGGGGAACTTATTTGAACCTCCACACTGCGACAAAAGTGGGGCTCTTCATACACATTGTAGAGAAAACTATGTGGAATTCCATTAAGTGCTTATGTGGATCTTCTCCAGCCAGTCCATGGAACTTTGGCAGCAAATGTATAAGTCCAGAATTCAATTCACAACTCACTACACCTTCCTTTGGTTGAGGAACTTGAATGCACAGAGTTTCGTAGTGTTCTGCAGGGACAACAAGCTCTTTTAGAGTCTTTTCTAAACCATGAGACCCCATATTCTGCTGAATAAATGGTGCTGGATCAAGGTCCTGGTCTGCAGCAGTATTCTCCTATTGTTCTTCTTGGATTGGTGGCTGGACTTCTCTGAAAATTCTTGGTCCAGTTCCTTTCCTTGTGGTTTTTGTAATTTCTGGATCAAAAGGGAGAAGTCCTTCCCTTGATGATCTGGTCATGCACGTGTGTCTTATGCTTTTGGTGATTCACTTCAGCTATAATGTATGGTTAGCACAAGATAACACAGTATTTCTCTTTTTTGGTTATTAGCTTTTCTGTCTTCTTTTTTTTTTTCAGTTTGAAGATGAAGTGCAGTATGCTATTTTATGTATGAGATGAATCCTAAATGAAGTGGATGATTTGTATAGTGGCTTTAAATGCAATGAATGAACTATGCAGTGAATCAATTCAGCCAATTGCTCCCCAGCAACGGTGTCATTTTTTATTAACCTTTTAGTCGTATTGGTTTTCAAAACAATTCTAAAATCCCCTTAATGTAGTGATAGGGAGACCTTAAGTGCCAAATCCAAGGAGCAAGTTAGGAGGCTTGATTGATTCTTATGTAAATGAGATGAAATGTTGATGTAGGGGATGAATGATGAAGAATTTTGATGAATGAATGGTAGTATATAATGTTGTTTTGGTTATGAATGAATGAATGAATTATAAACTAGAAAAGCTAGAAGTAGTATGATTTAGAGGGGGGGTTTGTAATCTGGAATTGAATTTTTACTAATGCAATGTGAATCTAAAATGCAGAATGCTTAGCTAACTAATTGTGCTGTGATGAATAAGCTACTATATTTTGTTAAAGCAAAATTGAGTGATGCAACTAAACTGTTATTGATGCAGTGAAATGAATCTAAATGTAGAATTCTAAAACTGGAATTAGTATTGAACTAAGGGAATTTTTAGGAGGTAGGTCAGTGGATGAATTTAGGCAAAATGCAATGACAAAAGTGATGCAATGTGGATCAAAACTGGATTATTTTATTATGATGCAATGTGGAATGCTAGAACCAATGAATTAAAAGGATTTTACCAATGTAGTAGGAGAGATGGATCAATGCATATGACAAAATTGAAATTGGACTTTTTTGTAAACTAATTCGAGAATGGAATGTTTGATGGTCTAGTCTAAAGATTTGAAACGGGAATGCAGATGAAAAGCAGCAGAATGAACAGTAAAATTGCGAAATTGAAAGCTAAATTGCTACTGGAATTTTTTATGCAATGTAAATTCTAGATGAACAATCAAACAACTTGTTATGTAGAATTGAGATCTAAAATGAATTGGAGATAAACCTAAACTATGATATCAAACTGATGCAGAATCAAGATTAAAATGACACTAAATGAATTGAACAGTGCAATGGATTCTATTGTGCAGGGAATTTTGAAACTATTAAAAGCAACTTTGTAAAGAACTAGTGTAACTTTAAGCTAGGTAAATGCAAAATTGTAGCCAATTTGAAGCTGAAATTAAGATGCGTAGAAGGTAACTATTCAACTAATTACAGAACAGAAAGGCAAACTTAAGCTAAAGAAGTAAATTGTTGAAGAACTAATGCAGAATCTATGCTGTGAAAAACTTATTATTGAAGCTAATGCAGAATATAACGTAGACTACAAGTAAAGCTAAGTAGTGAATTAAGAGTAATCAAAGACAAGAATGGTTTATTCTATGAATTGAAATGTAAAAGTGAATTGAACTACAAAAGATCACTCTAGCCGAGGGTTTTAAGGAATAAGAATCAAACCATGTTGAATCTTGTAGAGATCTTGAAACTTGTTTTTATACCATTGAAAGACATTCAATTGTTTCAAGAACTGACAAAGACACCAAGAGATTGTTCTTCAGTGATTCAATTCTTTAAAACTTCTGGAAACTGAGAAAGTAAAGAATTACCGAGACTTCAAATCAGAACAACTACTGCTACTGAAAAAGAACTAAGCAACACTATATGAAACTATCAAATCGTAAAAAAAACGTGTAAAGTAATCCATGGAAAATGAAACAGTGGATGAATTGAAGAATGAATCGTAACAAATGAAAGAAGAAATGGATGAAACGCGAGAGAGAAACAACAAAGAATTGAGAAAACCTACTCGTGATGCAAGGTAACTTGAACATGAAGGAAAGTACTACAACTAACCATATTAACAAACTTCTCGAGTCTTTGCAAACTAGAAAATAGAATTATAAACAATCCTTAATTCTTCTGCCTAATCTCTCTACTTATTACATAGTAATTAAGCCTATTTATACATTTCCAAAGTTCAGCTTAATGGATGGGCCCTTGCATGAACTAGCCCAACTTTTCTTCAGTCACATTTTCCTTGCAGGTTCTTCTACGTGGGTGCACATGGGTTAATTTAAAACGTGTGCTATTTGCTTATTTCTCCATCAAATTAAACAATTCAAGTTTTCTTGTAAAGATACATGAGTCTTCTTTTAATCAAGACTGGTTTCAAGATTTTTGGACTTTAGTCGAGCTTGGTGGGCTCCAATCATTGAGAAAGGTTTATCACGTGTGCTAGTTGAGGTCAGCTACTGTCGAGCCCACTTAAATTACTTACTATAAATCCAATTCTAATCCAAATTACATGATTCGAGATCCTAATTAAAAAGCCTAGTGAATATACTTTCACGTGCCATTGATTTCACGATTTTGGGCGCTTTGACAATTTCTGGAGGTTCATTTCTTCGAAGTTGACTTTCTAGACTCGTCAACTGCAATTGACCCGACTTGATTTGCCTGTGAAAAATCTATTTCTAAATCAAATTGTGTGATTCCAATTCCTATAAGAAGTTGCGTGTGTCTATTTTAATCTGCATAAAAAAACATGATTTTTAACATTTTGTAGCAAAAGATATAAACAAAATAGTCAGTGAACGTCAAGTTGTGGGTTTGCTAAAAATATAGTAATTTTACACTGTTTTATACAAGAATTAATCTAAGCTTTATAATTCTTACAGAATGTATTTTATGACTAATTTAGCTGTTCTAACCTATTTAAGAATGTTTAAATATGTTAATTAACTAATTAATATATGGTAGAATCAAGTCTCATCATATGTATATGATAGAGGGGTTTCAAAGGTTCAGAATGCACAATGTAAATGCAGAAACTAAAGTGCATAATAGAGATTAGATGCTGAAATGAATTGTAGAAGTGTAAACATGAATTTTAAAGTGAAGCTACCTAATCCGGATTAATGCAAAGTACTAAATGTAGAGATTATGCAGTAAAGAAAGTGTTGGAATGAATCTTTGACTCAAAACAGAAACAAACTACTAAGAATCACTAAACCAGAAATCAGGATCAATCTAAGCTATAAACTCAAATCTGGAAAAAAAAATTACCAAAACAAGAAAACCAAAAAAAGAACAATTTCACACTAAGTTGAAAAATATCATTTTATTGGACTTTAATGCAACCATGTGATCTTGAAACTAAACTAATACAAAATTAAAATGATTCAAAAACTTCAAATGAAAGAAGAGTAAAACAGAAACATCACAGAGATCTGCGAAAGTTTAACATATTACAATCAAGCTTAGAGGTGTGATGAGACTTTATTTTAACATATTTTATTTATCTAATAATTATGTTTAAGCATTCTTAAATAAGTTAGAACAGCTAAATTGATCCTAAATTACATTCTGCAAGAATTATAAAGTTTAAAATAAATTCCTTACAAAACAACATAAAATTTCCATATTTTTGACACATTCACAGTTTGACGTTCACTGACTGTTTCGCTCATATCTTTTGCTATAATGCTCCTAAAATCGTGATTCTTGATGAAGATTAAAATAGACACATGGAGCTTTTCATAGAAACTGAAATCGTGCAATTTGGTTCAGAAATGGATTTTTCACAGTCAACCCAAGTCAGGTCAACTGTAGTTCACGAATCCAGGAGAGTCAGCTTTGAAGAAGTGAATCTCCAGAATGCTACAAAACTCCTAAAATCGTGAAATAAATGCTAGATGAAAGTAGACTCATTGGGATTCTATTTGGATCTCAAATCATACAATTTGGATTAGAATTGGATTTATGGTAAGAAAATTAAGCGGGCTCGATAGTAGCTGACATCAGCTGGCACACGCGAAAAACCTGTCTCGGTGATTCAAGCCTACTAAACTCGTCCAAGCTCCTAAAATCGGGAAATCAGTCTTGATTGAAAGTAGACTCCTGTATCTTCATTAGGAAACTTGAATTGTTTGATTTGGTGGAGAAATAAGTAAACTGCACACGTTCTAAGTTCACCCATGTGCAGCTGAAGCATGAAAAACGTGACTTAAAGAAATCTGGGCCAGTTCGTGCAAGGGCCCATCCACTAAGCTGAGTTCGTGTGTATTATAAATAGATGTAGCTTCTATGTAATAAGTAGAGAGATTTGGAAAAGATTTTGAGCACTTCAAATTCTGTTTTCAATTTACCATGGTTGCAAAGTTAGTTGATGTAGTTGTAGTAGTTTTCTCTTATTTTTCAAGTTCCATGAAATGCAAGTAAGTTCTTCTAGTTCTTTGCTTCTTCTCTCTCGCGATTCTTTCATGCTCTCTTCATCTATCATGTTCCAGTTTTTAATTCTTCCACTTTCAATGGTTACTTCACACACTTTCATCACCATTTAATTCTTTCATATTAATTTCTTCTCCTGTAGCAGTAGTTCTTTTAATTCCAAGCTTTTCAATTATGCAATTCTTTGGTTTTTGAAAGTTTTTGAAGAACTGAATCATAGGAGAATAGTCTCTTGGCATCTTGTAATGTTTTGGAATAGTTGAATGTCTTTCAGTGGTGTAAAAACTAGTTTCAAGATTTGGCAAGATCCAGCACTATTCCACTTGGTTCTCATTCTTTAAAACGTTCGAGTAGAGTAATTTCTTGCACTTTAATCCAATTTTGTGATTACCGCACCTTAATTCATAGAATAGAAATGTTTACTGCTTTTGAATGTCTTTAGGAGGTAGCACTAGGTCAATTTCAGCTTCGTATTGTAAATTTCGCTTTAAATTCAAGTCAGTTTTCAATTCTGCACTAGTTCAATTTCACAGCACAATTTCATTTTCATTTCAAGATTAGCTTTTAATTTTGCATTGTGATTAGTTGATTGATAATTCAGATTTTACATTGCACTTTAAAATCAGTATTAGTTCATTTCCAATTCTACATTCACTCTGCTCCAAATTGCATTAGTTAATTAGGAATTTTGCATTACAGTAGTAGCTTCATATTTCTTTGCATGATAGAATTTAGTACACTGCACTATTCATAGCTTTTTACATTTCTTTGTATAAATTCTCATGTCTGCATCTGTATTCAATTCGTTGCCAATTTTGACTTTGCATTTAATTCTTGTATTCTTAATTGAAGTTGTTTTCCATTTCATTGCATTGCCTAGTCGAAAATCAACAAAAATATATTTCAATTTTTGCATTGTTTCGGGATTTTACAGTAGTTCACTATTCACATTGCTTTGTTATTCATTTGGTTCGAATTCATCTTGATTAGCATCATATTAGAATCTGCATTGACATGTTAGTTGCATAATCATTCAAGAATTTAGATTAGCTTCATTAATTCATCACATCAGTAGCATTGCATTCAATTTCAGTTTCATTGTATAAATCAGATTCAAAATTGCATGGTATTATTCATTCTGCATAATTGAACCATTCATTTCGCATTGCACTTTAATCTTGAACATGTTCAATTTGTTTCAATTGCATTCAATTTCAATTTCAATTTCAATTTTGTTTCAATTTCAATTTTAATTTGTTCAACCATTGTAGTTTGATTCTGCACTTTGAATTGATTCATTTGCTGTAGTGCATCATTGAGATTTCTTCAATTCCTTTACAATTTCAGAATTCTGCATTTTAGAATCACATATTCATTTCACATTACACGATTTAGTCTTTAGTTTCCTTCTAAATTTCAAAATTTCATATTACAAACCCCCCTCTCAACCACACCACTTCCATCTTTATCCAGTTAAAACATCACTCATTCACTCACCATAAAAAACAGTATCACATTCCATCAAACATTTATCAAAATTCTGCATCATTCACTTCTATTCTCACATCCACATTGATCCATTCATTCACTGTTTTGCATTATTAAAATTCCACTGCACTTGGATTTCCCTCACATTACATAAGCATAATTCAATTTTCATCCCAGAACATAAGCTGCGTCATTCCCATTCTTATCCAAATTCATAATCATTCATTAATTCATCAAAACAGTAGCATATACCATACATATTTCATCCCCTACAACAACATTTCATCTCATTCATAAAAGAATCAATTAAGCCTCCCAACTTGCTCCTTGGATTTGACACTCAAGGTCTCCCTATTACTACATTAAGGGGATTTGAAAATTGTTTGAGAAAAAACTAACACGACTAAAGGTTTAATCAAGGTGCTAGATTCACTCAAGAACACAAAGCAAGAACCTTACATGTAAGTTTCCTCACATCAAGCTCTCTTTAAAGACATTCAAGTGCTCCATATTTTCAGGTGAATACTAAGGAATCCTCCCTCACTAATTATAAACCGTAGAACAACCAAGAAACTACTTTCTACTGAATCAAAACAACTTGCATGAATTTTAAAGGCAGCTGGAAGTAAAATCTCAAGAGAATTAAAATGCAGAAACTAAAACAATTAAAGAACTCTAAGTTATAGCCAATCTTGAAGGTTGATCTTCATTTCATTCGTTCATCCAATTAACCAATCAGATATACGTTCAGAGATTCGTAAAGAAACACAACTTCACTTTCATTCTTGACCAAGAAATGATTGCAAAGTAAACCAAGAAGAGGGATCAACTTCAAGCATTGTGTAACGAGTAGAATTCTTTTCACTACTTCAATTTCGTCCTGTAAAATCTTAAAACATGAACTAAACGCAAGAATTGTAAAAGAAGAACGAGAAGAGGCACGAGAATATGGAGCTAGAAACATTTCTCGAAGATAAAGATATTGGTTGTTCCGATTTAACCTTAAAGACAGCTGCGGTAGTAAGTCCCGACGATACAGGGCAGTAAAACCTATTTCTTTATGTTGTACTTAGGGTTTAAGTCTAGAACTAGAAATCCAGGTGATCATGGTTATTCTTAATTAAACAAAAAAGAGTTTTTATGTCACTTAAAACCAGATTTATTGGATATATGTAAACTTAACAATGATAAATACTACTTTATGGAACCAAATGAGGGTGAAGATATCAGATTTTGAGAAAAATAGTCTTATTTAGATCTCTATCTCGCCGCCTTTCTATAAAAAACACTACTACCACCTCCTCTTCCCGTTCCACCCATTACCCGCTCACTGGGCATGACCAAACTTCAGAGGAAATTCCTCCTAGAAGCAACATCTTCGAAGAAGAAATCTGCTTCGAAGATATCAATCAAGCCATCGATAATTGGGAAATATCCAAAATCCCACTAGATGAACTATATATCCCAGAAAAAAACAAAGTAGCCCAAAATTCAGACTATATCATCAAAACTGTAGAAAACAATATTCCTTTAGACCTAGAAGCAGGAGAAGAGTTTCATCTTCTCACAAAACAATCCATGGCAGAACATGCCAGAAAATACAAATATCTACACATAGGATGTGTTCAAGTCGTAGTCAAATCTTTGATAAGAGAAGGTCTTAATGCATCCATTTTAATGTGCCTTAAAGATACAAGGCATAATGACTTCCACGATTCCTTAATAGGAACTGTGGAAATAAGCCTTGGGCATGGTCCAGTATATTTTAATTGCTTTCCAAACAAAACAGTGAGTCTTCTAGATAGAAATGTCTTGGATTCATTATTTTTAACCATTAGACTTCATGGTCTTAATATGAAAGTAGGATCTATCCCTGCAGCATTGCTGCATAGAATCCAATACAATGTCATGAATACTTGTAACTCTCGAGTCGTACTAAAATCCAATGATAAGGAAACCAACCTCTTTGCTATAGACATGGCTAGAGCTAATGTCACAATCCCTCGACTCATCAAATGGGATGAAATTCACCTACCCACTTCTTGGTTAATAGATAGGGCAACCCCTGTAGCACCAAGACAAACTCCTGAATTACAAGAAATCAGACAAAATGCAATAGGGAAAGTGAAGATGCATCCTAAGTGTCGTGCTAAGGTGCCTTAAAATGATTCCCCTAAGCAATAAAAACGTAGTATAATAGGAACCAGAATATCAATCCAGGGAAGTAGTGCAAATAGGTGAATGAGCTATGAATGATTGAATGGGGAATGAATGAAATATACAATGATAAAATGCAGTATGCAATGAATGAATATAATACAAAATGCAAAATGAATGCAAATGTGCAAAATCACAAAAATCACAAAACTGACCAAGATCAATAGTAACACCAGTCAGAAAGCTAACCACACTCGGTCAGAAATGATGCACTTGGTCAAAATGAAAATATGGAAAAATCTCTCGGTTAAGAATGAAATGGTATGCTTCAAATGATGAATGAATGATCCTGTAAAAATATTGGTGCAGGAAATATGAAAGAATGTAGTAGATGACCGAGGAAAATCAAAACTAATGCAAGTGTGGTGCAAAAATGGTGCAACTCTTGGTCAAAGGAGAAATATGAATGAATGTCTCGATCAAGAATTGAATGCAGTGTATAAAATGTATGAATGACTGATGGAAATGCAATTAATTTTGAGTTTTGAGCTTTTAAAATGCAAGATGACCGAATGGGTGTGTGGTTGGTGCGTGTGGCTCAAAATCTGATCGAGTGGAACTGTTCACCTCGGTCAGAAATGAAACCAGAGGTAAAATGCAATGTGTGGATGTAAGAATGAATGCACCAATGTATATTTTTGTATTTTTCAATATGAATGGGGGTTTTGCAATGCAATCAATGAATGTAAAAATGCAATGTAAAATGTGAATAAAGCTAATGAACCTAGGACTAATGCATGGAATCAAATGGAAGCAAACTGTAAAATTTATCTAGACTTAAAACTAATGACCTAATCAACTACAGAACATATCAAAGCAATAAAGGAAAGCATTAAAATCTACCTAACATGGTTTAGAGTGAATTAGAATTAGTTTGGAAGTGCTACAACCTTCTTAAAGTATAAACCGCGGGTGAATCCCAATCAACTCACCCCTTAAAAGACATTTGAGTGATCTACACTTTTGTCCAGTTGAAAGAAACCTTCCCTCCCCAATTAGAACTCACAAACAGCCAGGTTTCAAAGCATATAAATGGCAAAAATCATGAACTAAACTACACTACAATACATGGAATTTAAATATTGGAGCATAATTTCGGTGTTCTAGCCATTCCTAACTCTTGGGTTTCTTGACATTGTGAAAACCTAATTAACCAATCAAGAGTTCACCATACAATACAACAAAGTGCTTTGCAAGTTTCAACCCTCAACCGAGAGATATCCACAAGCTAAACCAAGTCAAAAACACAAGTCTAGGCAATGTGTAACATGCGAAACCATGTCCATGGATTTTTGTTTGGTAAAAACTATTCTAAATCATGAAAGCATCAAAGAAAGCATTAAATGATGGCGGCAGAAGCAAATCCAGATCCAAAATCAAAAGAAACAATGGCGGAAATGAAAAACATACATGGAAGCGTGAGTCACAAGCAAGGAAAAATTCATGGTGCGCGAGAGACAGAACTTGAGAGAATATGAAACGTTTTGATTTAGATCTGAATTCTGAAACTTCAACAACATGTTTATTACATTAAGTTAATCCTATTCATACCCTAACTAATGTACAATTACATAATACAATGCTTAGAACCGTAGGTGATCTAATAACTTGAGAGGGAGCTCGAATAGGCGCGCTAAGTTGGCTTCAGTGCAACTCAGCGAAGTTCAAACACATGTAGTATTTTCAATACTTGTCCAAATTAAACTATTTCGGTCTCCTTTGAAAGATCTTTGAGTCAGCTTTAAAACGCCACTATTTCCACTATTTTAGGAGGTCTAGCGAATTTAGGAGACTTAAATTACTGAAGCATGTCCAATGGGCCGGCCTGGTGTGCTTAACCCCTCTTTGATAATTTATGAAAATTCCAATTTAACTCCGAATTGAGTGGTTTTAGATCCTCTAGAAAGCTGAGTGTGTCTAGTTTACAACGCATCCAGAATCATAATTTTAAAAGCTCTATAGAAAAAATGATAAATAAAATAGTGGACAAAGGTCAGAACCCGTATACAATAAAATATAGCTTATTTACTTTTTTATACAGTTTTGTATTAAGGCGTCCAATGTCCTAAAAATACAATTTATAGTTAATTAATCTTTGTTAACACATTAGGAATAATTAAATAACATTATTAAACATTTTAAATATGTTAAATAAAAATCAATCACATCAGAAAGTAGAAATCATCTTTGACCAAAGAAACTCCTTTTTTTCTATATTGAGGCCTCTAGATCATAATACAACTCTACAAGGAGATCTTTCTCTGTAGCCTCCCAACATAAAAGTAATACTTCTATACCACCAATCATTATCCCAAAAGCCAACCTTCGAGGTGTAGAAACTACTACTTCTATACCTAGACCAGTCTACCAACAATCTGAGGATGAAGATCAAAGATCTATCCAATCCCCAACTTACTCCTCCCTTCATGACAATTATGTTACAATCTAAGTTCGTCATAGATAAAGACTCCCTCCGAAGAGATTTTACTCGAACAAATTAAAACCTCAGCGAGACTGGTTTTTAGCTAATTACCAAGCCTCCAAAAAGGGTCATATCCAAAACCTTTATTACAATTTTCTTGAACAAGTCGAATTAAACATATCATTTTTTGATTGGTTTCTTGCTTATGCCATAAAATATTATGTTAAATACCCATTCAAAGAACAACTCATAGGCTCTAGAACTACCAATGTTCTCACAATATGGCACCTCAAGGATGAGGAACGAAACCAAACCAAATTCCCTCCTAAAACACCATATCAACTACCAAACCTTAGGGATGATAAAAGTAATCCTGTCATGGCTAGCCCTTTCAAAACAAAGGACACCGAGGAACATGTTTCTTCAAGTGATATTAAAAGCCTTATGGAACAAGCAAATTATACAAACAAATACCTCCAAGTTTTAGGAGAAAAATTAATACATCATGAACAGCAAAATCATATAGTTTATCCACATACACATCCACCTCAAAACAACTAGAAACACCATTATTCAAACCTTTCAAACTAAGCCAACAGGCGCAGAAAAACCTATTGAAAGCAAAATTTAAGACTAGCTTAAACCAAGATAATAGTGAATTAATAAGTAAAATTGATAATTTACTAAAATCTAACATCATTCCTGAAACTCCTCAACCTACAGAAGATACCTCTTCCAAACTAAAGATCAGGCAAGTAGCTAGGACTGTAGCAACTTTAAACCAAGACGAGAGTTAGAGTTCTAATCATGATTAAAAAAAAAGCTTAAATTTTCCCCAAATAAACCCAATAATGGCAACCACGAGGGGATAATGGAAAAATTTATGAATGGAATATTGATGGTAAAACTGAATACAATATTATGCAAACACTGCAACACATGACCATGGTTTGCACTGCTTATCAAACAGCTCACAATAGGTTAGAGGAAGCTGTAGCTAATATTATTGTGTCCAGATTTACTAGGCAACTCAAAGGATGGTGGGATCAATATCTTATTGACGAACAAAAATTAGCAATATTTTCAGCCATCAAATTAGATGATAGTGGTGAACCCATTCTTAATAATGGTCAAACTGATGCAATTAGCACATTAGTCTTTACCATAGCCCAACATTTCATAGGTGATCCATCTCTCTAGAAAGATAGATCCGTGGAATTATTGTCAAACCTTAGGTGCAAAACCCTAGGCGACTTCAAATGGTACAAAGATACTTTCCTTACAAGAGTCTTTACCAGAGACGATAGTCAACAACCATTCTGGAAAGAAAATTTTTTGGCAGGCCTCCCAAGCTCTTTAGGAAACAAAGTGAGAGAGAAAATAAGAAGCCTGACCCCTGACAATATAATTCCTTACGACCATCTTACATATGGACAATTAATTTCCTTTGTCCAAAAGACAACGTTAGAAATATGTCAAAATGATAAACTTCAAAGGCAAATTGCCAAAGAAAAATCGCAAAACATAAAAGAACTAGGGACTTTTTGTGAACAATTTGGATTACTAGGGTTCCCTACAAAGCAAGCCAAAATGATACACAAAAAGGAAACAACCCTCCAGCTTCAAACATAGATATCCCAAACCTAGGAATAGGAACCCTAAACAATTCAGGGAAACTAAAACCCAAAATAGGACGCTAAAACAACAAAATAAAAACATTATTTGCTATAACTGTAGGAAACCAAGTCATACTAGCAAATACTATAGACTCAAGAAGAAAATTAGTAACCTCAACCTACAACCTAACATTGCAGAATAAATTAATAATCTCCTCATTGAATCTTCAAAGGAAGAATCAAACAAAGAATCTTCTGTTGAGGATCTCAACGAAATTCAATTTGATGAACAAGGGTCATCTTCTGATAATGGAGAAAGTTCGACGATTAATGTCTTGACAAAAGAACAAGATCTTTTGTTCAAGGTTCTTAATTTTATCCCAAATCCAACTAAAAAAAGAGAATACATGAATCGATTTAAACAAACATTAGAAAAATCACCTAGAAACGATCTAGTTATTACTAATAAGTTTGATCTCAAACCAATTCTGAAAAGATTAGAAAAATCTTGCACCAGGCCAGCTACAATCCATGATCTCTAGGCTGAGATCAATAATCTCAAAAAAGAAATTAAAGAGATTAAAGAACAACAGGCTCTTTACAACAGTATCTTATCTAATTTGGAAGGATTCTCTGATCATGAGAATAATTCTAATCCAGAATTAGAAATCACCCCACCTGACCCAAATCCTGATGAGTTTTTAGGATTGGTTAATAGATTGACCATTTAAAAGTTTTTTATTAATATTAAGATATTAGTGGAAGACTTTGCCTTAGAAACAGTCGCCTTGCTTGATACAGGAGCAGATTCCTATTGCATCCTTCAAGGATTAGTCCCAACCAAATATTTTGAAAAAACATCTGACAAACTTAGTAATGCTAACGGTTCAAGATTAAAAATCAGGTACAAATTATCTAGCACAATCATAGAAAACCAGGGTCACCAAGTTGAAACATCGTTTCTATTAGTCAAAGACCTTAGGCACAAAGTAATTCTCGGAACACCTTTTATAAAAGCACTATTTCCACTAGAAATCTCTGATGAAGGGATATCAACCAAAAGCAATGATAAAACCATTACGTTCAAGTTTATAAAAACTCCTATTACCAAGGAAATCAATATTATCCAACAAAAATTCAATCAAATCAATTTTCTAAAGGACGAGATTTCTTATAAGAATATTGATTCCCAATTACAACTTCCCCAAAATCAAGAGAAAATTATAAAACTTCTTCACCTAATTGAGTCATCCATTTGCTCGGACCTACCTCATAATTTTTGGTCCAAGAAAAAACATGTAGTTGACCTACCTTATGAAAAGGATTTTAGGGAAACTTAAATCCCCACAAAAGCAAGACTGATCCAGATGAATGAGAAACTTCTTCATCATTGCCAGAAGGAAATCGAAGATCTCCTTTACAAAAAACTTATCAGGCCAAGTAAAAGTCCTTGGTCCTGTGCAGCCTTCTATGTTGACAAACAGGTAGAACTAGAAAGAGGAACTCCAAGATTAGTAATCAATTACATGCCCCTAAACCAAGCATTAAAATGGATTAGATACCCTATTCCTAATAAAAAAGATCTTCTCAACAGATTACATTCTTCAAAAATTTTCTCAAAATTCAATATGAAATCCAGCTTTTGGCAGATCCAAATACAAGAACAGGATAGGTACAATACGACCTTTATTGTTCCCTTTGGGCAATACGAATAGAATGTAATCCCCTTTGGATTAAAAAATGTACCTTCTAAATTTTAGAAAATAATGAATGATATATTCAACCCCTACTCAAATTTCATGCTAGTATACATCGACGATGTCTTAATCTTTTCTCAAACAATAGATCAACACTTCAAACATGTAAATATTTTCATCAATGTGATTAAAAATAATGGATTAGCAATGTCCAAAACTAAAATTACTATGTTTCAAACCAAAATAAGGTTCCTTGGTCACATGATTTGGCAGGGAAAAATCACACCTATTAGTAGATCCATAGAATTTGTAGGGAAATTCCCAGATCAAATAATTGACAAAACTCAATTACAAAGGTTCCTAGGTTGTCTTAACTATGTTGGAGACTTCATTCCCAATTTAAACAATCTTATTAAACCACTACATGATAGGCATAAGAAGAACCCTCCTTCATAGACAAGTATACACACATCGGTAGTAAAACAGGTCAAGGCATTAGTAGTGGAACTTCCTTGTCTTATGCTACGTATACCTCAAGCTTTCAAAATTGTTGAAACTGAAGCCTCTGACCTAGGATATGGAGGCACTCTCAAACAAAAGATTGATAAAAAAGAACAAATAATTGCCTACACTTCCAAACATTAGAACCTGGCACAACAAAATTATTCTACACTCAAAAAAGAAATTTTAGCCATTGTTCTTTGCATTTCAAAATTTCAATCTGATTTACTCAATCAAAAATTTCTCATCCAAGTTGATTGCAAATCTGGAAAAAATATTTTACAAAAAGATGTCAAAAATTTAGCATTAAAACGATTTTTTGCCAGATGGCAAGCCATTTTAAGGATTTTTTATTTTGAAATTGACTATCTCAAAGGCTCATCAAACTCTCTCCCAGACTACCTCAGACGTGAATATTTGCAGGGAAAGATCAGCAAAAATGCCTAAAAAGGCAATTATTACCTTGGCTAGAGGTCGAGGAATTAAGATAGCCCTTCCAGGGCCAAAAGAATCAGGGTCACCAACCCATTCAACAAAATTAGGATCACCGATCAAACAAATCGGGTCATCCACCCAAAAAATTGAGTCATCAAATCAATCAACCAACCCAAACCAAACAACAAAACAAAACAAAAATGATTATGATATTCCCATATGAACTCTGCAAGCCTTACATGATCAAGGCCTCAGATTTTTACCAAAAAAGACTTGGGCAGACATTGTCTCCGACGATGAGTAGGAGGGAGATAATATTAACCTCACCTTTCTCATCAAAAAGATGAAAACATACAAAATAGTTTGCAATCCTAGACCAATTCAAAAGGCCATTGTCCCAATAAATCAAACCCAAATCAATTGAACCCAAACCTAGTCCAATCCAAGAGGCCATTGCCCCAATCACCCAAACTCAAACCCTCGAACCCAAATTCCAAACCCATTATATTCCAAAAAATAAATTTTCAGTAATAGTTCAAATAGAACTAGAATTTTAGGATAAAAACCCCAACAAAATTGTTTCAAAAATCTTTCCTGAAGGTTTTCACTTCAAGCCACTGGCTTTTAACAAAACGAGACAATTTTATGAATTCATCCTAATTGATTCATATTCTGTTTCAATTAAACATTATAAGGATCCTAAGGATCCCTCTACATATACCAACTCAACAATACAAATATTAAAAATTTTAAAAGCAAACCAATTTAGCACAAATCCAAATAATTTACAAAAATTCTCACAACATTTTGACCCCATTGGTTATAACTAATGGGATTATATTGATACCTGGAGACATTTTTCTGGTATCAAAATAAAACCAATCGCCATTCATGGCTAATTTATTTTAAAAGAAATACAAGATACAATTTTCCAAATTGGTTCCTCCAATGGTGGGACCTTTTCGGACCAATTGAAGAATCCTTCCCAGCCCAACAGACGAAGGATTGAAGCTCTCCAAAACCAAATATGATCAACAGGAATCTTCCATCCCGGCAAATCTCAAGTTCTTCTCCGAATTGTTGTTGGCATGGGTATTCTCATGGCAATACAAGTTCAGTAAGTCAGAACACCCAAAAAGGCTTCCACTTTTGCAAAGAAGCTCCTTTGTAAAATGGTGCTCTCAATTTGATGCCTCAAGAGCAATCACAGAAAGAGTGAGACAATGGTTATTGGCCAATACAGAGTATCTGAAACTGGAAGACTCAGAAACTTCTATGTTTCTCAACCAACAGGCGCAAATCACTATAGCATTGGCTTCATCAAAAACAAAAGAAAGTTTTGCAAAAAATTTGCAAGACATTCTTAAATTGTTACAAACTGAAGAAGCCTACCAAACTCCTCAACATCAGCAACATCTTTAGAAGACATGTTTCAAAATGAAGATGATTGTTTTGGTATCAGTCTTTACGACGACTAAATCTACAGTTCCAGTCAAATTACCGGCACTATGCACTTATCTACAATACCAGTCAAGCTACTGGCACTGTACACTTCAGATGCCTACAGTTCCAATCACGTTATTTGTACTATAGCAACAATAAAATCTTGTATTATAAAAGGAGTGCTCATCCATGTTGTGAGACACCCTTTTCTTTACGTTAAGATACATTAGTTTAGAGAGAGAGAGCATTGAGAGAGAAGAGCCTCTGAGTTTTGTAAACTTTTCTCCTTTCTTTCTTTCTGCTTTTGTAACTTATCAGACTTAACTTTGAATATCATTTGCAATCTTTTACATCTTCCCTCTCTCCCTCTAATCAGTTCAGCGCGGACTATCGTTGTTCTGGTTTTCTTCCTTCTCCTTCCTATCAGTATTGTGTGGACTACCGCCGTGTAAATATGACTTTCATGCATTTATTTTTAAGTTTTGTTTTTATTTTAACTTATTGTCATTATTTGCCCAATATTTATCTTTTAATTTTTATTTCCTTTTAATTATTCACCCTTAATTCACCTCGATCGAGATATATATATATATATATATATATATATATATATATATATCATTTCTTGGTGCTTTGTTAACTAAAATGATGATGAAAAGAATGAATGAACTCTACTTCACACACATCCAAGGGCTAACATTATAAGGTATAGTACAACTATAAAAATACTATTTTGTTGCCAAGTTTTATGGATTAAACTTATTAGTAGCCAAACCAATTTCTACATTTTCAGGGTTTGAAACAAATTGGAGTGATAGTAAAATCTTTTCCAAGCATCAAAATCTCTTTGAATTAGAATTTCTTCATTTGTACTATCATATGCATGCCATACATATGCTAAACTAGTTTGGAAAACATAAATTTCTTCTATAAATCTAACTTTAAAGGAAAATACCTTGAAACTTTTCCAAACAACTTTCTTCATTTCTTAACAACAATACTATCAATCCTTTTCTTCTTTTATATTTTCCATCTAAATATATTACACTTTTACAAATATCAATTTTGATAATAAATGTCAAGTTAACAAAATTACTCTGCGAACTCAAAACAAAATGTGCCATTTGCAATAATATTTAAAGGAAATTGTACCTATTAACATAATAATTCAAGGCTGCTGAAACAAATTGAAATTTTGCTTTAACCAATTATAACTAATTTCAATATTCACTTACTTACTATTAACATTATACCTCAATTTATTATTGTTAATATTATAATTCTTTTATATGATTTTTTTAAAATAATTAAACAAGTAAAATATATTTAAAAATATTTTTTTATGAGAAACTCATAATCAAATTAAAATAAAATAGATATAAAGATTTATTTTTACAAAGAAAAGTATTTTATAAATTATTTAATTAGATTTAAATATAATTGATAAATATTATATTAAAATTTGTAGATGATAAATTCAAAAAAGAGATAGTAAATCCTAAAAATAAGTCGATTTTCATTCATAGCATGTTATTAAATTGTATCATAATTATAAAAATTAATATTTTATTTATTTATTTTAAAGAAAATAAGATAAATTCATATAATTTTATAATATCTTAGGAATAAATCATTCATAAGAATATTTGTACATTATAAGGAATTTATTTTTTAAAATAACAAAATAATTACATTTATTCTTATCGTCTAATAGAAATACATCATCAAATTAAAATATAGAAATTTCTACCTATACATATATAGTATAAAAATATCTTATACTCATAGCAAGTTCCTATCAATAAGAAGCAATATTTTCCTACCAATCAAATTTTCATCTAAGAGACGAGTATCTTAGAAATCTTCTTATATAGTTCCTTGAAAAATTAGTTGTAAGGTGGGTCTCTTCCTCATCATATGCTTCCAACAAACATAAACTATTTATGTTTAATAATTATCAAAAGTAAATTTTTGAACAAAGAAAATAATTAATATAATTAAAAATTATATCTTAATAAAATTCTTTAACAATTAATTTTCAAATATGATCAAAATAAGTTATCATCCATTCACAATATTATCATTCAAAGTTTTCACATATTCCCTTTACTATGTGTACTAGTCATATACATCACTAACATTATCTTTCATATTGTTATCACATTAATCTCGATACTCTAAGTACCGTGGGATCCCAAAACCCACCACTCATGGATATTACATGTATGCATGATCCCTTTGACAAAAAATATAGTCAGTGATTTAGTCGAATAATGGAGTGTGAGGCCCCCGACAATCCCCATTACATATTGTGTACATTAAGACATGAGTCACTCCACTTATCCAAACCTGAACTATACCGTGATGTATCTCTATAATTCATATACACGGAAATCAAATATTTTAGTTGGCACAAGTTTATAAATTTTCATAATTACTCTATTCTTTAGGTAACTTCAAACTCTCATCACAAAATTTTGTTTCAATAATAATTTAAGTCATTTCCATATAACGTTGATCATTACTTCATTTATAATTGATCATACCATCTTCAATCACCTTGATTTAATAAAATTTTATTAACTCCACAATTATATTTGTCATATACATAATTCATATAATCATAATAAAATATAATCAATATTAATTTAATAATTATCATCATAATAAATTAATTTAAATAAAATTAATTTGAAATGAAATAGAATAAAAAAAATTAAGAAAAGAAATAAGAATTTTTTTATTTTTTTATATTTTATTTTTTTACTTTTTTTTTTAAATTCGTTGAATAAATTTAGAAATATGTTAAGTGATTTTTTTTTATTTTTTAAATTTTTTTTTTGGAAAAGTATTCAACATATTCGAAGTCAACTAAGTAAATTTGATCCAGTAAAAAAAATAATTTCGTCAAAGAATTCAACGAATTGGAAATTTGTTGAATAAATTGGGTTCAAGGAATTTGATTTTTAAAATATGTTAAAATATTTTTCGGTTTAAAGTGGTGAAACTCTCCATTTTTAAAAATTATTTTTTTCTATTTCAAAATTTTAAGTCGATTTATAATTATTTTTTTATTAATTTAATTTTAAATACCTCTTATTAAACTTACAATAAACTATTGGAATTTGTTTGAAACCTTTGAATTTTCTTGAATTGGAAATTAATGAAATGATAAACCTCATTCTAGAATGTTGATTCAACCGCTTGCAATTGTAAGGTACCAATTCAATGCTTGAATTTCCACAAACTCCTAAAATGCATGCCACCAATGCATAATTCTCAATATAACATCCGTCATTAGTGGATAAGTTCATCACACAAGCTACTACAAGCTTTTATATCTATGTTTGTGTTATGAATACATTATCAAATAATTTTTTAATCATAAATTTTTTTATCATATAAATTATGTGATAAAAATTTAAATTTAATTATAGATCTTAAAAATAAATGAAGTAATTAAAAATTATTTTAGAGTAGTTACACTAGTATATAATTAAGTGGATCATTGAAACAATTTTACAATAATAAAAAAATAACGATTTATGATTTTTAATAAATATAATCTGTACACTAACAATCTATCATATAATTAAAAATAATCTCAAATTCTCTACAAAATTATCATAATAAGTTTGTTCATTTTTAAATTATTATTTTTAAGATCATATCACTAATATTTTTAATTGATTGATAATATAGCAATCTTTTATATAAAAAGTATTAAAAATTAAACTCCTTTTAATACTATTGTAAAAGTAAGAATCCATCTTTCGGCAATAAAGGAAAATAAGAAGTAAATTACCAAAATGTACTATTTTTTAATAAAATGGTTCAAAATTGATAAATTGAGTGACTTTGGCACACTTCAGAGTGAGGGAAGAATAAAAAGGTTTAACCTTTGTTTAGTTGGTTATAAACTGTGCAGCGTAAAGGCCACCCGAAGTTCCAAAGAAAGAAAAAAAAAACAACCCTTGAGTTGAGTAGGAAGCGAGGGCATGGGGTTGACGAATTTCGTGCTGACCGTGGCGGGTGTAAGCGCCGTCGTTCTTCTTCTCAGGAGTGACGTCAAGCAATCTGCCTCCATCTTCCGCCGCAACGTCAAGCAGATTCGCAACTGGCTTGAAGAAGAAACCGCAGCTTCTTCCAAGTGAGTCCCTGTACTCTTGTTCTTCTTAGTTTTAATTAAATTTTGAGTTTTTTGGGTACTTGTACAAGGGAGAAAGAATGGAAAGGTGGGTTTTGGAGGAGTGAAAGTTTAATTGAGATTGGACATCATAAATCATCGAGTAAAACATTTAAGGGGTTTTGGTTTTTGATTAATACAAGCATATGGGTTAGTATTGGGGTGAGGTTAGTGTGTTAACAAGGAGAGAGAGCATGGAACTGATGACAACTGGGAACACCCACTGTACTTTGCTATGGTGATGATGATTTTATATGGTGAACCAATTTGGATGGTGTCTAGTAAAAAGGGATATTGTCTCACAACATGGTGAGCTTAGTTTCGAATCCCTACTGTTCGATTGCGCCTCGAACATGATTGTCTCTGAAAGAGAATACTCGTGAAAAAGGAACCCTTTGATTGTGATTCATTCTATATGTATGGGCAAGTTTCACCATGAGCAATTCCAGGAGAGAAAAGAATAAAAATAAGTTTTTTCATAAGCTAAAATTAATTTACCGCAACTAATTTGTAGAAGCTATTACATATAGTTTCTCTAAATTCTTATTTTTAAATTGTGTATATAAGTAATCTCGTTTCATTTTTTTCTTCTTTTTTTTTTCTCCTGGAGAAAGTTATCCTAACAGATCCAATTCTTCTTAAATCTCTGAAATTAAAAATTACTATGAACCCCATTAGCGTACGAACTTAGTATACCTCACTTGTGCTGCATACTTTGCAAAGTGATGCACTGCATATCCATATATTTGTACCACTTATCAGAGAGCACTTTTAACCTTTAAATGCTGTGCAAGGCACTTGTTTTTTTTTTTCTACTAAGTTTCTTTTTAGTCATGCAATTAGAAAGTCTGTATTGTTGGATAGATTTATGTAGCTGGTGTTGGGCTGAAGATAGCTGACTTTCGTTCTTTATCTTTTTCTGATCTTCCCTATCTATCTGAATTGAGAGGTTGATGAGAAGACACAAGTCACATTTTCTTTCGCTTTATTTGTATAAGGTAATCATGTAAAAGATGCTGGATTTTTTCAGCCTTGTGATTGATATGCTGTCAAAAGTTGCTTTGGGTGATATGCACATATTTTTATGTTGGTATGAGCCACAGACTGTAGGAATGCATTTATCCTCTCAGCCCTAAATTAGAATTATTTCAAGTTCTTACAATTTCGACAAGGTAAGATGTGAGACTTAGTGTACTTTTGTTATTTTATTGATAAATCATGATGAAGTATAAGAAAAGAGGATGGTGAAAGTTGTGAAAGCTCCTCTCTTTCTCTTCAATTGTTACTTAGCCAAGTTGGTGATGGTTATTCTAACTCTTCAGAATGTTTTCTCCTTTTAGTCATTGTAATTTGCAAAGGGGGTATTATTAGCTTAAATAAGGCATTAACTGATGGAGATTTATCAATCTCTAGAATCCATTATGCAATGGCTATTTATAGAAAGAGAGAATTTAATAGAAGCTGAAACTCTGGAATTATTATTCAAATGGGAGAACACGTGGGTACAAGTATTTATGTTTTCTCTTGTTCAGCTTCAATCTTTTACGACTGATGTGACACAGCCTTCCTAACTAACAAGCTGAACAGACTAACAACAGATATATGTCCGCCCCTGTGTAGGCACAGTCAGACAAACAAGGTGCAGGCCCACTGGGCTACATCCACTGATGACTCTATATATATCCACCAATAATGAATTGCTAATTTTTGTGGAAGAATCCTCTTAGATCATGCAACCTTTCCCCCTTTATTGGAAGGGAGGAAACAAAACAAGTACAATTGGTTGGATCCATCCAATTTTTCAAATAAAACAGTTCATGAGAAATGATGCTAACTTGCTAAATCCATTACTTCAATTTATTGAGTTGTTAAGTTTGCGGTATTAGGAGTAGCAAGCCCTGTTGTCTGTATCATCTTCTGGTTCATTGAGTTGATCTTAAAAAGAAAATGTAAGCTTTTAATGTTATCAGATAATTTGAGGACTTTGGTTAGATTCCTTGTTCTCTTTTTTGAGAATATTTGTGCAATGTACATTTTGAATGTTTTACATTTTTGTACAAGTTATTTATGTATTCAGATATTTATTCTTCCTTTACATCATATTTCTATGATATTATTTTTAGGTATAAAATAAATGTTGAGAGATGAGGGATACCAAGCTTTCTGATTACCTCTGGGACAACTGCTTATGATCAACTTGTTAAACCAATAAAAAAGGCATTTATGTTTTGTTTTTTGGTGGTGGGGGTGTCACTGACTAAATACTTATTTAATGTTAATGAATGGTGCTGGGACTAGGAGTGCATGAGGATCAGGTTTGAAATGCATTGTCTTTATTAGTTTGATGCTGATGTATGAATTCTTAGTCTTAAATGGGACTCTTGATGCTGTTGTGAGCTGTGAATTGGCTATATCATGATAACTTGGTCCATTAATGGATCATTTGATTGTGATGATATTACATGTCCTTTTGTTCCATTGCTCTCACCGAAATCAATGTCGTTGCTGGGGATGCTTGTGATATACTGACATTCTTGCATTCTCTATCTAGTCTTCAAAGCATGGTTGGTAAATAAAATTAAGAAATTAGTTGATACCTTAGTTTTAGTATGTTAGGAGTAGCATGTAAAATAAATGGTTTGATTATTTCCTTTTGGTAGTTATAGTGATGGTAATAATTTGAATAATTAGAATGATACTACTGATATAAGAGAAGTTGAAAAATATATCTCAGCCTTTATGTAAGCAATTTGTGAACTCCTTAGAGAATTAAGTCAAAATTTTTATAAAACATTGCTTTAATAAAAGAATAGCTCCAGAGTTTATGATAGAATTTAGTGATTTTTTAACTGATTAAAAGGAAAAAAAGGACCCTTGGGAGAATTTCTATCAGAGATTAAATAAAGAGATTAGACTCCTAAGTTGGCCCAAGTTGTGACCCATCTGGCCTGTTCATCAACACACATGCATATATGGTGTAGGTAACCTTTTGATCTCTTGAGACCATAAAGCCCATGCTCAAGAACAGTAAAGCTTGTGGTAACTGAAGCATTTCAAGAAATAAGGAAATTCAAGCTTCTTGTATCAGCACAATTTTGGTATGGTGTGGAGAAGAGGAGGTGGGGAGGATATTCTTCATGCTCTCATGTCTCAGTTTTTGTCGTTGAGTAAATTTTCTAGGGTTTTCTGAATTTCCTGGGCTTTAAATTCCTTTAAGCTTAGGGTTCTTGAAAGCTTTAACTTAAAGATGATTGCATGAGTTTCTCTTTTTCTCTGCTGTGTCTTTTAGTCAGCATATGGGACTTGAATATAGAAAATCTATTGTATGCTGTTTTAGTCGAATTGTTTTCTATATGTGAAGCTTATCGGATCCGATTCACAGATTTGAGGGAGGGTTTGGAGCTCGATTAGTTTGTGTACTCTTTTGAGTTACTTACGAAAATTTTACCAATTTTATGTCAATCTTCCCGTTTTACCTCTACAGGACTGGCGCTGATTTGTTGCTGAAATAATTTTTTCAATTGGATTATGTATGGGATTTCACACAGGACCCTCGAGTTGATTGGTGTACACATGTTAACCTAAAAATGAAAGACAATGACTTCAGCATGTGATATCTAGGGAGAGTAGGGAAATCTTATTCAGAGAACCCTATATAGACCTTTGGCCATACTAGAATAAAAGGATACCCAAACATTTGAAAAGTATAAATTTTTAAATTAGAAAATTGTTGTGATGTACTTTAGAAGTAGCAACGATAGTTAAATCTTGCATGAGTGATTTTGGAGGAAGAAATAAGAAGTTATAAGTTACAGTATAAGGTAGTAATTCCCATGCAAAGTGGCTATTTTGGCATGCACGCACTTGTGTGAGCTGTAATTCTATTCATGAGCAGGAAGTTGGGGTATGAATTATTAATTTATGAGAAACAATATGGTAGAGATTGAAATACTAAAGGATAACAGTTCTCTGAAGTTGTAGGGTATGCAATAATAGATCCCAAACTAGCTACCTTAAATATATACAATAATAAGAATACTAACAATATATCTTGTACTTCCTATAATATGATTAAATATTAAAGAAAGATTCCTGTTGAATCCCAGAAGCATGTCTTTGCTTGAAAGAGTCATTGATTTGTGGGAAGATGATAAAAATATGTGGATGTTGAAACGTCATGGCTGACGAGTTTCAATGAATTATGATGTATCAAGAGTTGTTTGATGAGTAATGGAATGGTTGAGTCAAGCATTGCAAGGATTGCACAGTCAAATTATTATTTATGCACATATTGATCAAGTATTTGTATTCTTTGGGATACTGGTCACTACCTGTAACCGTTGACTGATGCTGGATGGGCAAAGCTATTCTTGACCAATATCACTGGGAGGTGGAGAATGTTCTTCCGTCGTATCCTGCCTCCAACAGATAGTAAATCCTTCAATGGATTAGTTGAAATGTGCTGATTATTTAAAAATGAAAATGGAATTCTCTTCCTTGTGTGTATTTTTGTTATTTATCTTTTTAAGGTTAGAGAATTCATAGAAAAAAAAAAACCACGCACTTTGCCTAATAAAATAATTTTGTAAACTAATAATCTTGTTGTACTAGTAAGATTGTCAATGCATATGTTGTAACATAATTTTGTGGCATGTTTTCAGGTCAATGGAGAAGTCCACTCCCAAAGAACTTGAATCAAAGATTCCTCCGAAAGACATTCATAAGGAGGACAAGCATTAATGTTTATGCAGGTGATGCGGAAGTTAGTGCAGTAATTTTGTGTTTCTCTTATTGTCTTTTACTGGATACATGTTTTTGTGTATTTACTAAAACGAATTCTTCATTAGTGTCTGTTCATATTTCTCTTGAATGACCATTGTATTCGAATATATATATTTAGCAATAATATGACATGATAATTTTGGTTATTTTTCATTCTTTTAAAGTAAGATCGTCGAATGATTTTATTAAAAATTTAAGATAATTATATATTCATGTTTTAATATTAATAAATAAAAATAAATTTTAAATCCTCCTACCATCTAATGTTTATAAACTACCTAATAGATTAGATGTCCTATTACTTTTTTTAACACAATGTTTGTGCTATATAGTGAACAGTTATTAGAGTCACAAATTTTATTCAAAGTTGTTCAAAGGACTAGACATTTTATTGAAATGTTTGTTCAAAGTTATAGGTGTCATCTCAAAATGATTCTAGTTCTTAGAAGTCAATTTTCTTCAAGCATGCATCTTAATTTATAGAAATATATCTTAGATATAGAAGAGAATGTTTATTCTTTAAAGAAGAAAGAAACAATTTTTTCAAAAGATGTCTAAGCATAAATGGGTTACAAACTAAAAAATTTTGTAAAGCACATGTTTTTTTTAAAAAAAAATAAAATTACCTTCTTTGAGAGTAATAACTAGTTTTTTGATATTATTATAAATATTTAACATTGATTGATTAATTGTAAATTTTATTATGTTTAAAAGTCTTATTCAGTTTATTCGATTTATGTTAATAGTGTTTTTTAGATGATTATATTATCTAGTAAGCTTTATTTGTTTTATATTATTTCTTTTTCGAGAAATTATCTCATTATGAGAAAAATATTATAATTTTATTATATCTTCTTCAAAAGAGTTGTTTTTTCTTTAAGATTGTTTATCAACCTTTTGTATAGTCAAAAGTGATTTTGTATATTCGATTCATAACTTAGGAGGAGTTAAATGTTTTGTGAGGAGTGACTTGGTATATTCTTATAAGTTAGAAGTGAAACTTATTTGTAATAATTTATTTATTAGTAAAATCTCTTAAGAGTTCTTGAGGAAGATCAGGACATAACTCAATTTGGAGTGAACTTGTATAAAATAGGTACAAATTATTTAACCCCTATTGTCTAATTGTTATTTTCTAAATTACTTGAAAAATCTAAATTTTATTTAAACCCTTCCTTTTCTAGAGTTCTCCTTTTACTTTATCTAGTATCAAAACTAACTTCTCGGGATTAGTTCTTTGTAGGAATTGAGGATAAGATCTAACTTGTAATGGACATAATGCATAATTGTGTTTTTCAAATCAAGTCATATAGACATGTGGGATGTTGTGGAGAATGACAATAATCTACCAATTGATCACATTGGAGCTTTCCTTCATAGAGGTTTGATGATTATAAGTAAATGTACTTAATTTCAAAACACAATATTCATTAATGTGATCTTTGTTTGAGAAAAAATACGAGAAAGTGCATGCATATGAGGGAGCTAAGGAAAAGTGGGGATATCTTAGTAGTTGCCTAAAAAGGGTCCATAGAAGTAAAGAGAAACAAGTTTAGTTTGTTGATAAGATAGTGTAAGTTGTTCAATATCAAGGACAACGAGAACATGCAAACTATGTTCAACTAGTTTTACACCATCCTTAATGAATTAAAATCTCTAGGTAAGTCATATAAAAATTATGATCATATTGATAAAGTTTTGTGCAATTTGTCTAAATAGAGACGCCCTCAAGTGACTATCCTCAAAGTTTTAAAGAATTCAAGGAACAAAAAAATGGAAAAGAGATGAGAATTTCATATTTTCTGTTACGAGTGTAAGAAGTCAAGACACTTCAAGTCAAAGTGGCTAGAACAAGAGAAGATGAAGAAAAAATTAACCTTCTTCAAAAAGGACAAAAGGAAAATTTTATATCCTCATGGGAAGATTTGGATTCTTTTGAGTTTGAGGAGGAAGCAAACTTGTATTTTATGGTTGATACCACCTTAGAAGTATCATCAGGTGAATTTGAATTTGATGAAAATGCAGACTTCTTTAATCTTAATTTTGTCGTTGAAGCATATAATGTAACTATTTTTCAATTCTTCTTTAATCTTCTTTATATGATTTGAGAAAAAGTTTAAGAAAAGTTTCGATAGAAACAAATATTTTGCAAAGGAAACTAAAAACTTTTGATGACCTGACTGAAAAACTCTTAGAAGAGAATAATGTCCTAAAAAGGGAATTAGACATTGTTCATTTTGAATTTAAAAGAAGAGAAGAAATTTGTTTTGAAAATTTAGAAACTAGAGAAGAATAAACATTGTTGAAAATGCTGAAGAAATAGAGCGTTTATTGCATGAAAATTATACAATGCTGAAAGTCTTGACTATAACACTCGAAATGAATGAGAGACTAAGCTTATTGGTTAAATGCTCAAAGATTCATTCTAATAAAGTTGACCTAGACTTTAATGGGAAAGTAAAATCTTTTGTACCTCAAAGTAAATTTATTAATTTTGTTAAAGCTAGGGAACCAATTAGGCGCCAAAGTCTAAAAAGACTAAGATGGTGAAGTCTAACAAAATAGGACCTAATGCTAAAAGGGTACCTAAAAAAATTATTTCTCTTACATATCTACTTGATAGAAGAAAAGAGACTCTTATCATGGTACCTGAACAATGAATACTCATGTCATATGATAGATTAAAAGTCTATGTTCTAAGACTTGAAAAAGAAGAAAGGAGGAGCAATAACATTTGGTGGAAACCAAAAGGAAAGTTAGAGGGTAGGAAGGATAGATATGTACCCTTCTTCATCACTTGATAATGTTCTTTTAATTGAAGGTCTTAAACATAATCTATTGAGTAAAAGTCAATTATGTGATAGTGGATATAATGTGGTTTTTGAATGACACTAGTGTGTAGTTAAAAATGATAAAGGCCAAAAGGTATTTTTTGTTTGTAGACGAAAAAACTAGAACTGTTATTTATCAACTTAGAAAGTCTTTTGTCTCATGTATATAAAAAAGTATCATAAAGTTTGGCATAACAAATGTGTTCAGGCAAGCATGCAATTAGTCTCAAAGCTATAAAGACACAACCTTCCAAGAGGATTTCCTACTATGTCATTCAAAGACAACTTCTTTTGTGAAACATGTATGAGGGGCACGCATATAAAAGAATTTTTCAAAAGTAAAAACATTGTTTCTGTTGAAAGACATCTTGAGTTGCTAGACATAGATCTATTTGGTCCTATAAGAATTATGTCTACAAGTGGAAAATGCTAGTTATGGTAGACAACTACTCTAGATAGACTTAGGTAAAGTTCTTATCTCATAAAGTCTGTCTATTATCTCTATCAGAAGTGATCATGAAAATTTTTAGTAATTTTGCGAAATATTTGGAATAAATCACAATTTTTTCACTCCATGAACATCTTGAAAAATGGTGTTGTGGGGAAAGAAAAAATAGATCCTTTCAGAGATGGCAAGAACTATGTTGAATGCTTATAACACTCCTAAATATTTCTAGGAAATGATAGTGAATATGACTTGTTATTTGTAAAAAAAGAATTTATATAAGACCTATCATGTTGAAGACTCCATATGAATTATAGGAAAACAAAAAGCCCAATATTCCTTATTTCCATCCTTTTGGATGCTAATGTTTTATTCTAAATACTAAATATTTGTTAGAAAAATTTGACTCCAAAAGTGATGAAGGAATCATGTTTGGATATTTAGAAACCTTAAAGATATATAGAGTTTTTAACTCTAAAACCTCATTCATGTATGACTCAATGACAATGACCTTGATAAGGAATTATTAAAGTTAGAGGATGCTTGTGTAGATTTAAATCTAGGTGAATTGTAAAAAAAATTCACCAAACACAAAAATTGAGCATGAAGCATCTAATGAAACCTCACACTATAAGAAGAAAAGAAAGAGCCTAGAGGCTCACATCGCCTAATGGTCAAGAATCATCTTCCAAAGAAGATCAATAATGATCTAAAGAAAGATATCAAAATTAGATTTTTCTGTAGACAACATCCAACAACACTCATCTCTTAGATCGAGCCAAAGACTATTGATGAGGCTCTAGAAGATGACTATTGGGTAAAAGTAATGCAAGACGAGTTTGACCAATTCTAGAAAAAAGATGTTTAGAAGCTTGAGCTACTCAAGGTCAAACATGTTGTTAGAGCAAAATGGGTGTTTAGGAACAAGCTATATGACTAAGGTAATGTAGTGAATATTAAGGGTAGACTAGTTGGCAAAGGTTACTTACAACAAGAGGAAATAAGCTATACAAAAACTTAACACCTATCGCAAGATTAGAGACAATATGCATTTTTCTTTTATTTGCTATCTTCAATTAAATGAAGTCGTACCTAGATAGATATAAAAAATTCATTCCTCAATTGTGACATTAAGGAAAAAGTCTATGTAAAACAATCTCTTGGGTTTAAGTGCTCAATCAATCCTAACCATTTTTTCAAATTCAAAAAACATTTTTATGGTTTAAAACAAGCTCCCAAAGCTTGATATGAACTTCTAAACTCATTTTTTTAATTAAAAATGGCTTTCTAAGATGAAAGGATGACATTAAATTGTTTCGTAGAGATTTCTAGTATAATTTTTTATTGTTCAAATTTATGTTGATAACATTATTTTCAATGCTATTGATGAAATTCTTTGTGAAGAATTTTCTAAACTAATGCAAAATGAATTCAAGATAAGTATAATAGAAGAACTAAAATTCTTTCAAAGACTTAAGATTAAATAAATATAAGATGTTATCTTTATTCAACAAACAAAGTACGTGAGGAATTTGCAAAGAAGTTCAAATTTGATGAAGCAAAAGAGATGAAGGCTATGCATCCGACCACATCATTGGGACTAGATGATGACTCAAAGGAAGTGGATAACACTATCTATTGTTAGATGGTTTGTTCATTTTTTTACTTAACAATGTCTAATTCAGTTATCATGGTCAATGTCATATTGTGTGAGAGATTCCATTCTAATCCTAGAGAGATTCATTTAACTATTGTTACAAGAATCCTTATGTCATTGGAACATATAACCTTGGTCTATGTTTTAAGCAAAGATAAACTTCACCAGGACGCTTACTAAGCTTGATACAAAACTTTTTTGGAAATAATATATCTACCATTACATCGTAGGTACATTTTCTAATGATACAACAACGTTCATTGGGATCACTTCTCGAGATGGTTTTGAAGCTCCCATTAACTCTAGTTTCTTAGAGGAATGTCGTATGATCCACTTTGCTAACTCTCGTGTCACCTTTGTGTGGAATCCTTCCGAATTAGGATGACAATATTGTTGATATCCTACCTATTAACATCCTTCTACGCAAGACGGTCTGCCTCTTCGAGTGGTCCTTGGACTCTACCTGAGATGAAATGAAGCATCTTTTCTCTAAGTCTAAAAAATTTTATCTTGTTGAAAGGCCATGGAAGTTTTGAAGCTCCCATTAACTCTGGTTTCTTGGAGGAATGTCATATGATCCACTTTACTAACTCTCATGTCATCTTTGTGTGGAATCCTTCCAAATTAGGATGACAATATTGTTGATAGCTTACCTATTAACATCCTTCTACGCAAGACGCTCTCCCTCTTCGAGTGGTCCTTGGACTCTACCTGAGATGAAATGAAACATTTTTTCTCTAAGTAAAAAATTTTAACTTGTTAAAAGGCCATGGAAGAAGCCACCAAAGCCCTAGTTGAAGTTGAAGAATACAACTCTCGTTGAGATCAAAGCTCAAGCATTGGTTGAGGCTAACATCTAGGATTAAGTTGATATCTCTCCTCATCATGACAATAATGTTGCTATTATGGTTAACTACAACCAAGAGCATATTCATCATGCTCCCAACCCTTCAACATCTCAAGCATCTAAATGATGTAGTGTTATTAATGCTTCTCTATTTGTTGTTGTTGCCTCAACTTCACTTACATTTGAAACTGTTCAGGTTCTAATCCATCAAAGTAAATAATGCCAACTTCAACATATAGAAACTTTTGTAATAGATTTTGGTGAATCCTTGAAAACCTCCATTGTCAACTTGCTCCAAGCCTCATTGACAAGGTCTACTTTATCACCTCTACCATCACCTCCAATAGTTGCTCCCATCAAGCCTCTATGCATTCAACCACTTGTTGCTCCCCCACCTACCTCTCCATCACCACCAACCTTTACTCCCACTAAACATATTCCTTCCACCTTGTTCTCTTCTATCTAGCCTCTTAAGTAATGATGATTTCTACCCTTATCTTTTTGTGCTAATAAATAGAGGGAGAAAATCTTCAATTTTTACTCAGCATCAATTTGTCTATTTATTGTTAATTTCAATCTACATGACTCAGGGAGAATCAATTTTTAAATTAATATTTGCTTTATTATTGTTGATATCATCTTTCAATATACTTTATTTATTTTTGTGACATATATATTGTCCATATGTACTCAAAACTAATAGTTATTTGTCAACATAAAAAAAGAAAGATTGTTAAAACAAGAGTGTGTAATAATAATCTTATTAAAAGTTTAAGATAATCATATACCTAATTTTTTATATCAAGAAATAAAGATAAGTTTTAAATCTCACTAACATCTAATGTTTATAAATTGTCTAATTGACTAGATGTCTTAATACAAAGTTTATGTTATATATAGTGAAAAAGCTATTAGATGAGCAAGCTTTGTTCAAAATTGTTCAAAGGACTATTAGACACTTCTTTTAGATGTTTGCCCAAAACAATATCATCCCAAGATGATTCTAGCTTTTAGAAGTCATTTTTCCTTTATTCATACACCTCAACCGATAAAAACACATCTTAGAAGTACGAAAGAATGTTTATTATTTAGAAAGGAAATAAATTTTTTTTTTTAAAATGTCCAAGTACCAATGCATTGCAAACCAAAAAGTTATATAAAGCACTTGATCTTTGTCTGAAAAAGCAAAATTACCTCCTTTCAGGGTAAGAACTAGCTTTTTAAGATTACTATAAATTAAATGTAACCATTCATGCAAAGTTATGAAAAATATTCAACGAAGTGATCAATTACAAATTATCTTACATTCAAAAGTCTTATTCAATGTCCATTAAATGTTTATGGCCTTGTAATTTTATTATATCCTCTCCACGAGAGTTGTTTTTTCTATAAAATTCTTTATCAACCTTCTATATAATTAGGAGTTATTTTGTGTACTAAGTTCTTAATTCAAAAGAAGTTAAGTATTTTGTCAAGAGTGGTTTAGTCTACTCGTCTAAGTCAGAAATGGTTAAACTCGTTTATAAATATTTATTGATTAGTAGAATCTCTAAAGAGTTCTTGAGGAAGAATAGGATGTAGCTTAGTTTGGAGTGAGCCTGTATAAAACAAGTGTTCATTTATCTATTACATGTTTATAGTAAAACTTTTGTCTAAACTATTTTTTAAAGTCCTTAAGGGTCAAATGTTTTACATACAGACCATCTAATTCTTGTATTACATCCTCTAATTGCTTGTTTTCAAAATTACTTACAAATGTTTGAGCTCTATTCAACTCTCCCCCTCCCCCTTCCTTCTAAAATTGTCCTTTTACTTCACATTCTAGTTTTTTTGCATGATTTGACTCTAAGAGCCATCTGGCAGTAACTTCTTAGATTAAAAGGACATTCTTTTATCTTAACTTAAGTTTAGGGATTAAAAAGGACATGTTTAACAATATTTTAAGATACTACTGCACTGGTTAATGGATTTGATGAGTGCACAAATGGGTCTAGAATTAATTGTTGTTTACTTGAGTGTTTTCAATTTCTTTAATAGGCTTAAGAAGGAGATAGGCCACGATTTTAAACCAAGAGAAGCCAAAGTGTTGGTTCATTAAAGAATTCAAGAAGTACATGTGAAAAGTGGACTTCAATTTAAAGTTGATTCTAGCCCATGACAATGAATAGGTGTGACGATCATGAATAGGCATGAGAAGCATGTCTCTAGGCACACATAAGCTTAGCAAGAGAAGCATGTCCTTGGGTGCGTCTAAGACTCACATACGAGGCACCTCCTTGTGTTAGCAAGTAAGCCTAGAAGTCACATGGAAGCCACCACCTTGAGTTTCATTTCATTGCAATTGAATTTACGTCTTACAAATTTTAGGTGCCAATATAAGGCCACCTCCACCTCTTATAATGTAACTTTGGTTTATAAATGAAATTGTGAGGATATGAGTTTTGAAAGAGTGAAGTCTCTTTTCTTTAAGAATTAAGTCGCGATTTACAACATTATTTATCTTGAAGTATCACCAAATGACGTGAAATTATCCATATCTTTTCATGAGTTCTTCTCTTCCATTTTCTACTTTTATTCCTTTGGTTTGATGGTTGTTTTCACTTCAATTTTGCAACATCATATGTTCATTCCGTCTTTCTCTATTTAGCTTGTTAAAAACTTAGTTAACTTATCTTTGGTTTAACTTCGTATATTTAGTGAAAATTTTCAATAAATTTTCTTCTTCTTATCTTTCATCAAATACCTTCTGTACAATATTTAATTTTTATCAAGATTTAATTAGACAAGTTTATCCATAAACAATTTAAAAAATGAAATAATGAGATAAAATATATTTATACTAGTTGTAAATATTAATTAGATAAATTTATATAAAAACTAAAAAGAAAGAAAAAATAACTTTTTTTATAAGTTAAAATTAATTTATTCATGAGTTAAAAATATAAATTTGAAAAAGTTATATAAAAGATTTTTTATAAATTAACTTATGAAGTTAGTTTTATTTTTTTTTCTTATGTCCAAACATATCTTAATTTTACATTTTACATGTTTATACTAATTATTAATATGTAACGAACCCAAAATATATTTATTTTACATTTATAATAGAATAATAGTCTACTCATATATTATTAATAATTTCTAAAATATCATAAAATATAAAACGTCCGAATATATAAAATATTTATTTTATCCAAATAAGGTTTATCACTTCATATAAAAAGTCTTTACAAAAACTCATAATAAATTTAAAGTTGTAGAATGATTCATCAATACAAAACTAAATTTCCTTTAAGCAAAACTTGAAGCTATTATTTAGCTTTTACCTGCATTGTTATCTGCTCCCGTGTCAAGACATGATCATCGCAGTATCAACAAAACCACAAACACAAACAGAAAGGGTAAGCTAATGTAAACAAAATCAATCAAAATATATATAATTCATAAATTCATCCTCACAATCATTTATCTAAATATATTCAAATCATCATAGTTGTTCTCAATCACATGCATTCATCACACTCACTCATTCACATACACCTAATATTCTAGACAGACTCTTGTCAAAAATTATATGGAGTCCTTAACCTGGCATATGGTTACCGGGCCATAAACACAACCCCTTTAGAGTCTTTTTCACCTCAAGATTGTAATCCCTTGAGTGTCTTTTTCACCTCAGGATTGGTAATCTCTTCAGAGTCTTTTTCACTTCAGGATTACACGCCTATCACCATTCTAGTAACCGCATGTTAGGGTGATTCTCACACACACCTATCAAAGAACTGATGGCTCCTCCCACCCAGTGATAAGTGCAGTCAAAGTCTCCATCGACCTCCATCACATGGTACTCATGTCTATATGACTAAAATACTATTGAAGTTTAGATATCTCCTTTAGAGACATCTAGAATTTCATATGTACACTAAAGTTACACCAAATAGTACCACATGGTAACTATCTGGCTCACACACAAAAGTACATAATCCAATTCACAGTTCATCACAATCTCATTGACACACTTCTATCTTAGGCACACTACCATCTCAGGCACAATCATTTCATCTCATTGGCACCATTGTCATCACAAATTCATTGGCTCCACTACCATCTCAATCTCATTGGCACCACTATCATTACACATATACTCTCTTTTAATACAAATTAAAATATGACTCAAGCAAAAATACTTTCGAAAACATTTCCCTCATCCTCACAACATGATATTTAATCACTCAAAAAATCATATCTTATGTTTTACACATTATTTTTATGTGAAATAAAAACCATTTATTAGTTAACATCTAGGGATAAAACTTTTATGAAGGAAACTTTCCCAAATTCGTAACCAAAATATCCCAAAAGGGGTTCGTAATTTCAAAGCGAATAATTTTCCTGACAACTTGATCTTTAATTACGAAAAAAATTGTATCTTAAGTTATACATATCCTTTTTACGTGAAATAAAAGCTATGAGTTAGATAACATCCAAGCCTACAACTTTCATGAAGAATACCTTTTTAAATTCGAAACAAAATCAAGCCAAAATAGAATCGCAATATTAGGGCGAAACTGAAATCACACTTTCACATATAATAATCAATGTAATTCTCATCAATCTCACATAATAACACATCAATACATATAATCATTCAATCAATCATGAATAATTTTGTTTAATTCACTTCCCTTACTTTTAAAGGATCTTAAAACAAAATTCTATTCGGATAGAATTAATCTACTCTTCACACTCTTTTCCTCGGTATTCTCAAATTTTTAAAAAGATAAGAATTGAAGGAAAAATCTTAAAAAAAATTGAGAGAAATTTGAAAAAAAGGAAAATTAAGATTTCTAAAATAAGAGTGAAAAATAAGAAGATTAAGATTAAATAAACTATTTATAATTTTTTTTTAAAGTAAGTGGATTTTTAGTTTATTTAATATTAGATTCTCGCATATATTAATTTACTTAAGTGAGTATGTGTTGTTGTACATATTAAACTTTTCCAGTAATTACATAAAACATATACATAACCCACTTAAGTGACAATTTAATAAATTTAACGGTTGGAATTTGATGTAAATCTTTACACAGTATAAATCAACCTTAAACCTTTTAATGAGTTCTTACTTCATTCTATTTTAGTTTATATTAAAAAAACATCTACTGAAAAAAAAATGAAATTATTTGTGGGCTCAAACGGAAAGTGGTGAAGCTCGTAAAAATATTCAAGGACTATCTACTAAATTTATGACTTTTTGAGTTATGAAATGGATTTAGGGGTTATGGTTATTATTTATTGCATTAGGGGCTTGGAATAGTATAAGGATTGAGAATTTGATTTATGCAATGCAAGGAAGGACCTAGGGAAACTGAAAGAGGCTTAGTTGGAGATCGCAACTCCCACCATTATGCCACGTGAGTTGCTCCTCATTGGCATGGATTCGGGTTTTTAACATTTTTCCTCTGAATCTGTGATGTGTTTGAATATTTCTAAACTGGGGACTCTGTTACGACAACAATTTGCAATTGGAAACGGTTTTATTTTAGGTAAGAATGTTACTGGCGTAGAGATATAATATTGTGTAAACATACAAATAAATTAGAGTATATAAAGTGAGTGTAAATCTTATTTTATTTTATGAGTGAATTTTATGAGATTTAGTTAAATTTACCAGAATTTATCCTAATATCGAATTATTATTGAACTATCCATATGTAAGCCTATTTTCGAGTTGGGATGTCTCAACGTGAGATAAGTATGTTATAAATTTTATATCGGTTAAAAATAAAACCAAATTAATATATATAAAATAGATGTAAACCTTACCTCATTGAGTCAGGTTTATGAGGATGAGTTAAGTTTAAAATCCATTTTTATTATGATATCAAAGCGTATTCTATCGGACTACTTGCTATCAAATCATTATTTGACCACTTATTAATATATGTTTGTCTTTCTTCTCACTCCTCTCTCTCTCTCTTCATATTTTTCACTCATGTTGTTCCTTCATCTTAGTTTGAGTTTTATTGTTTTAAGATTTGTTTTAAACCCACCCATAATATATTTTTCATAATTTTTTCTGTAGTCGTAATCTTGATAACTTGAAACATCCTTGCTTGCATTTTTACAAATGAGTTAGGTTCAAGTCTTGAAGAATTGGTCTTAATTGTTTTCCTTGAGATGGTTCTCATCTTGAAGAACTGTTCAACCTCCCCATGGAGATTACAGTAAACCCCATAATTAGTCACAATCTTGATGAAATGCTTCATTAGTTAATGGGAATATGCTTTCAATTATTCATACAGGGCTCTTTTTGTTTAATTTTAATGTTTCCCTCATTAGTTAATGGTTTGGTATATCATATATGTTGTATTCAATTTATTAAATAATCTACTGATTAGTAATACGATGGCAAAATATTTTTAAGTAAACATCAAATTTTATCGTTTTAATTAGTTGTTTTCAAATGAATGGATCTCTTTTTCCCTTGAAGTGACTTTTAGAAACCAAAGTTTAACAATGGTAAAAATCGTATTAGGTCATTTGAAAACAATAATGTGTCAAAGGATCATTGTAATTGATGGGGTCAGAGATTTTAATTTTTATTACGCATATGTGCTTGCGATGGATTTAGGATCTTAGTAATAAGTTTCAACAAATTTTAATTGCAATTAATTTTTAGTTTTTAGAAACTAGTTTTTAGTTCAAGGTGACTTTTAATTTTAAAAATTAGGGTTTTTCTTTTAATTTTTAGTTTCTAAATAAATTAACTTAAAAATTTCCTCTCATATTTAAATAAATTTGAAAACATGTTTGCATAAATATAATAATAATCGAAGAACATTATAAAATATCAAAATATCTTTTATAAATCTGACAATATAATTTATAATTTTTTATTTTCCAAATGAGAGTAAAAATGTTTCAAAATTGAATAAAATATAATTTCAACTCCATTTTTGTTAAATTTAAAATAATATTTAAATATAAAAAACACACTACCACTTTACAGGGATATTAGAAATTGAATATATTTTTTTTTTTCAAGAAAAATAGGTTAGTCTGTTCGCTATTTAAATGTGATTAACCTGTTTTGATCCTGAGAAAATGTTAATTATTTAAAATATAAATGTAAATTTATGAATGTGTGGTTTCTTTGTGGGTATTGTGACGTGGTAAACGATGGACAAATCTGTGTCAATCTATATAAGAAAAAGTTGACATAAATTAATTACACTTGTTTTAATTTGACCAAATTGACTGAAAGTTGCAATATATAAATAAGAATACTTTAATCTTTATTTCCCTTGATGTGGTCACTCTCACCTCCCCTGAATAGAGATCCTACCTAATATTGTTTCAAAGAAAGAAAGAAACAAATAGAGAAAGACAAATAGTCTCTTTCATATTTTAACTTACTTTAACCGCGACATAATCAAAGACAAATGTCGATGTTTATTCTCATCCTAATAATACCAGAATAAATGGCTTGTTGCTTTCATCATATAATATTAGATCCATAAGAATCTTCAAAAATTGTACCCTAGAAACACATTTCATTGGCATTTAGTACTTTCAAAAGAAAACAGCATGAGATAAGCAATTTTTGTAAAAAAATAGTTTTATTTTCATAAAAATATATTTTGTTTTGCGAACATAAATATCAATATTTATATTACCATAAATCAATAATATATGAAAAATATCCTTTCCTACAAATACTTTTTGATATCTTGAAGCAAACACTACTAATTAATTATAATTTATATGGCTCAAAACTCAACAGCTAATGCAGATCCTGCTCCCGGCAACAATGATGGCTGGTCACATGTGATGCAAAAAATGAAACATTACAATTCAGACAGGCATGAGAGTGAAAGATGTCAAATCAACAATTTTGTAGCTGTTGGTCCTTGTCCTAGCTTGCAGAATTCCAGACTCATCAAGGAAAACTAACACATTCTGTGAAAATATTTAGAGTGACTTTAAAGAACGATGAGGGATGATTCAAAGGCACTTCTTATAGACATTGTTGGTATTACTTTCCTAATTTAAAACACCATAGTTATTGGATATACAGTGTTACCACTAACTTTTCTTCAAACCCCATCATTTAAGGGGACAAAGGCCATCTGAATGGCCATTTTGTTTCTGATTTCTTTCCAAAAGTGGACACCATCAGCCACCTTTCATCCACCCAATTCAAAAAAGGTGTTGACCCTACTTCAACTTGGTTGATTTTGTCGTGCATATTACTTCATTTGGTCAATAATCACCAAGCTATACTTAATACAAAGGTCTAGACATTTCATTCCCTCTTGATTGTGTTTTAGTATCAAATGGGACTTTTATCTATAATGAACCAAAATCTCAATAAAATTAAAAATCTTCCATCAAAGAAAACAACTTAAGAACTGATCAAACTGATCCAATGACAAGTGAAAGAACAAGATCAAGGCATACAATCCATTTGATTCTCAGCAGCACAATCAATTGTGAAACCACAACTAGATTAACAGCAACAAAGGACCCTTATTGAAAGCTTCAACAAGTTTAAGCTTTAATCATTGGAGTACACACAAATAAGGTTTTGAATCCATAAATTTCCCAAAAGACAACCACTTAACTACCTACTCCCACAAGAAGGGAAGGGTCAGTGGGTCGTCGTTTTCAACCAACCCATCGAGCCCCATTTGCAGCATGCCATTGTAATGAAGGTTGGTTGTGTTTGCATCAAGAACCAATACTTGACCACTAGACTTATCTTTTGCCGTTTCTGAGTACGCATACTCATTCACAGCATCAAAATGCACAGATCCTGATGGAGATTGCATTGGACAGGTGATGCTAGATTGCACCATACTCGACTCTGGACTTTGTGATTGAAGTGTTGACAGAAGATAGAGAGCACAACCTGAGTCAAAGGATCCAGGTTTAGCATCTGAAGAGAGCTTTCGGCTGCTCTTTCCACCAGCTGATGGGCTAATGGTGCCATGAATAGGCTGACAAATGGGAGTTCCAAGCATTGCTTCATTACCATTGCCTACTTTAGGGTCATTTTCTTGCCAATGAGGATGTCCCTTATCTTGCTTGTGCTTGTCAATTCTGTATAAAAGTCGGGGTGGATCATAACCAGATTCAGCACCAGTTTTGGCAGTGGCAGACCACATACTCCTCATAATAGGGTTGGCATATGTCTCAGGGCTGCCAAAGTGCAGGATTCTAGGTCCTAATTTGTAGAAAGGCAGAGCAAAATTTCATATTAATTACACTTGTGGAAGATAGGAAATAACGACAAGAAACTGTTTAGAATAGTTTTGTTAAAATCAACCTACATCAGCCCATAGAGTTTGATGCTACAGATACAAAAATAGGCAGTTTTTATTGGGTTCAGATATAATAGATGTTATATTTTACCTAAAAAGTTCACTTTGATATCTTTAATATCAGTCTGAAACCAATGATTTAAGAATAATTTTATATCCTTGTACTTCCCCTTGAATGGTAAATATTAAATTTGTCTCATATTTCCAAAACATTAAATTCATTTACATTTTCATTTAATACTTCCTTTCCAAAAGAGTAGGAGGATATAACATTCCTTTTAATTTAATTTAGGGTCTAGTTAAGGAGTACTCATAAGACACTAATTAAGGAATCAATAATAATTCTAAAGGGCAAAATTTAAATGCATTTCTACGGGCACTTTTGGTATCTCACTTGGGTCGGCCTAGAGAGTTTAGGTAATCTGCATTAAGTCTTAGGTTCTAACCAACGACCTTATATTTGTTCAATTCTAAATCTTCCTACTATGTTCTTCTACTACTCCTCATACTTGCTTTGTAACATTAAATACTACACTTTCTCATTATACATTTCTAGTTTTAATTCCTTAACTGATGCTTTTGAGGACCTAGTTAGCCTTTTTTCTTTAATTAAAACAAAAAAGGTTATTTATTTACTACACATAATATAGAATTAGGAGTGACTAATTGTTTTATGAAATGTTATGCACCTAGCATGCAGTTTTTGAAAGTAAAGCTCAAACATTAAATGTTGCGGTGGAAGAAATACACTGATAGCCTAAAGGTAAACTATAGCATAAACAAAGGTCTCTACTCTCATATAAAGAGTTTCAAGATATAGAAATCCTCTTCTACTTAGTTTTTTCCTCCAACACACTTAACGAACAATTAAACTCCACGGAACCATGTATGACCTAATGTCATATTCCAACGCTAAGTTTCTTGTATAAGTCAAAGAATGATAATCACTTAGCTTTATCATGAAAACAATCCAAATAGTATTCGCTAATTCTCTTAGCATAGAATTCAGCATATTATAAAAAATTGAAATAACCTTCATCAAAGTTCTAATTCTAATTTCAATAGCTTCAAGTCACTAAGCAGCTTAAAACTAAAGGTTGTAGTTTGGTGACAGGGTTGGCTTGTTTCTTTCCAATTGCGGGGGTTATCCTTTCATACTAAGAGATCCAGTTTAACAATAATAGACAAAAGGTCATCTTGGCACCAACCTTTGTAATTGTACATGAATTTCTCAGCAGCCATGAAAAGAGAGGGAGGCTGAGGTTTCCTCCTGCGCCTGTTATGCCCATCAAGCCTTTTCCTACAACTCCTCTTTACCTCATCAAACTCCCCAAGTGAGTGAAACCTACATAACAACAATTGGCACCACCCCATGTTACAAAACACATCTAACAAACAACAGAGTGAAACAAATTCCAAGCCCCAAATCTCCAACACCTACATAACCATACCTGCTGCATTGCTGGCAGAACCGTTGTTGTTTACCCCCCACCAATACAACTGGGGTTTTGGAGTGCTTTTCACAGACCCTATGGCGCCTATGATACTCTCTGCAATCACTAAGGTCAGAGTTGCATCCATCAACAGAACAACACATATTCTGTGATCCATTCTGAAGGCGGGATCTTTTTGATGACCCAGATGGTGAAGACACAGTTTTTGAGTCTCTTAGGTCCTTAGCAACATTTGGGACTGATTTTTCCTCACCAAGCCTCAAATCCACTGAAGCACCTTCACTCTGCCCTTCACCATTAGCCAGCTCCAGCCCACGTGGATCCCAGGCAAACTCTTTCCCGTCCCAATCCATAACCAACAGTTAGTAGCTCCCACAAACTATGATGCTTTATGTCCCTTTTAAGATGCCAAAGCCAAACCTGTAAGGCACTCACTCACATAGGAATCAGAACTAGAATCCCCTTGTGTTATCACCACAAGCTGAAGACTTTGACTTAGGTACCAAAACAGGATAAAGGGGTCAATCAACAACACCAAGAGGGAAATCAGAATTGGGTTCCCAGAGGAAGCCAAAAGAATAAATGCATTAACTTAAAAGATTGAAAAAATAAAAAAGAAAGAGATGGATATTGGAAGATATTCTGAAAGACTATAGACATGAACGTCACCTCAACCTCAAAGCAACTTGACCCTCAAAGGGGTTGAAAAGAAATTAATGTCAATTCAAGGACTTTTGTTGTTTTCTGTGAGAGAAAATAAAAATAACACACAAAGCTTTCACATTAAGAAAAAAAAATAGAGAGAAACATCACCTAATACACATAGTTATGTAAATCTTAAATCCCTTAGATTCTCAAAGCTGCGGATAGGACTCCAAGAAAATGGGCTAAGAAGTTGCAATACCCATGTTTGGTGTTTGTCTCTGGAAAGAAAGAACTTGTTGGAGTGAAAAAGTGGTTCACCAACTCCAATTCAATGAACTCTAGATGTGGAGTAAGAGACACTAGCTGGATCAATAGGAAGCAATTACCTTTACTCAACAAAAAATTATGCAAAACACTGAATCTTTTTCTTTTTCTTTCTTTTTTCCCTGTTGTTTTCTTACCGGTAAGTTTCACTCGTCTTTGATTTTGACTTCCTTTTTTTTAGGTCATTCATCGTTAAAGTAATGATAGAATTAAAAAATTAGTTTTTTATTTATAGAATGTAACACTTGTATGAAAAAATTTAATTCACATTAATGAAAGTTTGGTGTAATGCATCCTTAAATCTCGAGCATTTTAAATTTTTTAATTAGGTCCTTAAATTAAAAAAAAAAAAAAAAAACTGTAACCATATCTTCGATATAATAAAATTTTTATAACCGCGTTTTTCAAATTAGTTTACAGTAATTCAAATAAACCTTTTTTACAAAAATCTAGAAGAAGGAAAGTACCCAAGTCTACGAATCCAAAATACTTATAAAAAAAATTATTTGTCTCATCCTAGAAGTGACAAGTAAAAATTCAAAATTTACCATATGTCAAACAAAATCATGTCTTCTTTTTGTTCAATCTTCACAATATAATAACACCCTTTTGTATGCTTCTTTCAATTTATTATTAATTATGATTTATTAGAAAATATAAAGTTGGTGAATTTCACTTTTTTATTTAATAAGTTCTAGTTCTGGTTTTATAACTTATAAATTTTAATTGATGATGATACAATGGGTGAACATTCCAAAAAATAATGCATCTGGAGTGAATAATGGTTGTGGAAAAGTGGAAATAGTAAGGTAGAGAGAAAGTGACTGCAACTTTAGACTGTTCAGCAACTTTCCAGACAATCAGCTACAGAAACAAATGAAAAAGTAAGAACGACAAAAGGAGAGAGAGACACACATAGAATTGGGAGTTCTGAGATGATGTGAGGTAGAATTGTATTTTACCATATGTGAGTTAAAATTTTAGATAAGTAAAAATAAAAAATTAAATAATATATAAATAAAAAAATATATATAAATTTTTAAGTTTTAAAGTTTTTTTAATAAAAAATAGAATCGTATTTCTTATATAATTATATTATTTTTCAATTATATTAAAGTTTGAGTTGTCTAATTCATAAAAAATAAGTAAGGAATTATAAGTATAAGTTTATTATTTAGAAATTCTGTGATATTTTTATTAAAGGGAGAATGTATGTTAATGTAAAAGAAACTTATATTTGAAGAGGAAATTATTAGAATTTAAGATAAGTTAAAATTTTATATTGAGTAAAAATAAAAAAATTGAATAACATATAAGTAAAAAAGACACATAAATTCTTAATTTTAAAATTTTGGGTAAGAAAAAAGATATATAAATTCTTAACCTTAAAGTTTTGGATAAAAAATAAAATTTTATTCTCCTTATATAATTGTTATTTAGTACTCATGAATGACAAATAGATGATTGTTAATCTCCTTTCTACAAACCTACCATAACATGTTCAAGTTGGTGAAAAATCTCCCTATCTTAACTTATGTTGGTGAAAAATCTCCCTATCTTAACAGAACAGGCTCAGGTTGGATAGTTTACTGTAAAACAACAAAGTTTCAGTTTATTGGAAATTATTAGTGCATATTCTCCACACTAGAGATTGGTTAATTGATATACCTTTTAGTTTTGGTGCTGGTGTAAGATGACGATTTAATGTTGATTCCCCATTTTCTTCTTATGCAATCTCTTTTAAAGGTTTCTTTATGGAAAAGAAATAGTGCAAATAAAATTAACAAGACAAGTCTATAATACATTGGTCTTCTTTTCTTTTGAAAAAACCATACTTGTAGTTGTTGGAATAATCATATGATAAACTAATGCTAATTATTTTTACTTTCCGAATAGACAAGTGGTATATGCCTTCTCTCGAAATAGAAATAAACAAGTCATAATTGGAGAGGAAAAGACAAATGCCGGAGTTGTGTACTGAATGAATTGAAATTATCGAATCTGAAAAAAAATAAAAAAGTAAATTAATTAATTAATTTCACCATACACTTAGTTGGGACATACTTCGATTTCATTATGTTTTTTCATTTTACAAATTCCCTTGACTTCTCACAATAGTTTTTGTTATTGCTTCAACCATTTGACTTCTATTCTTTTTTATATTTCTTCGTAGTGACTTTGGATTTGGTCTTTTTCTATTTTATATATTTTATAATAAAATTTTTAAGAATGTTATTGATTATTCTGGTTAATAGTGATATTTATTTTCTTGATATGTAATATAATTTTGATAAAAAGTTATTTATTAAAAATATTTTTAATAAAGGATAAATAAAAGTGAATATAAGATAAAAAGAAGAAAATTTAAGCAAATATAAATATTTTTTATTTATAATATTTTTGGTTGAGTAAGAAATATATAAAAAAAAATTTAGGATAATCTTAGTTTGTTTGATTTCTTAAATTTATTATGAAAAATAAGGTGTATGATTTGGCAAACACTCTTATTAGGATTTATAAAAAAATTGAAAGTTAACTTTCTCAGTGTATAGAAAGTGATTATGCACCTAAATCACCTTCAAAACCGGTTTAAAATATGAGATTTATATCTCACTTATATATTATAGTTCAGCCTCATTTTTAGTCGATATGGGATTTCCTAACACCCTCCCCTCACGTCGAGAAGTCATTCTCAGCTCGAATGTGACCCGTTAACAGGTGACCCAATCTATATCTAACAACCTCTGCCAACAATCACAGCTCTACATAGCGGCCCGTTAACAACTTTGTTAACAATCAGGATTCCTCAAACCATGTAGAAAGGGATCACAATCTATGAACAGGTGGCTCAATTTAGGTCCAACAACCTGTCAACCAAGGTTCAGTATATTAACAAGTGGCCGAATTTAGGCCTAACAATCTTGTTAACCTGGCTCTGATACCATATAAAAAGTGATTATGGGCCTAACTCACCCTCAAAACCGGTTCAGAATGTGAGGTTTACACATCACTTATATATTATAGTTCAGCCTCATTTTTAGCCTTATTTTTAGTTAATGTGAGATTTTCTAACAGAGTGTGCCAATTTTTCTTTGATCGAGTTAAACTTAACTTTTAAATAAGTCAAATTTGATTCCTTATTATTTTAGAATTTTATTTTTGAAATAAGAAGTATTTTTAAAGAAATGATCTAAATCCTCTCGTTTCCAATTGAGTCTTTAATAAAATGATGATAATGAAGTTGAGAAAAAAAAAATACTAAATTTTCCTTAATTATATAAAATAGAAATTAATCTAAATCATATTTTAGGAAGACATAAAATCATAGTATTAAATTTTATTGAATTAATAAATACCTTTTTTTTTTTTCAAAATCACTTAATAGCATTATGCAAATTTGAATTAATAGAAAATTTAGAATTCAATAATGTAGAATACCAATTTTAAGATCCAAACCATATGATAGAATTATCAAAAATTTATAAAGATATGAATTCATATAAATTTGATTAGAAAATCTTCAAACATTCATCCATGAAAACTAAAATAGAAATTACAATCCCTAAATCACATTAATTTAGGCACAATTAAATAGTTGATTTAGATCATCCTTCAACCTAACCTTAATTATATAAGATAATCAATATTAATTTAATATAACCTAAATATCAGTATGAAAACAATATCACAGAAATGAGTGTATGATTAAAAAGAAAAATGAGGGATAGTAAAATTTATGAAAAAACAAATTAAAATTAAAATCCTAACTATAATGAAAATTTAAAATTAAATAAAGAATAACAATTGAGCTCAATTAGATCCAATAACTAATAACTAAACAAATACATTAATATTAAACACTAAAATATGTCAAATATGCTCAACATGAGTCATATAATTCTGTGTTTAAAAGTGCTCTATCAACTTTTTATCAATATAGTGATGTAATAACACTTATTCCTCTAAAAAAAATTCTTTGTATAATTTTTTTTTTTATAAGTTTTATCAAAATAAGTGTGATTATCATTGAGTAAGATATGTAATATCAACACCAACATTTAATACTTATAACTTGATGACACATTTCACATAAAAAAAATAAAGTAATGTAGCAACAAAAATTCAATAGAAAATTTTAATAAAAAAAATTAAAAACAAGTTTATATAAATAATTTTATTTTGAAATAATTATTTTTTTAATTCTTTGAAAAATAACATATAGAAATTAGTCCTAAAAAAGGGTGTTGATTCCTTTCACTAACATGTATAATTAGACATGCCAGTTTTTATTTTTTATTTACTTTTATAAATTCTTATTAAATTTTGAATGTTGAAGAAAAAAGGAGCTACAAATTTGTTCCTCTAAACAATAAAATTAGTTGGGTGGGTGATGGAGCGCAAAAATTATGTTCTTGATTGGTTAGGTTATGTTTGTACAAGAGATTATAAATTTATTTATTTTTTCTAACAAATGAAATTGGTTTGATGAGAAAGGTGCAATTTTTGAAGACTGATTCTAATGATTTTTATAGAACTAAAATAATTTTTTAGGTATAATTTTTGCATATATTTATTAAAATAATAAAAAATAATTATGTGAGAGATTAAAAATACATTTAAATTTTTTATTTTATAATTAACTATATATAATATTTTGAATATATTATTTTAATAAATATGATAAATTTAATGTTGAATCATATATATAAACTCATATTAAATTTAAATAAATAATATTACCAAAATTTTAAATCAAGAGTTGAAATATTAATAGTAATTGTAAAAAAAATTTATTATTTATAAGAAATTCATTTTTTTAAATATTTATTATTTTTATTTTTAATTATTTAATTTTTTAAATATTTTATTTGAATAAGATAATTTAAATTTATTAAATTTTAATTACTTATTTGTATAGAATATTTTTATTATCATTAAATACAAAAATTATCCATAAATTTATCATTCACAAGAACACTTATTTGTATTGGATAAGTTGAGCTAAAATAGATCATGATATGTTGGGTCAGATTAAGTCAATGACTAAGTTAGTTTGAATTGAGTTGATATAGTTAAAACATATTATAAGAGACTAGACCAGATTGGGGCAAATTAAATCAATCTAGGTTGAGTCGAATTGGGTCGGTCAAAGTCGAATAAAACTAAGTTGAGATTTGTTGGATTAGATTGAACTTATCCGAAATAAGTTAAGTCAAATTGGATTGAGTCAAGTTTAGCCCAATTGAAACGAGATAGACTAGATTGGGTCAAATTAATCTATGTCAGTCAAAGTTGAGATTTTAAGTTGAGTTAGACTTACTCGAGTCGCAATTGGGTAAATTGGGTTAGTTCAAGTTCAGGTGGAATAAGTTGAATAAAATTAAATTTATTCAAATCAAGTGAGACTTGTTCAAGTCAAATTTAATTAAATTGGACCAAAATAAAATTAATTGATCCAATAATGTCTCAATTTCAATCTAATCAATAATATTTTAAGTTAAGTAAAATTTAACCTATCTTGATTAAAATTAAACAAAAGAGAGAATATAAATATATAAAATAATTTTAAAAAAATATGAATAATTTTAAATTTTTATTTATAATATTTAAAATTCTTCAATTTTAATCAATTAAATTACATAATAAATTTATTTTAATATTTTTTTTATATCTAAACTACGTAATTTATAATAAAATATTTTAAATTCTATATAAATAAATTATCATCTAAATTTTCCAAACACAATAATCTTTCTTCTATAAATATCCCGGCTAAGAATCCAATATGTCCTTTATTTTAATTCACTAATAAAAATATGTTGAAAATCTAGGACAATATAATGCACGTAAATATACTCGCATAAACTATGTGAAATGAAAAAAAATATGATTAATCATTTGGAAGAATGTCTAAGTACAAATATATCCAATTGTATTATTTCTTTTTCATGTCCTTCTCTCTAACTATTCTTTTGTCTTTTTCATATTTCATCAGAGGCTGCACAATAAATTAAGTTGTTGACTTGTTTCTCTAATTAATTTTACATACTCGCTTTCAATGATTATCATTAAACTTTTAAAATATGAATAAACATCCATTATCTGCCTGGATTTTAACACGAGAATTGGGAAAATACTGCATCGTGGACCACTCTAAAAAATACTGGTTGCGGAGGTTATCAATATTTTAAAGTTTCTTCATTACACGGACACTTATTTTTTATCAAATATTTGTATCACATTTATAAATAAATAATTGAATATATCATAATAATTAAAAATATCATATTTATATTTTTATTGGTCGGTATATTAAGTATAAATATGACATTTTTAATAATAATTAGTGTGAGAGTCTAATTTTGAATAAATCCTGAGTCCACTCACTTAAGAAAGGAAGAGATTATAAATAGTCTATTTGACTCTAATCTTCTCATTTTTCACTTTTATTTTTAGAAAACCCTAATCTCCTTCTCTCAAATTTTCGAGAATAGAGAGAATACCGGGCGAAAGAGCGTGAAGAGTAGATTAACTATATCCGAATAGAATTTCGTTTTAAGATCCTTTAAAGATAAGAGAAAACTAACTAAACAAAATTATTCATGATTTATTGAATTATTATATGTGTTAATGTGTTATTATGTGATATTTATGAGAATTATCTTGATTATCATATTTGAGAGTGTGATTTGGATTTCGCTCTGAGATTGCGATTTTATTTCTGCTTGATTTTATTTCGAATTTCAAAAAGTGTTCTTCATGAAAGTTGTAGGCCTAGATGTTATCTAACTTCTACCTTTTATTTCACCTAAAAAGTATACGTATAACTCAAGATACGATTTTTTTTCGTAATTAAAGGTCAATCTATCAGGAAAATTATTCGTTTTGAAATTATAAGCCTCTTCTGAGATGTTTTGGTTATGAATTTGAGAAAGTTTTCTTCATAAACGTTTTAGCCCTAGATGTTAGCTAATCAATGGGTTTTATTTCATATAAAAATAATGTGTAAATCATAAGATATGAATTTTTGAGTGATTAAAGGTCATGTTGTGAGGATGAGCGAAATGTTTTTTAAATTATTTTTACTTGAGCGAGAGTTTATTATTTTTGAATAATTATTCATGTTCTAATTCTACGACCATGACGCAACCGGTTTACCGACGAGGGTGACTGGAGGAAGGATGACAACAGTAGAGGTCACAACTGATGAGGGAGATATCTCACTGTCAGACCTCTCATCCGACGAGATGGACGCCTTTGAGGCTTTATATGACGATGAAGATGAAGACCTCTCTCCCTAGTTATGATAGATGTTGGGTAGTTTAATGGGAACTTGCTTGATGAGACTATATATGTGACACTTTTGGTTTAAAATGTTTTACCCATCACATTGTAAATGTTATATTACGGTTCCTGGAACAGACAGTTATATGAAACATATAAATGCATATATTATTTGTAAATTATCATCTTCTTTTATTTTCTTCCTTTATGTTTGTGCATGTATAAAAATATTTATAATGTTATAATTTCAAATTCGAAAAAAAAAAATTGCGAAAATTTCACATATTGAAATAAAAATGTTTTCTAAATTATGAGCGTCACACTCCACACCTAAATATTTCTAAGGTGAAGTAGTAAATACTGTATGCTATTTATAAAATAAAAATTTTGTAGGACCAATAATCTTAAGGACTTCATATGATTTTTGAAATAAAAAAAAAAATATAACATTTTTTTTTATCCTTTTGATGTCAATATTTTATTTTAACCATTATAGAATATCTTGGAAAGTTTCACTTCAAAAGAGACGAAGGAATTCTACTTGGACATTCTTAAACATCTAAGTCATAAAGAATTTATAACTCTATATTGTCTAAACATCTAAGGAATTCATGTAAGATTTAATGACCATAAGCTTGACAAAGAATTATCAAAGTAGAAGATGGATAAGAAATAATATAAATTTTACAATCATTTGTTGCCTCCAACAAATTAAGGCTATATCAAATTAATGTAAAATATGCATTTTTTTATGTGACATTTAAGAAGAAGTCTATATAGAATAACCACCTTGGGTTTGAATTACCAATTTTCTTATAATGTTTTAAACTCAACATGATTCTATATGATCTAAAATCCTCGAGTTTGGTATGAAAGATTAAGTTCTTATAAAAAATGGTTTTACGAGATGAAAATTTGATACTACTTTGTTCCACAAAGAGTATAAGTCAAACTTTCTAATAGTAAAAATTTATGTAAACAATATTATATTTGTTGCTACTAATGAACCTCTCCCTAAGGCTTTTCTATGTTAATACAAAACAAGTTTGGAATGAGTATAATGAGAGAAAAATCACACATGAAGGCTAATACTTCATTAGAGTAAATCTTGTCTCATGGGCCAACAAGAAGTAAGAGACTATAGCTCTATCCATTGTAGAAACTAAATATATATTAGTAAGTAGTTGTTGCTCCTAGATGTTATGGAAAAGAACGAACTAGAAGACTACATCATTGTTATGATATCTAGAGTGTATACAACAAAAGACTGATCTAAGAACAATGGAAGAACAAGCCATCAGAAAATAAGAATAAACAACTCATAAATTAAGATATGAAGAGAAGCCAAAAAATAAAAGTTTTGTTTATTACGTCGTGAATCAAAATTCACACTCATAGTGATAGAGTCCTCAATTGTATGGAGGCTCTTAAGCATATTTTGGAAGGATTTAGAAAAGGATTCCACTTATTAAAATCACTCAAATCATAAGAAAATATGAATTAGTATAGTCAAACGATGGAAAACAGCTTGTAGCAAAAACAATTTTGAAATCAATGGAAACTATGGAAGGAAAGAAGAAGAACGTGAAGGAAGAACTTCACCAATGAAGAGTAGCGGAGGAGAGATTTGAAAGGAAAGATCTACGGGTGATTCTACGCTACTTGGAAAGGGATTCCAAGATGAGTAGCCATGGTCGCCACTTGCATCACTAGGGGAAGATAAGATCTCACAAAGAGTGATGAACACTCAACTCTCAAGAATACTGAAAACTCTCTCAAATTTTCATTCAATAAAAAAAATGATTACAAAGGAGAGCAGACCGCTATTTATAGGTTCTCCTTGGCTGCCAAATGAAATGGAAATGCATTTCTAATGAAATTCAAATGCTCACATGTGGAAACTGTGATCCAAACTAGCTAATGAGAAGCCTCCTTTGTGCCATGTCACTCCTAGCCCATGTGCAGCCCCATGTGGACAGTTTTGATCACCCATGTGTAAGTTGGAAGCCAAATGAAACTTATGAAAAGAGTTCTCTATTTAGAAGGAGTCCATGTGCGCCCATGTGCTACTCTTTTCCCTCATGAAATATGTGCAAAATGTGCTGAAAAACAAGGAGAAGAAGAGTGGTGTGCTAGGCTAGGTTCTACTAGAACAAATACAAAGAAATGATGCCTTCTAATATGGTTCCTAAGCACCAAGAATTGAAATACAAGCTATACTAGTATTTTTACAAGGAAATGGAAAACAAAGATACAATGAGAGAAGTTTCCAAGAGGTTTTGGCGTGTCATGCTTCTTATGATTCTTTTTGAGACCTCTTGGATATTATCCTTCTCTAGGGTTACATCACATAGTGTTTACATGGACAACCTTATATAAGCATATGACTGACACAAGTTAGTTACAACACTCAGAGGATTTAACGAACTTAACAAAAATGTAAAATATACAAAATTTAAAGACTATTAGTACACAAGTAAATAGATGTCTATTAACCAAACACAACGAACTTTGTTAGTTGATCAAAACTATCAAACGGTATGCACACACTGGATGCTATTCTAAGTAATAGTTTAGTATACATAGAATTTCTACAAACTCCACCTTAGACTACAACTAGTTTTCACTGTAATTACAACCAACAATCTACATTTGACAAGACCAAAAATGCATAAACTTTTCTCCTAAGAAATGGTTTCATGAAGATATTTGTAGGATTCTCCTTGGAGTCGATCTTCCTCACTTCAATCCTTTCCTCAATTTGGAGGAAATGATATCTAACGTTAATATGCTTTGTCCTACAATCTCACATACTCTTATTGAATTGAGTGATGACTCATTCAAAAGCAACCAATCAAACTACCAACCTACACCTCCATTAAACAATCCCTTCCCAAACACCTCCTTAGTTTACAAAACCTCAACCACTACTAACCATCACCTACCATGCCATCACCTAGAAATCAAATGACCTTATCCATCCAAAATTCATACTTAGCCTTTCCTCCCACTCACCTAAAATCTCGTTCACAATCCTTCACCAAACTCTCCTCACTCTAAACCTCTCCCCACCTTTGGTCTTCTTCCTCACTTTTACAAGGATGTCAAATGCTCCACCAATTGCTACAACATCGACTAAACCTACACTCCCCCTCAAGCTTACCTCTATCTACCCTCTAAAGACATAGTCCCTCCTCCACATGTTTGGAAGTGCAAATTTAATATGTTTAGTAAGGATACGTGAAAATTACGTGCCAAGTATGCACACCATGCAAGTTGTACATCCAAAAGAAGAATCTATATGGGCTCTTGTGGATGCTACAAAGATTTGTTGGCTAGTACTATTGAGGTTGCTCCAACTCCACCACCAAAGCTCTAGAGAAAATTGAAGCCCCTTAGCAAGAAGTAGAAATAGATTGCTACTCTAACAACATAAGAAGCAAAAATATAATAGGCTCTTAAAGCAATCCTATTGGAAGTTAAGTCCTTCCACACCATAGGCCACTATATAAAAGGAAGAGTATTAATTTTTCTCTACATGAAGAGGTTGTAATGGTCTCATTACTCGACCCTTAGGTTGTTATCCTAGAGAGCTTCTTCATAATTAGGTACATGCAAATTATGTGCAAGAAGATAGTGTATAATCAAGTTATCTCCTATCTGTCATCCTTTATCATGATGGAAGGTTCCATGCTATTCTAATACCCAAACCATCCAATCCCTTTAATACCCGTAATGGACCTCAATCCTTGAAAGTAGATTTTAGAAGAATTTGAGGAGACTCTTATGCCTACCCTTATACATCCAACATTGTCCAATCCTTGATAGGAGCTTCATTTTTTTATGGAATGAACTTCAAAAGGACCTTAAAAGAAGATGATGTCAAGATCTTCTAAAATAGTGTATACCACGACATGTTCCTCGCACCATCATCTTCTAGTGTTAATATCCATGAAGTTGATGATGCAAATGATTACACACCACAAAGTTCATACTTCATCTAGTCTACTCTCATCTACCACCTTTATGACTTTAATGTCATACTATTGGAGGACCATAATGATCTTGCACTTCACCTATCCAAGATCATTCCTCTAGGCTTAACACTACGGTTAACAATCAACATATCAAGGAAATCTTGGGACTCCATTTTTACTGAGATACAAACTTGTGTTAACACTACAACAAAAAAACTCTATGAAGATCAAGTTATAGCTAAAGATGTAGCCAAGGTTCGAGAGAATGTTTAGACTAATGCTTTGCTAAAGCTTAAGTAGAAGCTATTATTGTTGTAGTAAACTCTTAGCCTCCTTTTGGATTAAAGGATTTTCTTTTCTAGTGGAAGGAAGAAAACGGATCGAAGAATATGCAACTCGTTTGTTTCTACCGATTTGAAGGAATTTGCTAAGAAAGAAGAAGAAATTTGGAGCCTTCAATTTAAATGCTAGGAAGGGAAGATTTGAGGGGAAAGCCACGTAGACCAGAGTCTTTCCCCATAATACCCTTCCTTTCAAATTGCAGTGGTATTGAAAGATTCCTTCGCCCAGAGTTCACAAAGGAGCATTGTTGAATTGTCTCGTCCAGAGTTTCACAGAGGAATAGTGTTGAATGTCAGAGTGGAAAAAATTGAATATTAATATGATAGTTTAGGGTTTAGTAGAGTTTATATTTGTCGACGAAGAAGGAAGAAGGTAACCATGGATTCACGGGGATTTGTAAGTTCGTATCACGGATTGCATCACCGATTTGCAAATTTACATCACTGATTTTTGTTGTAGCCGTAATAGAGGTAAATTTCTTTCCATTAAAGTTTGATAATGTTGATTTGGGGCAATCGATTATTTGATGGGCATAATCGATTTTGGTTTGGGGATAATTGATTCTAATTCGAGGATAATCGAATTGATTTGTGTTTTCGTCATCTTGATACAATGTTTGTGTTTTTATGCGATGTTTGTGATTTTCTATGTTTATCAATTTGATTCTGGGTTCGTTTGCGTTTGATTCTGGGTTCGTTTGCATTTGATTTTGGGTTCGTTTGCGTTTGATACTGGGTTCGTTTGCGTTTGATTCTGGATTCGTTTGCATTTGATTTTGGGTTTGTTTGCGTTTGATTCTAGATTCGTTTGTATTTGATTTTGGGTTCGTTTGCATTTGATTTTGGGTTCGTTTGCGTTTGATTCTGCGTTCTCTATAGATTTTAAACGTGGCAGTACATAAGAGGATGAAGACGTAATTTTATAAAAAAATATTTTTTATAATAAACAAAATTAAAATTTTTTATATTATAAAATTATTTTTAATAGGATAATTATATTTTAAATTTATTAAAAGTTATATATATAATATTAATTATTTTATATTTTATATTTTATATATTAATTTAAAATAAATAATATAAAATAAAATGAGATTATAATAATAATAAATTATTATTAAATTTAATATTTAAAATTTAAATTATTATTTAAAATGGTAATTAATTTTTTTTAATTTCAAAATTTTAGTAAAAATTATTCTAAACTTATAATTAAATTTTTAAAAATATAAAAATATAAGATTTCAATAAATTTATTTATTAAAACTTTATTTTGATTATAGTTATTTATATATCTTATTTAATATATAAAATTATATTATTCAATAATTTAATTTATTATTATAATGATATTTAAAATAATCAATATTAAATATAAATTAATATATTTATTTTACATTATATTTTAATGATATAAATAATAACTTAAAAGATATATGTATAAAAAATTTTATATAATATAATATAACATATTAATAAATATATTATTTTAATAAAAAAATTATATATTATTAATACATACTATTGAAATTAAGAATATTTTAAAGTTAATAATTTTTTATATATATTTAAAATTATTCTAAATAAATAATAATTTTTATATATAATAATAATAATAATAAATTATGTAATTATTAAATATAAAATAATTAGTTTTTTTAATTTACAAATTAAAATAATTATTATTTTGATTTTTCAAATTTGTTTAATAGAAAAATATTATTATTATTTTTATTATTATTATTATTAATTTAATTAGTATATATATAAAATTGATAATATAATTAAATTACGACTGATATCAAAATAATAAATTTGTTATTATAATTTTAATAATTTTGTTATTTATAATATAATTATCAAATTATAATTATATATATTTTTATTTATTTAATTTAAATTTTAGAAAAAAATAAAAATAATAAATACATAATTTAGATTTTATGTTAAGTTTATTTTGATAGATATGAATGAGTTTTATTATGTTTAATTTGATAATTATGAGTTTTATTTATATTAAATTCTTTTTTAAATTTTATTCTTTATGTTGTGTATTATTTTTCTTAGAATATATTATAATTTTAATTATAATAAAATATATTTATTTAGAAAAAAAAATTATTAGTAAAGTATGGAAGATGGAAAAAATTTGATATTAGATCTAGAAGAAGAACAATCAGATAATATTATTGTGTTCTGTTACTAATGATTTATATTTGTTAAGTTCGTTTCAAAGTACGAGTAGATTTATGATTGAAGATGATCCTGAAAAGGATCGTCGTAGGTGTAAGTTGATGTCTTATCTTATACATTTGGAAAGGTGTTGCAATATTATACGTATGGGACCTGAGGCATTTATGTCATCGATTATGAGCAACAACTATGGTCAAAGATGGTTACAGGTCCACAGTAGAAGAACAACTGGCTAAATTCTTACACATGTTAGGGCATAATGTTAAAAATCGAACTATTTCTTTCTTCTTTCATTGATTTGGAGAGTCTGTTAGTCGTCATTTCCACAATATTTTGAATGTCATCCTTGAATTAGAAAGTCAGTTCTTAGTTCAACCATGTACAAACGAGGTGCAATCACAAGTGTTGAACAATAGAAGATTCTACCCTTACTTCAATGTATTTTTTTTATGTGCACATTTAGTCATGTATATTTTGGAATATAATGACTTTATGTTTTAATATACATATTATTTAAAAGGATTGTTTGGGAGCCATTGATGGAACTCATGTTCGAGTCAAGATTTGTTGAACAGATCAACCTCATTTCAAAAGATTATCCAACACAAAATGTGTTTGCAGCTTGCGATTTTGACATAAAGTTCACTTATGTACTAGCTGGATGGGAAGGAACGACCTCTGATTCTAGGATATTGAAGGATGCCCTTACAAGAGAAGATCCATTAGTCATACCCGAAGGTGATAAGTTATATTTGTAAATATTGAATTTTGGACTATTATTGACCAATTATATTTGCCAATAGTAATATAATATATTTTGTGTAGGCAAATATTATTTGGGAGATGCAGAATTTATGCTAAAAGGTCAAATCATTACTCTGTACCGTGGCGTGATGTACCACTTGAAAGAGTATTCTCAAAAAGGACCACTAAATGCACGTGAATTGTTTAATCATCATTATCTATCGTTGAGAAATGTTATTGAGAGCATTTTTGGGGTTTTAAAAAAGAGATTCTCTATCATTGCAAGTGAATCGAACCTCATTATTATTTTCAAACCATGAGGAATATAGTTCTAGCATGTTGTATTCTTCACAACTATCTCCGTGGTGTTGATAATGATGATTCATTTTTGAATGATGCGGATTGAGAGTTGATGGACCAAGAGGATGATAGGTCCGTATCACAAATCCATGAAGATGATTATAGACAAGGGGTAAACATTAGAGATATGATAGCAAATCAGATGTGGGCTAATTATCAAAGAGATTAATGTTATTACTTGAGAACAATTTTTTTTTTATTTGAGACAATTTTAATGTTATATTTGATTAATGTGACTTTTTGGTACTATTTTGTTATTGTATTTAAGTTATGAAATTCTAAATATCAATTAATATGTGTGGTGATGACAATGTATATTCCATAAGTAAGGTAATTAAATTTGGTACAGGTTCACTATGAATAGGGGAAAGGGACAAATGGTTGAAAGTAGCCAGTGCATTAGAGAATTTGTAAAATGAATTGACGATATGGATTTTTGTTTATTATCGGCAATGGTTGATGAGGCACGAACCGGTAATAGGATTAACAGTGCATGGACAACACAAGCCTATAGTAATATCCTTCAATCATTGTAGTAGTCAGGATTGACTGGATTGACAAAAAATAATATTAAAAATAGGCAAAAAAAGTCTAAAGGACAAATGGAAAGAAGTTCATGACCTATTTAGTGGATTAAGTGGATTTGCATGGAACAACAACACACAAAAATTTGAAGCCGAACTTGAAGCTTGGGAAGAATAGATAAATGTAATATGAATAATGAATTTCTTTTAATATTAGCTTGTGTAAATGTTTTTGTACAAATAATCGAATGTGTGTATTTGACTAGGCTAAACATTCTGCTTCAAAGTGGCGTGTTCACCCAATCAGGCATTATGATTTATTTGAAGAATTATGGGGTGCAGATCGTGCCAGTGGTAACTGCAAGACAAGCTCGACGTGAAATCACTCGCCAACAATTTCATGTAGATTTGAATGATGATGTTCAGGAAGTCCAAGTGCATGATGAATATATCCCAACATTTGACGATGATATTCCTTCTTCAGCACAAATGGATTCATATAGTGCCGGAGCATCTCAATCAATCCCATATGCTGGGACCTCTTCATCTAGAGGGACAAAGAGAAAAGCACCCATGATTGACCTCATTGATTCCCAATTTGATAAGATGACAACAGGATTAGACAAGGTTGTTGAAGCCATCAGTTTGGAAATATGATAAGCTAAAAATTATCAGAAGTGGCTCAACGACAATGCGATCTTGTTGAGAGACAAGTGACAATCATGACTGAACGAAATGAGTTAATAAGACGATCTACAACCGTACAATATTCAGAAGGTGACATTTGAGACATGTTGATAAGATTGGATTTGCCAAATGAACAAATGATTTTTTAATGTTACGAGTTTTTGACTAATAATGAAGCTCAAATGAGGCGCCTTTTTGGGATGTCCTCCCATCTAAGATTGAATTATCTTAAAAAATTCATGTCTGATACTAGTTTTCAATAAATATTTCTAAGAGTAGATTTAGGATTTCTAATATTTTCATGTAAAATTTAGACTTTAAATTTCCATGTAGTTGTAATATTAACTTTGACTTTTATGTATGAGTTGAACTTATCATATTATATATAATATTAGCTCTAATTTTTGCTATACCTGTACAATATTTAACACATTAAATCAAATATTGGGTGGTATTCAAAAACTACAACAAGGTCTAAACACATTATCCTTGCAAGGTCGAAACACAATATCTAGAGCAAAGATTTGAAGACTTGCATTATAGTCTTAGTTAGACTTATGCTTTATGTGAAGTTCTTATGTAATATTTTATTTTATTCTATTTGGTAGACCGTAGTTTCATTTAAATTGTTTTGAAGTTATGAATAACTTAAATTGTGTACTTCTTATTAAGTTATCTAATATTATATTATTTTTATTTCATATCTTTAAAATTTACATAATTTTTTTCTTAATTTAAATAATATCTTAATTTCAAAAAATTATTTTTTTAATAATTTTTTTTAATTATTATATCTTTAATAATTTTTATTTATAAAAATAATAATTAATGCCAAATAATATTAATTTTATTTTAAAAATGTTTATTTTACAATCAAAGGTAATTTGATCGATAACCATTTTCTATCCTTAATAATATTTTTTATTCTATCACATCAATCAAATTAACTACAAACTTTAATATACTTTCTTCTCACTTTCCACACACTTTCCCTTAATCTAAACAACTTAATTTTCTACACACTTTCTCTTCTTTTCTTTCCTTTTTCACTCTCCCATTTTCTCCTCTCTAATCTAAACATAGGCTTAGTGTGCTCTTTTATTTGTTGTAGGTTCTAGGTTCTAGGTTCATAACCTTTGAAGTGTCTAGTGAATCTACTAGTAATAGTGGAATTTGTATAGCCACTCATTTCTCCCACCATGCATCGACAACAAACTTAAGAAGAACTCCTTGCTTTTGAGTTCATAAAAAAAAAATGCATGAAATCCTTTAAAAGGAACTTTAGGGAACTAATGTAAGGCCAATATGATGAAATTACTCCAAACCTGATCACTACCCAACCACAACCACCCGCCACCTTCTTTATCACCAATTGTAGTTCCACCATTAAGCTTCTACCACCTCTAGTAATCGTTCTCATTAAGTATCTATCATCTTATAGTTGTCCCACTAACATTCTATCTCTACTATCTAATCCTCCATAAACCTCCGTAGTTATGTAATCATAAAATATCTAACAACCACCTCTCAACCCACAACCATCCCCTCAATATTGTTCTTCTCCACCACCACACCACCTTTCTTAAAGTAATGATGATCTTCTTTAATCCCTAATTTTTTATTGACTAATAGGGGGAGAACAAGTTAAAATTAAGTTTATATCCTATTTATTTCATTCATTCATTTTTTATAAGATTTAGGACTAATCATGAGTGTTAAACCAAAAAAAGTTTTGTTCCATCAACATTTTTTATGATGATAAATGACAAATTTTGTTGACAAAAGTAGTATTGTATACTTAAGTAAGTAAAGAAAGGTTTATTATTAAGCAATACTTGATTCTTTAACTTAGAAGGAGTTAAGGGAGGATTGTTAAGAGTGACTTTGTATACTTGTGTAAGACAGAAACGACAGAAAGACAATACTTGTAATAATCATTATTGATTATAGTAAATATTTTCAAAGTTTCTTGAAAAACAAGTGAATGTAACCTAATTAAAGTAAATTAATTATGTAGTTAGACTCCGTATTTATGATTAAATCATTTTTATAAATGTTTTGAATTTTTTTTTTATGAAATTAGACAGTAGATGATTAGATTATACCTTTTAGTTAGACCATCTATTCTCTTGTTTTGAAAGAAAACATTGTGAAAGTTTTAAAACTTTATTCAAATCCTTTTCTTAAAGTTAACAGATTATTTTAATATAGAAAAATAATTATTATTCTCTTTAATCTTTAGATAATTTAAAAATAATATGAAATATTTTTATTCATATAATATTAATTGTAGTGGGTTGGGCTAGAACAAAAAATATATCTATTTTGTATTTATAACGAAATAAAAGTCTACTTATACATTATTAATAATTTCCAAAGTATCATAAAACATGTCCAAACACATAAAATATTCACTTTATCCAAATAAGGTTTATTACTTAAAAATAAAAAGTCTTTACAAAAACTCATAATAAATTGAAAGTTGCAAAATTACTCATAAGCACAAAATTAATTCTTCTTTAAGCAAAATTTGAAGTCATAGTTTAGCTTTCACTTAGATTGTTATCTGCTCCCGCGTCAAAACATGATCATTGAAGTATCAACAAAATCACAAACACAAATAACAAAGGTAAGTTAATGTAAACAAAACCAATGAAAATATATATAATTCATAAATTCATCCTCACAATCATTTATTTAAATATATTCATATATTCAAACCATCATAATTGTTCTCAATCACATGTATTCATCACACTAACTCATTCACATACACCAATATTCTAGACAGACTATTCCAAAAAAATATATGAAATTTTTAACCTCTAAGACTAGCACATGAATATGTTTCCTTGGTTACCAAACCATAGACAGACCCTAAGAGTCTTTTTCACCTCTAGATTTTCCTTCTTGTTCCCTTTTTCTAGTACCGACATGCCAAGATAACCCCTACATACACATATGAAAGAACTGATGGCTCAATCCACCCAGTGACAAGTGCAGTAAAAGTCTCCATCGACCTCTCACCACATGGTACCCCTTCTGATATCTCTAGATTTCCATATGTACACTAAAGTTATACTAAATAGTACATTGTGGTAACTATCTGACTTGCATACACAAAAAGTCCACAACCAATCTCAAAATTATACAACATACCAAATCAATCTCATTAACATCAATCAATGTCGTTTTCATTTTCATTGGCTCCCTACCATCACAATTTCCTTGGCACCACTATTATCATCACAATTCCTTGACACCTCTACCATCATAATTCCTTAGCATCATTGTCATCACAATTCATTGTGATCTCAATCACAATTCATAAACATAATCCACATCATCATCACCATTCTCATTTTATAATCCATCACAAATCATAATACATAAATCTCGACAGTTCAACACAACTCAATTTCATATTATATTTCACAATTATATAGAATCCACAATTCAATACTCAATAAATTTCACATCATTATCCACTATATTGTACAAGTATTTAACCTCAATAATTTACTACAATCTCATTTCTATAACATGAAATACCAAATCTCATAACACATAATCAACAATTCAATTATATAACATTTATCTCATCATTTTCTATCATAATACACATATATAAACTCTTTCAATTCAATTTAGAACATAATTAATTTCCCCAAAATAGTATATTTTCGCTCAAGCCAAAATAATTTTGAAAACATTTGACTCATCCTCACAACATGATCTTTATTCACTAAAAATTTCATATCTTAAGTTATACATATTATTTTTATATTAAATAAAAACCATTAGTTAGTTAACATTCAAGGCTAAAACTTTTATGAAAGACACTCTTCCAAATTCATAATAAAAACATTCCAAAAGGGGTTCTTAATTTCAAAGCAAATAAATTTCCTGACAGCTTAACCTTTAATTACAAAAAAAAAAAAAAATATATCTTGAGTTATGTATATCCTTTTTACGTGAAATAAAAGTCATTAGTTAGATAATATTTAGGGCTACAATTTTCATGAAGATCACGTTTTTAAATTCGAAATAAAAATAAGCCAAAATAGGATCATAATCTTAGAGTGAAACCTAATTCACACTTTCACATCTAATAATCATATAATCCTCATCAATTTCACATAAAAACACATCAACACACATAATCATCCAATCAATCATGAATATTTTTGCTTAATTAAATTCCCTTACCTCTAATCAAGTTTCCCTAAATTGGGAAGGATGAAAGATTAGTCTACTCTTCACGCTCTTTCCACCGGTGTTCTTGGATCTTCAAAGAGATAAGAATTGAATGGTTGGAGATAATTGAGAGAGATTTGAGAGAAGTTTAGAGAGAGATTAGAGAGAAGGAGAAGTAGAGTTTTTTAGAAATAAGAGTAAAATGATAGGATTAAGGTTTAATAAATTACTTATAATATCTCCCTTTCTTAAGGAAATGAGCTTAGGGTTTACCTAATACTTGGCCCTTACAATCTCACGAACAACAAAAATTTTCGTCCTAAAAAATTATACTCCCATTTTAAATAAAAGATAATATTTGGCTTTTACATCAAGGTTTTGGGTGGGCCTTATGCCCAATAATTTGAAGGAAGGGAAACCTATTTAAGTAAATTTTTCTCCTAAATTTCTCATTTGCAATATTTTTAAGATCTTACTCCCTCACTTTTCCTAAATTATCTCTAATCTTCTCCAAGTTCTCCTAAATCCTCTTACCTCTCTTCAAGGATTTCTTCGTCAATTCTCATCCAATTGATGATCTAAACATATTGGGAGGAAACTAGCGACGAGTAGTTCAATTTGCATCGAACATTTTCTATAATCAAGTAAGTTTTCAACAAAATTCTAAGTACTAGGGTTCCTAATTAGGATTTAGTGGGATATTTAGGGTTCTTTAGGAACTTTGTCCAATTCTTGATTCAATTATGATATTGATTAGATAATTTATGATTAGGCTTTATAAGAATCCAATAGAATCTTAAATTTTCTAAAAGTAGAGGATTAAAGCTTGGATTAAGAGGTAAGAGAAGTCAACTAATCAAAATTATTTATGTTTAAACGAATGATTATATGTGTTGGTGTGTTTACATATGCAATTGTATGATTCTATGGTAATTAGATGATGAATAATGATTGAATATTACATGATTTACATTTATAATCCCAAAAACTTCCATAACTAATTAGAAATTAGGGTTTAATATTGAATTTTTGAGATTTCTTGCTACGCATGCAAGAACTCTCACTCGAGCGAGTTTTCACTCGAGTGACAATCTTCAAAATTGTTCTCTAAAGTATTTTTATTTGAACAAAAATTTCCTAGTAACTCTTAGGACCTTTTTCGCTTGAATGATGAGCTTCTTTACTTAAGTGAGAATTCTTTCGCTTGATCGAAAAACTTCAAACTTAAAATATTATTCTCGAAATTATTTTTACTTGATAAAAATATAATTTCAAACATAATTATTTTTAATAAAAATACAATATTGAAGAAAAATTATTGAATAAAAAAAAATAAAAATAACCTATAAAATAACCTTATTTATTCTAAAATATTATTATAAGTTAATTTATCAGAAAGCAGGAACTACTTTTTTTAAAGATTTATTTATGATATTTTTCTAACAAATAGAAATGGCATCCCTGACTATGTCATCACTCATACTTTGATAAAGTTCATAGTTTATCCTATGAGCGCATTGTTTTAAATTAAAATATTATATCTATCACACGCATCCACACTCACACCATGAAGCACAAGTTTATTATCATCCACGTTACACGCACCCTACCCAACTATAAAAAGAACGTTACTTATGGATATACCGTTTATTTTAATATAGTGTCAGGTATATGTGTAGGGTATTTAATAAAACTCATTAAAATAATTTGTCTATGAATACCACTATAGTGTTAAATATTAAACATTTAATTTAAAAATTGAACTCCTATTTGTCAAGTGTGTGATAAAAGACGATGCTGATAAAATAATTTATCATATAAAATAAAATATCTCATTCTTATATTCCTTCACACAAATGTCTGCACAAAAGTGCGAACCGACAGTTCTTATCACATAAGCATCCACTTTCATTTTTAAAGCAAAATCATACACAATAAATATTAAATACTAAACAATATGCTTCACCAAAATTTTGACATACATCTTTTTTTTACATAACGTCACACTCATAAATAACTAACTGAATACATACTATTTAACACTATTTAATTCAATGTAAATTTAATATACTGAGTGAAAAATCATTTTTCTCTGACTTAATTTTTTTAAATATTTTTTTTCATGTTTTCCACAATATATATTAAGTATAAATTTAAATATAAATATAAAATATTTAACAATTTATAAATATCACACATATTAGCTTGTTTTAATATAATTTTTTTATTAAAAATACATTTAAATCATGGTTTAATTTGAAATAAAAAAAATTCTAAATTAATCCAAATTAATTTTAACAAATTTGTTTGGATTATTTTTATAGTTTTTAGTTTTTAATTTTATTTTATTATTTTTATTAAAAATAAATTTATTTTTATTTTTAAAATTAAAATATAATTATAATAAATATATTATTTAAAAAATATATTAAATAATAAATTAATAAAATGTAATCATTATTAAATATTATATTAGTACAAATTTAATTAATGAAAAAAATAATAAAAAAATTATAAATTGAGAATAATATTAATTAGATCAAATATTAAACTGTACTTTAAACTTAAATTATTCGATTTTAGAAAAATAAAATAATTTAAAAATTTACAATTTTAATTTATTATTAATTTTTTAGATTTATTTTTTATTATTTTTTTAATAAATTCAGTTCATATGTTTAACAATAAACTTTTTGTGTTTGTTTTCATTTTAATTTCAATGTCGTATTCAACCAAATATAGGCACTTTTATTATTTTAAATTCAAGTTACAATGCAGCAGGCGAGTTGACTTTTTCTAATTTGGGAGTGGTTATATTAAATTTAGAGAAAAGTCTCCATTTAGATTTAATTAAAATAATATGAAATTATTAAGGGGAAAACTCCTTCTATCGTAAATTTAAATTTAATTTAGCCTTATCAAACCATACAGTGAGAATTGTGCTTTCACTTATATATTCATTTCAACATCACATTAAAGTTAGGTTTTTCTTAACCATAAAATCGAGATCACAATTATCTCTTGATTTAATTACATACTCAATACTCATTTTTCTAAGTTTATTCAACAAGCTATTCAATAGCTTTTTATGGGCTTAGTTATTTTTATAAATTATTAACAAGTAGTATTAGAAATTAGAAATGATTTATTGAATTTTTAAACAATTTATTTTTAATGCTATTCATGTATCTGTAGTTATAATTAAAACATATTTAGAAAAAGGTATACTATAAATTATTTGAATATACATATTTTTAAATAGTATGAATGAGCTATTATTATTAATATTATGATTATTATAATATGAAAAATGATTTATTTATTCATTTATAAATATTGTATGTAATATTTATAAATATTATAATATTTTAATTAAATTTAATATTATAATATATTATATCATTTCTATAATAGTATATATAGAAGCATAATAAATTTAAATAATATAATATTATTTAAATTATAATTAGAAATTATGAGTTACAAATTTAGTAAATTTAATTTTGTGTCGTGTATATATATATATATATATTATATTTATTGTAAGGACCCGGTAATAATTAGATTAAGTGAGACAATGAATTTAAGTGGTGAAAGGGTGAAGGTGTTTAATAAAATTTTAAAAGAATTATAAATAAAAGAATTAAACCCTTTAACTTTCATTATTTCAAATTTACCATCTCTTTAAAATAATTTTCTCTCAAATTTTTTTATCTTCTCTCTAACCTATCTTCCTCCTTCCTCATCATCTTCAAGATCCGAAGGTACTTAATTGAAGCTTGTGAAGAGTAGAACACATCCAACCGATTGGAATTTTGATTTTGGTAAGTTTTCCTTACTCTACTCCTCTTTTCGCCCAAACTATTTTGCCTTGCATGTGAGTCTTGTTCCCTTTGCATGTGAACCTTTTCTCATCAATATGACTCTATGCTACCTTAGGTTCTTATTGGTGTGTTTTGATTGTGGATCAAGTACTTGGGTAACTAGTTAGAGCACAAGGAACTTTGCCCTTTGGAGTTGACAAATAGGCATTTGATAATAAAAATAGGTAACGGAAGCTAACTGTCCTTTTTGAGATTGGTACGGATTATGGAATTAGGATTAAATTTTTGGTAGAAAATTTTAATTGATATTTTGATCTCCTTAACTATTAGGGTATTGGATCTATTGAGTAAAACTACAAAATTGGGAGTTTTTGTGATTAGAAAATTGTATTGTTTGAGATGATGAATTTGCTCATGTGTGAGATTGCTTTGGTTAGATGATTAGAATCATGGTTTGATGATATGTTGTATGTTATGTATGTTGAAGTTTGAATTTTGGATGGTGCTTGAAATGGAACGTGTTCTGGTTGAATGAAATTGTATGAGTGAATTTTGATTGAGTTAGGAGATGTTTATTGAAGAAGCAGGTTGACTCTAGAAGGGGGGGGGGTTGAATAGAGTCACCACACCTTTAATTTCTTTGTGGGTGGATACTATGTAGGTGAAGAAGTAAATTTATAAGAACTCGAGTTATACTGGTTCACCCTAAACTCTTGGGCTACGTCCAGTTCTCCTTTAAGAACTCTTAAAGGGTTCCACTATTCAAAACGAGTACACAATGCCATTCCTGGCTTACAACGAGTACAAAATGTCACTCCTGGCTACAACGAGTACACTAAGTCACTCCTGGCTATCCCGTTCTAATCTCACCCTGAGACTAAGAACTACGAGTATTCTTAACTGCCACTCTTGACTACAAAGAGAATAGTATTTGAGTAAAAACTAGGAAAAACTCTCACAGAGAGGGTATACAATAAGATGTTCCTGAATGAGACTCTAACTTCACTATGGAAGAATATAATAATGACTTTCTCTCTAAACTTTCTAACAGCTTGTATATGATTGTAGTTGTTGTAACTGTTGTCTTGTACTTGGTGCTTTTGCCTTTGTCATTCTTTGCTTTTGTAGGCTTTCAAAATATGACCGTTGTAGAAAAATCTTCAACTTTAATATTCTTCCGATATTCTGATGATAATCTTCTAATATCTTCATGTGTCAGGTTACTAAGATTTTTCTCTCAATAATACTTCTTTGGAAACTCTTGATCTGATGAAACTTATTAAAAGGAAATACAGTGCAAATACGAAATATATATTTTTTATAACAAACGGAATATTTCCTTTTATTTACGAAATGATATTTTTGATTCTATAACTTCTTATTTAAATCTTCATATAATATTTCATTTTATTCTTTCAAATAATATGAAATACTTGATTTCCATATTAAGCCAACTAGTTGTTATATGATATACTGTTCTTATGTATTTATAGAATATTATATAAGCGGCATTTCATTTAGCGTTATTATCAATTATAGGATAATTATTTTATAAACGCTTTTCTATTAACCTTTGATTTATTCAAAACTTATTTTCATTTATTATCATCAAAACATATTGTGTGCATGTTATCCAATAGACCGTCCGGGTTCTAACATGTTTCGTTTTGTTATTCTAGCTCATTCTATCATGTTTCCATTGAGAATCTGGGAAAGTGGTCTTCATGAAAGTTGAAGTCCCAGATGTTAGCTAATCAATAGCTTTTATTTCGCAAGAAAATGATGTGTGTAACTTAAGTTATGATTTTTTTGTAATTAAAGGTCATGCAGTCATGAGCGTTTTTGCTTGAGTGAAAATGACTCGCTTGAGCAAAAATTGTATTTTCGTGAGCGAGAATCTTTCGCTTGAACGAAGATGCTCCAAACTTGAGTTTTCCTCTCGGGAATATTTTTGTTTGAGCGATAATTGTATTTTAACTTGAGCGAAAATGTTCTGCTTGAGCAAAAATACTCTGAACTTGAAAGTTAGATAATTTCAAAAAAATAATGAATTTAAAGTGATTTGATAGGTGAGATATAAACTTGAATGTATAATGAAATGAATGATATTTATGTTGGCATGAGACCTTGGTATATGTTGAAATGATGAGTTATATGTTGGCATGAGGCCTTGGTGCTCCTATTGAGGGGAATTTGATTTTTATATGAACATGATATTGGTAATGTAGTGTGTATGGATTTAGGAATATGTTATAGGGTATCCAGACCTTAATGACTTTCTGAGTCACATAGACTAAGATTGTCGTGTGGTGAAGGTCGATGGAGGTCTTACTAATTGTCTATATGATAGTTGGTGAGACTACCTTGATATGAAATAGGTGTGATAATGTTTTGTGGATGATCCTAGGAGGAAAAAGACTCAATGGTCAGTTGGTTAAGCTCGTGGTCCTATAGTACACATCAAGTACTAGACCTGGATATTCGAAATCCATACACTCTTCCAGAAGGCGTCGGTCTTGATTGTGATTGTGATTTAAAGATGTAAAGCCTTTGATAGGTCCTTACACTTGTGTGAAACTATGTATGCTTATAGATTAATGGTTTTAAATAAATTTTATGGTCCCATATTATTTTTACTAGCTTACCCTTTTGTATGCATTGTGTTTTGAACTGCTATAATCGTAGCACAAGAGTAGATAACAGGTTTTCGGTGGAGCCATCTATAAGGCAGAGTAAGAACTAGAAGTACACACACCTTAGATGCTCTTAAGGCTAGTAATAGGACTCTTAATTATTTAAAATTATAAATTATTTTAGAAGATGATAATAGAAATAAACTACATCCTTTTACATCTTTTATATATAAAAAAAGACCTTATATAATTAAAATAATATATATATATATATATATATATATATATATTTTGAACAGTTCATTCTAAATAAATAAAAACTTAGTCTTTCATTCTCATTCCTATTTCCTTGCATTTAATAATCTAAAATAATAATTTATTTTAATTGTTAAAAAAAAATATATATATATAAAAATACAGTTGTGATTACGGTATATTTATCATTATAATCGCATTTGGATCTTCTTTTAGTAATTAGATTTTAATCATTTATTATATTTTTTACTTAATTAATATATACTGTTAAAATAAAAACTAACCAATTCATTATCTTATTAAATTAGATATTTATGTTTTTTTATTATTTTAATTGAATTTTATTTTAACTGCTAGACTTAATAATAGATAAAAATAATCAAACAAAATTCTCCTTTTTCATTATGAAATGGAGAGAAGATTCAAATCTCTTATAATTAACGGCTCCGATATATTTAAAATATTCATTGCTTTCGAAATATTGGATGAAAAAAAAAAAAAATACACTCAACATGGACAAACGGTAGCAGTCCATTTTTTTTTTCATATTTATTTGAAAAAATAATTTTAATCAAATTAAAAATTAAATTATTAAATCTAAAATATAATTATTCATACTTTAAATTTAAATTAATTTTTTATAAGGGGTGGAGAGTTATTTTTAGCTGAGCCTTATTAATAGGAAAGAAAAATGTATATAAATTGAGAAATTTTCTTATTCTTCTTCGGTTTATCAAAATACAGAGTTCTCTTTCAAATTCTCTCAAATTTTTATATTTTCCATTCAATTTTTATCTATTTGAAAATTTAAGAATATTAAAAGAAAATTTATGAAGAATACATTAATTTTATTTGAATAGAATTATATTTTAAGTAAGTTCTAAGTTTCATAATTTTTAGAATATTTTAATCAAAATATTTAGAGATCTAATTTTTCTATTCAATTTAAATATTTATAGATTTAGATCATAGTGATGTAAATAGTTTTGTGTTTATGATGTTTTAGAGTAAATATTTTTGTTCAATTCAATTTTGGGAAAAACTTGATTTAGAGGTAAGGGAAGCTAATTAGGTGTTTCTTACATTTTAAGTGTTTGATAAAATGTTCTTATGTGTGAAAGTGTTATTTTGTGTGAGATAATTGGTTGTATCATGTGGAAATTGGATTATATTGCATTGTTTGTGAAAATTGTATGAAAATTTTGTATGTGAGATGAAAACTGAGTGGTGAATGTGGATATTTGTTTTTTTTTGTTCGATACATAGGGGACCATCGCTTGAGCGACCAATTTTCACTTGAATGATAATCTCTTGGTGTGCTTACTACGTGATTTTTGCTTGAGTGATGAGAACATCATTTGAGCAAAACACAGATTGTTCTCGGGTACGATTTTGCTTGAGTGAGATATCCTTGCTTGAGTGAGAAAACCAGATCAAGAATGTTGCTCTTAAGAAGCATTTCACTTGATCAACAAGTAGTCACCTGACCAAAAGGCCCTCTCGCTTAAGCGAAGATTTGTGGTTTGAATAAAGATATACTATTGCTAAAAATTATTTTATGTTCTAAATTGATTTTGAAATAGTAAATAAATGTGAAATGTAATGAAAAATGATGAGACTTATTGTATAATAAATTGCTTGAGTTATATAATTGTGAGATTTTATAAAGTATGATATGAAATTTATTGTATGATGAATGTTGAGACTATGTGTCTGTGAAACGTTGTGAAATATAATGTGAATTTAATTGTATGAGAAATGGTGATAATTATTTGAGATGTGGCTGGTTATATGGAAAATTGTAGAGATTATATGACTGTGTTCGATTTTATGACTATGTGTCAAACTGTTCATCGATGAGATTGAGATGGTGGACTATGTACTAATGAGATTGAATTGTGTGGTTTATTATGTGTGAGAAATGATTATGTGTTATTTATGTGTGAATAATGACTTATCATGGAATATTATGTAGTATAAATTTAGTGTACATATGGAATTCTAGAGATATCAATATGAGATATTCAGACTTCAATAATATTCTAGTAATGTAAATAGGGATAACATGTGATGAGAAGTCGATGAAGGTTTTTACTTTACGTATCATTGGATGAAGTATTATCGTATTTTGATATTATGGGTAAGAATCACCTTGACATGCGCTTACCAATATGGAGATAAAAATGAGAATCCAAAGGTGAAAAAGATTTTTAGGATTGTTCTGTAACGTGGTAGCTAAAAAGTATAAACAGATATTAGTTCTTGAAGTCAAGAATTTCATATAATTTTTTGAAAGAGTCTATCTAATATTATTAGGTTGATATGAATGAATAAGTATGACGATTGTGTGTGAGTAAATAATGTACTATAATTATTTGAGTAAAATGAACATGATTAAATAAATAATTATGTTGATAAAAATAATATTAATAAATTTTATTAGGTTTGGTTTTTGTTTTATTAACTTACTTTTTCTATGTTATATTTATTTAATTTATTGTTATTGTAATAATCGGGTCTTAACATGAAAACTAATGACATGGTATTAAATATTCAAAATTTTATAATATATTGGATAAATATTATTGTATATTATAATCCATAATTATATCAACTAGTTTATTTTTAATAAATATATTACTAACTCAATTTTAGTTGATATATTATTAGTTAAATTTTGATTAAAATACTGTTGAATTAATATCAAATGAATGTTAATGAATTAGTTTTCACCTGGTATCATCAACGAAACCTCGCTCAAGTTATTAGTGACATAACTTTCATAATAAATTTATCAACTTAAACACGATCAATTAAACATCAACTTAAGAATCATTAACTAGATCTCAATGGAATATGTTTTACCTTATACAAACTTCATAAATTTAATCATAACTCAACCTTAATTAGATATTATTAACTTAATCTTGACTATTATCAACTTAACTTTAATTAAAATATTATTAATTAATTCTGTATTAAAAAGTCAATAATTTAATTTTAATAACACTTTATTAATTTAAAATCGAATCAAAATATTATTTATTTATTCAAAATTAAAATTGAACTTTAATTTAAATATTATTAACTTCATTGAATTATCAAAATAAAATTTAAAATCAAATTAAATTGAATTAAAATTTGGTTTTAAAATCAAATTTAATTTAATTTTAAAATTCCAACCGTTTTTTTGCAATTAAGTGAATAAAATATGAATTACAAATCCAATTTGGATTCGATATTTAAAATTTCAATTCATACCTACTCTAATAAAGTGTCCAAATAAAAAAATATAAATTATATTTATTATTTGTTTGTAAAATTTTATGAAATTACACAATTATTTCTTGTTTTTACAAATACCGTAACTTTCATTATAAAGAAGTATGGTGCAATGTTTTTAAAATAAAATAGTTAAACAAAATAATATAATATATTAGATATATTAGTATATATTTTTTTAAATAAAAATAAAAATTAACTAAAAAATTGTGTAATTTTGCCGAAAGTTAGTGTAATTTATTGAATGAAATTTTGTTTTGATATGAAATAATAAAAAATAGCATTGTTGAGAGTGCATGAGGCAAAAATCTGTTGCGTGGGAATTAATGGATTACACGTAAATAGAAATGCACTAAACACACGTGTTGATGGTGAAGTGAAAGGATATGGTGAGTGCACTTCAATCCGAGTAAAATAAATGAAATGTGCACGTGTAAGTTTGAGAATGCATAATATGGTGTGCAACTGCATTTTTAGGGTTTAGAAAAGTGTTGTGCACATCTTCAGGCATTTATGTTATTATCAAATACTTTGAGGATATATATATTATTGGTGCAAGATACGATGACTGCACTTTAATTTGACATTCTTTGGTGAAGAAAGAATGATATATATGATATATGTTACTCCAGGCCGAACTCTCTTCGATTTGGCTTCTCGCAATTCAATAAAAATAATAATAGTAAAATAAATAATATATAATAATTTTCATATATCATATTAACACTCTATTTAATGAATTATTTTAAAATTTTCTAATTTTCATTTATTTATTGATAGTAAATAAATTTAAACAATAATAATATTAATAATAATATTAATTTGATTGATAATTATTTTAATTTAATTGATTAGTTATTTTTTTTTATAAAAAAAATATATATATATATTTAATATATTTTTTAATATTTGGATAATATTTAAAAAAGTTAAATATATTATATTTACATTCATAATTGAATTTATGAAAAAATTGACCTTGAAAAATATGATTTTTGAAAAAATTTAATTGAATATATTATATTTATATTTAACACAAAATATTTAACATATTATATTCCGTTTAATAATATCATTCCAATATAAAAAAAGTTAAATATAAGTTTAAGATTTGTGAAGAAATATATCGAGCATAAATGAAAATGTGCTAGCACTAGAAATATCATAATGTCAATGAGCACAGTTTTGCTTTTTTAACCTTTTCTTTTTATGTTTAGATAAATAAAGACAAAAAAAAAATAGTGAAAATGACGAAATTATAATTTGTTGAAGTTAAAGATATGAATCCTAGTAAGAAAATTTCCCTAACTCCATTCAACAGGTATATGGCCTATATAAAATCAGATTGGGCCCAAATCAACCTATTTGGCCCATACAAAAATTATGGAATCACTTTGTATTACTGGAATTTTTAATTTTAGTTTTTCTATAAATATTAAATTTATCATAAATTAATTTTGATATGATCGACAAGACACACATAATATCAAATCATGAAATACATTTTACAACGCATTGGAAAAAGTATTATATTTATATATTTCTTTTATAAAAAATAAAAAAAAATATATTAGTCATATTTAATACTACAATTTGATAAAGATGTCTTAGTATTATAATTTATTATTTGATTTTTTAATTTTAATTTTGAGTTTTCTATAAATATTAAATTTATAAAAGCTGAGTTACAAACTCATTTTACTAAATTATACTACTTAGTCCATAATATCTTAATAGTTATAAATATTAAGTCTATTACATTTATAAAATAATATTTCAAAAGGGTCAAATAAAATTTTTCAAAAAGGTATAAATTATAATAATAAAATTCTATTACATAATCCTAATACTACTGTCTCCCCGTTGAGAAGTCCTCTCCTAATCTGACACTCGCTCTCGTGCAACATACACGATCATAGCAGTCAAACAAAAAACAACAAAATAAGTAAGGTAAGTTAGCGATACAAAAGAGTATGCATAATTAAATAAACTACACAAGATATTGACTACAATCACATCCAAGTGTAAAGGTCTACCTAAGGCTTTACACATAATCACATTCACACATCACATTCAAGACTAACGCCTTCTAGAAAACCTTATAGATCTCAGACACCTAAGGCTAGCACATGATGTTTCAACCACAGGACCTTGGATCTTATGACGACCGACTAACTGAGTTTTTTTCACCTCAGCGTCATCTCATTGCTACTCATAGCCAGCACAACATCAGGGTAACCCCATCTAGCTTCCTCCTCTAAGTAACTGATGGGACCTCCATCAACCTCTCACCACATGTGGTCTCAGTCTACGTGACCGTTATCTACATTGAAGTCTTGATACCTTATTCCGTATCTCCTAGATCCATACACACTAATCTACCACATGTCATATTCCATTTATACTCATAATCATAACTACTTTTCTCCAACATACACGTCCACATGTCTATTATCACTCTCATTACTCAAAATTGCATCATATATATATATATATATCAAATTTCATCATTTCAACTCAAATAAGGTAGGGGAAATTTGCTCAGCACAGCACAAATTCACTCAGCGGATTTTTTAAAATTTTTTTTTACCAAATGCGCTTAGTGTAGATCGTCGCTCAGCCTTGGGCTCTCCACTCAGAGGATTTTAACCCGAGAGCACCAAAACTCCCTTGGGACCCTTCCGCTAGCGCATAGGACCTGCGCTTAGCGAAAATTATGCAAAAATGGGTTCTACAGAATGGCTATCCACAATTCCATTGATTCAACCCTGCCATTTGTACTTGTTAATTGTTCCAAGTAAGTTAAAACACAATTTCACTTTAAAATGGCCGAATCAATTGAATCAAGATAGTTTTTTCTACACAACTTATATCCAATACATTCAACACAACATCTAATGAAACAATAAAATATCTCTACCCAAATTAAGCTCATCACAACTGGAAATCCAAACATATCAGTTCAATGCAAACAATCAGGCATAGGCACAATTTCTCAATTCATCAACCACAACACAATCACATTCAAAATATAACAACATTTAAACTATAGCAACTTTAATCTATAACAACTCAACTACTACTTGCATTAAACCACAAAATCCCCAATTCTATCCCAAGAACACAGTTCCAAAATTCAGACCCAAAAATCAGGTTTCACTACACTCCATAGTCTTATAGAACTCAAGATTTTGGGGTTAGCTTCCCTTACCTAAGAGGGAACCCCAACAGCTAGCAGCCTCCACCAAGGTTAGGGTTTTCCAATGCTCCAAGAGTACCTAAGGACCAAATCAAGCTCGTCTTCATCTACTCAATCTATCATAGAACCACATGGCGGAAGAAGGAGACACATGCACGGATCACAAACCCCCCAATTTCAACCGCGCCTTTCGAACCCTAAACAAAAATGGAGAATGGAAAACTCACCCAAAACGAAAATCCAATCGGTGCAAAAGAATCTACTCCTCGCAAGCTTTACAACGGCATGCTTGAATCTTGAAAGAGATGAAAGGTGAGAGAGATGGGTTAGAGAGAAGGTAGAGAGTTTAGAGGAAAGGTATTCTAGAGAGATAGTGAACTTTGAAATAATGAAGATTAAAAGATTAAATTTTTCTATTTATAGCTCTTTTTAAAACTTTACTAATCACTTTCATCTTTCACTACTTAAATTATTATCTTACTAAATCTATCACACACAATGTCTTTACAATCAGACCAAATCACATCAAATCATGAGATAAAGCTTGCAAAAGATTCAAAAAGTATTATTTATATAATTTTATAAAAGAAATATAAAAATAAATAAGTCATATTTAATAGGATAATTTGATGAAGAACAAATTATTAAATATTTTTTTTATTTTAAGTAAAAATTATGTTACATAATATGATTTCGTAATTTTTTAAGAAAACATAAATTGTATTAGATTTTTATCTCGAAAATATATATAAGATCGTATTAAGTAATATGATTTCTATTTAAAACTAAAAAATAAAATCGCATAAAATAACACGATTTTTGTTTAAAAATTTTAAAAAATGAAATTGTGCTAATTAAAATTAAAAAAAATAATAATAATACACATAATATTATTTTTCTTAAAAATAAAATAAAATCATAATATTACTATGATTTTATCTTTATAAATCCTAATATCTAAGCCGGGCTTGTTATTTTTGTAAATGTTTTAAAAAATATCTACTATAATAATTTTTAAAGGAAATTACACTTATATAATGGTAAGAGAGGGTAAATTAACCTATTTAAAACTTTTAAAATATGTAGAAATTCATTTTTCAAGTTATAAATTTATATTTGCTGTAATTTTTTTTGTTTTTTTATAAATTTATATGCATTATAGGTCAATCACTTTCCTTTACAACATGGTTCTATTTGATATCTAATGTGTAGAAGACAAGGACTATTGAAACAATTATAAAGATATCCAAAGCTCAAGGTTTTTAATAATATTAAAAGGAGAAAGTTGTCTTTTTCATCATTTGTCAAATTTCTTTTTCTTCCCTTCTATCTAACTAAACAATTAAATAGATTTTTTTTTTCTTTCTTCCTAACTCATCAATTCAAATAATATTTAATTTCACTTAAAATTTATCTTTACTTCTATTCTCTCTCTTTCTTTTTCTTTATTATATATATATATATATATATATATTAAAAGTTTGTATTTTCAATATTTATTCAAAAGTTTTGTTATAAATTATTTTGATTTTTTTTCTTTAACATACTTCAAATATCATTTAACTTTAATATTTTATGAAGTCAGCCTTTTTTTTTAGGGTGAATGATACAATTTTCATTTTAAAATTATTATTTTATTATCTTTATATGTTTCTTAAGTTTGTTAACATGAATTATTATTTTTTTAATTTTTTTCTATGTTTTTCTTTTATTTTGTAATCGATCTTCTTATTTATTTTATGAATGATTACTGCTTCATTTCTATCTCGTCTTCTTAATCCCTCCTAGTTTTTGTATATCAATCATTTATGTGACTTGAATTTGTGAATGTATTATTTTTCTTCTATCTCTAAATGTCTTTTTATTTCTTATTTTTGTTGACTAAATTAAATTATCTTTGAACTAGATAAATCTTTTTTTCTATTATACCTAGATCCATTATCTCTCCATTCATGATTGTAATTAGGTAATATATTTTACAACTAATAGAGGATTTCCTTTTTCTCTTCTTCACATTAATGATTATTATTGTTTAAAAAATACTTTTACAAAAAATTATTTTTTGGAATGTAATTAGAAAAAGGGTTTGAAAATGGATTTTATAAACTAGTTTCAAAAGCCACTTTATAAACATTTCATAAACTAGTTTTGGATGCCACATTCTGATCCATTTATATTTTCAATTTTAAAATTAATTTCCAAAATGTATGTGATCTAATGAAAAATAAAATAAAATAAATAAGACAATGTTGGTGGAGGAAACACTAATGAAAACGAAGTCTACCATAGGAAAGGAAAAGAAAAGAAGTCTATTAGGAAAGAAAAAGGAAAAAAATGATAGAAAAATGTTGAGGGAGACAAAGAAAAATGAGGTATATGAGATGAAAGATGAGAGAGGAATACTAAGAGAAACCGAAAGAGAAAAAAAAAATAAAAAGAGTTTACATTTGTGAAAGAAGGATAAAGGAGATGAATGAGGAACGAGAAGATAAAATTATTTTAGATATTTTAGAAAATTTTGAAAATCTTCTTACCCCTTTAAATATGTATTTATCTAGTTTAATAAAAATATATTTTTTTCAAGAAAATTTTTAAAAGAAAATGAAATTGAGGAAGACATGTACCATGTTTAGCCAGTCGTCAAAATAGAACAAGTATATTGTAAGTGATGTATGACTCTCAATTTGAGCTACTTTCAATAAGTATTTAATATGTAAGTTGTTTTATTTTATGTCTTCTTTAATTTAAAACCAATTTGAAAAAATTCCAACAATTAAATCTTAAGCTATTATTGAAACATTATCATTGACTCTAAAAAATTCCAGAGTTGAATGATCACTAAGTTAAATAAAATATTGTATGAAATCTTATTGGTTTAGGGTTTTAGATGATGATTCGATTAAAAATAGTTTAGGTGGGTTATATGTGCCACTAGTAGAATGTTTAAGGTTAACCTAAGATGATATTTTAGGTTTGGATTGGTGTAGGTAGGTGATAATGGAAGACAAGTATAACTTTTATGCTAATTTAGACTTAAATACCCAAGTTTTATTTATGTAACATAAATTTACATTGTGTAATTAGATTTCAAGCTAAATTAGCTTTAGAGATTAGTTAAAAATCTTAAATTTTATAAAAACATTTACAATCAATATGACAATTTAATAATTTAAATTTAATCTTTATCATTATCTTTCATCCTAAAAAAATATTTATCTTTCATCCTAAAAAAATATTTGTTCTATTCTAATTACTTAAAGAAAGATTTAATTTTAATAAACCATTCTCTAATTTAGAATCTTATCATACTTGTCCCAATAGTTATTTAAACAATCATTAAATAAACACTAATCTCCTCCGTAAATTTTACCTGAGTACTAATTATTCAAACAATTTATATAAGTTTTATTTATAAGGAGAAGAAAAGTTTTATGATACAAAATAATTAAGTATAATTCTATAATAATTATTTAAGTAATTGTTTTTCGAGTGAAATTTAATTATTAGTTATTCATCTATCATAAAAAATATTCAGAAAACCATGCCTAATTCATAGGAATTAAAATAAAATAAAATTTATATATTGAAGGTGTTACAAAAGAGATAATAAGTTTGTGGAAAAGACAAAAGAGTTGAACGAAGAAGTTAAGCTAGCAATTTCAAAATGTCTTAATTTCAAATAATTTAATCGTGAAAAGAGTTTACTTACTATATCTTATAATGCGATATTGTACGTGGATTAAGATAAGTGAAAATATTCTTGGATAATAACGAAAGAGTTATTTCAATCAACCATGAAGCACTCATTAAAAAAGAAGCACCTAATTAAAGAAAGCATGGAAAACACACAACTCTTTCAATAAATCAAGCTCAACAATGACTCAAGATTTGGAATAATTAAAACAATAAACATTTCACGCAAAAAGATGTTTGGTTGCTCAATGTAATGGTTGGGTTAGCTATTGGATGTAATCTAGGTCCACTTGTTTTTAAATAGTTTAATTTTTTCATTTTCATTTATTATTTTTCAGAAATTACTTCTTTCTCTAAATTCTCTCAAACTCTTCTCTTAATTTTTCTCAAATTCTTCAAAATATTTTCACCTATTCTTGCATTCGATTGAGAATCCAAAAATAAAGAAAGATAAATCTTGAAACAAGAAACGAATTGCACCGATTGGAATCACCAATTAGGTAATATTTTAAGAATTTTAAAATTTTTAGGATTCTTGATAAATCTTGAATTAGGAATTTAGGTTCTTATTAGGATCTTAGTAATTCTTAATTAGAATCTATAATAATTTAGATGATTTTATGATTAGGATCTTATAAGATCTAATAGAACTTTAGAAACATCTTGAAATTTGAAGATTTAAAGTTTGGAATAGAGATAAGGGAAACTAATTAATTTTTCTTGCATGTTAAGTGTTTGATAAAACTGTTCTTATATATGTGGAAGTGTGGTTAGTGTTGGAATAAAAAAAAATTGTCACTACATACAATGTCATTTAATCCTATTTTTATGTTTGTACATTCAGCTTGCTATGAAGCATCAATCAAGAATAAAGAATGGTCATACAAAATAAAATGATTCTCAATTGGTGCTTCATTGCACATCAATTTTGATTTTGGCTGTCATCAAGAATGGTCTTCCTAGGATCAGTGTATATTTGTTTGTATTCTCCTCCTCCTCCATGTCTATTATGTAGAAATATGTAGGGAAAATCAGCTGGTTAACCTTTACCAAAACATCTTCCAAGATTCCAAGTGGTTGGACTATACTCTTGTTGGCTAATTGGATAACCACATTGGTTGGTTTTAGGTCTCCGAGTTGTAATATTTCATATAGTGTAGTAGGCATTACAATTATAGATGCACCAAGGTCTATTAATGTATTTGTGAATGTTAGCTCTCCAATGGTGCAGGGAATGGAGAAAGAACCAGGATTATTACATTTTTGTGGTAGAGAAAGCTAAGAAAGCGTGGAGATAGCTTCAACATTGGAATTTTTTAATTTCCTCTTGTAAGTGCAAAGCTCTTTCAAGAATTTGGTATATTTTGGGACCTTTTTTATTGCATCCAACAAGGGTATATTAGTCTCAATCTTTTTTTAATACATCCAGCAGCTCTTGATCCACCTCTTTCCTTTTGATTGGCTTACTTCTAGTTGGAAAGGGTACTGTTATTGTAAATGCCATATATTATCCTTTTCTCTTTAATGGTGATTATAATTTTCGAGCATGAAAATTCTTGTTGTTGGGGAGATTGTGAGGGACCGTTTTAGGTAAATCCTAAGCCCACTTGCTTAGGTAGGGGAGAGATTATAAATAGTTTATTTAACCCTAATCCTCTCATTTTTCACTCTTGTTTTTAAAAACCCTAATTTTCTTTCTCTCAAATTTCTCTCAATTCTTTCCAAGAATTCTCCTTCAATTCTTATCTCTTTGAAAATTCGAGAACACCAGGGGAAAAGCATGAAGAGTAGATTAATTTTATCCGAATAGAATTTTGTGTTGAGATCCTTTAAAGGTAAGAGAAGCTAATTAAGTAAAATTAATTATGATTGATTGGATGATTATATGTATTGATGTGTTATTATGTGAGATTGATGAAAATTATATTGATTATTATATGTGAAAGTGTGATTTTGGTTTCACTCTAAGATTGCGATCCTATTTCGGCTTGATTTTATTTCGAATTTCGAAAAGTAATCTTCATGAAAGTTGTAGGCCTAGATTTTAGCTAACTTTTGGCTTTTATTTCACCTAAAAAGGATATGTATAACTCAAGATACGATTTTTTTTTCATAATTAAAGGTCAAGTTGTCAGGAAAATTATTCGTTTTTAAATTACGAACCTCTTTTGGGATGTTTTGGTTACGAATTTGGGAAAGTTTTCTTCATAAAAGTTTTGGCCCTAGATGTTAACTAATCAATGACTTTTATTTCACATAAAAATAATGTGTAAAACATAAGATATAAATTTTTGAGTGATTAAAGGTTCTGTGAGGATGAGTGAAATGTTTTCAAAAATATTTTTCCTTGAGCGAAAGTTTATTATTTTTGAATAATCATTCATGTTCTAATTTTTATTAAAAGAGTATCTATACGTGAAATATGATAAAATGTTATAAGATATTTGTTATATAATTAAACTATTTAGTTATGTGATGTGCGATTTGGTGATGTATTATGATTGGAATTAGATTGTGAAATGAGATTGGTGATGTGATGTTGTGAATGATGATTAGTGATTTGTGAATATAAAATGATGAGCATGAAATGGGCATGAGGCCGTGTAGTTCATATTGATGATAAGTTTATTATGATGTGAATGAAATATGGTAGTTTAGTGTGTATGGATATAAGGATATGTCATAAGGTATCCAGACCTCAATGTGGATCAAAGTCATATAGACTAAGACCACATGTGGTGAGAGGTCGATGGAGGTTCCATCAGTTGCTCTAAAAAGACAACTAGATGGGACTACGTTGATGTGGTGTTAGCTATAAGTAGCGAGGGGATGACACTGAGGTTAAATAGACTTAGTTAGTCGGTCGTATAAGACCTGAGGTCCTGTTTTTGATACATGGATGACGCTGAAGTGAAAAAGACTCAGTTAGTCGGTCGTGATAAGACCTGAGGTCCTGTTTTTGATACATGGATGATGCTGAGGTGAAAAAGACTCACTTAGTCGGTCATTATAAGACTCGTGGTCCATTTTGATACATCAGGTGCTAGCCTTAGATATATGAGATCCATATAGTCTTTCGGAAGGTGTCAGTCTTGTTTGTGATGTGTGAATTTTATTATGTGTAAAGCCTTAGGTAGGCCCTTACACTTGTATGAAACTTTATGCTTACAATTGAATGATTTTATGAATTCCATATGATTTATCTTATTATTTACATCCCTTTCTGTTTGTGTTTGTGATTTTGTTGATACTACGGTGATTGTGTCGTTACACGGGAGCATATAACAATGCAGGTGAAAGTTAAACAATAGCTTCAAATTTTGCTTAAAGAGGAATTAATTTTGTGCTAAAAAATAATTTTACAACTTTCAATTTATTATGAGTTTTTGTAAAGACTTTTTATTTTCAAGTGATAAACTTGAATAAAGTGAATATTCTATGTGTTTAGATGTTTTATATTTTATGATGTTTTGAAATTATTAATAATTAATGGGTAGATTTTTATTTTGTTATAGATACAAAATAAGTATATTTTTGGTTCGTTACAGTTATAGGTTGATGTAGGGCCCCTTTTTATGGATTATGATTTGAGTTGATGATTAGATTGATTTTAGAAGAAAACCCCAAAGAAAATCCTCACTGGACATTAAGATAACATGATGTTATCTAGATGTGAAGGTTCATTTCAAATGGGATTCAAGAGGAGGAAAAGGAAATATGATGTTGGGACAATTAATCAAACACATGGTAGGCACATAGAAATAAAAATCAACATAACATAGAATAAGTGGAATGTAATAAACATATGAACATGGAAAGAAGATAAGAATGAAGTGAAATGGCAATGGATGAGTCACGCCACTTGGGTGGTGGATACCCAAGATAAGTGGTGGTGCCGCTACTTGAATCACACTCAAGATAAGACTAAGAGAGGGTGAGGAACACTCACAACACAAGTTGAAAATTTCTCACAATATTTCTATTATTCAAAAGTCCCCTACAAGGTGAATGAGAGCCCTATTTATAGGCTTTTGATGGCCCCCAAATTACAATCAAATGCAGCTAAAATTACATGTAAATTAACCCTAAAGAAAGGTCTAGAAATTAGGTTTACACCTTCCTAAAGGGCCAAGGAAGTGGGCTAGCTGCATGGGGGTGCTAAAAGCACTAAAAAAGTGGGTTTTAATAAGAAAATGGGCTGCAAAAACATGGCAGTAAAGAGGGAGGAAAGGGGGGGTGTGCCTCACACACTTTTGGTGCCTCCAAAGCCCAAAATGTGATGGGGGTGAGCTCATCCAAGGTGTGGTGCCTTTAGAAAGTCCTACAAAACAAAGGAAAATAAACCCAATTAAAATTAAGCTTGATAAGTAATTAAACCACCATTAGAAATTAAACTAAGAAATATAAGGAATACTAAATAAAGGATTAAATGTGAAGGGAAAGTGGTGTCTTGATTATGCATTTTGTTTGGAATTTTCTCAAAACACCATGCATATTTGTTTTTAGTTTTTATTTCGTTATAGATAAAAAATAGGTATATTTTTTGTTCGTTACAGTTATAGGTGGATGGATTAGTTGAACCTGTTCTTCTTCTATATCCAATGCAATATTCAAGGGAAGAGTGCTTTTTGGTTAAGCTCGCTGGTAATTCTTTGTCACTCCTCAAGGTCATAACATTAATATTCCCTCTTGGATTTATCATTGGTTATGAGGGAAGTGCACTGGACCCTTGTTTCATGTGATTCACATCTATGGATAATTGTCCCATTTGAGTTTTTAGATCATTAATTATGGCTGCCATGTCCTGCATATTTGTAGTCATACTCTACTACATTTGCCTCATCATCTCCTCAATTGTAGGGTCTGAATTAGAATGCACCACTAGTTGTTGCAATGGCTGCATGTTCTGGTTAGAATGAGACTTGTAAGAATTGTATCTCTACTAATGATTGACATGGTTGTATGGTGGCTATTGGGATGAGTATTTATGTTGATTGTGATGTTGTGCAGGTGGTCCATATCTCATGTTAGGGTGATCTCTCCAACCTAGATTGTAGGCAAGTGCATATGGATCATAATTTGATTGACTTGATTGAGCTAGTTGCGGTTTCCATAGGACTGATTTCTTACAATTGGAAACAGGCATCAGTTGGATGATTAATGGTTGCACAGATTCCACAGGTTCTAAGTGGTGAATTACTTGAGTTGGTTTGTTGTGCCAAGGCCAATTGTCTCACCAAATGATTGAGAGAAAGAAATTAGGATTTTCTAAAAATAAGAGTAAAAAATGATAGGATTAGGGTTAAATAGACTATTTATAATCTCTGCCCTACCTAAACAAGTGGGCTTAGGGTTTACCTAAAATCGGGCCCTCACAATTGATATAGATCTAGTACTTGGTATAAGAACTATAGAAAATTCTACCTCACATTTAGATAGTAAACTAGTCATATCTTTAGGAAAAACTTCTAGAAACTCACATACTACAAGTATCTTTCTCACAATTATATTAACTCAATTTTCATAGCAGTTAACATCATGTACTCTTGGACATTTTCATTCAAAGATATCAAGACTTGGTTGATAGTAATAAATAAATTTCCATGTTTACTCTCACTATAAACGAAAATTTTATTTGTACAATTTAATAAGACATGGTTGAAAGATAATCAGTCCGCACCAAAATAATATCGAGTTGACTAAGATGCAAAAAAGAATTAAGTCAACTACAAAAAAAAAATTTAGTAAATCGAAGGACATTGGAAGTAGAAATTGACTCACTAGTTGGTAGAAATGCCAACAAGTTCAAACTTTGAAGAAGATTTAGACAATTAAAGTTTATATAGACAATTATGGAATATAAATGAATGAATCATGCTATAGAATCGTGTAATACAAACAAGGGAGTTCCACTAATGAGACATGTAACATAAATCAAGCCAATTTACTTTTCAACATAACAATGAATTATAGTAACTAAGAAAAAAAAAACTAAAGAAACATTACTTCTAATATGCAATAAAGTATAATAAGCATACATAAACAAAGACCACAAAACACTTCTCATACTACAAAATACTTATATAAAAAATAGAATACACACAAAAACATGGTGAACACACATAACACAGTGCCAAATGGACTGACCTGATACTACTAAATGTGACACCCTTCTACCCAAAAACATATTTACTTATTAAATATAAAAATGCGTAAAATAAAAGGTAAATAGATTCACATATATAAACTCTCTAAATAAAACTTAAAAAAATAAGGAAAATAAATATTCGAAATCAAGTATTCTTAAAAACTAAAATAACCTTTATAAATTTTTAACAATAAAACCATAATAAACTTCAAAATAATTTCTTCAAAATAAAAATAAATAATCTCTCTACCCCTATGTCACACCTAATCATAGCATCTCATAAAGTAAAGACACAGGAAGCTTAAATTTCATCAACCAACTTCGCTCAATCTTTATTAAATACATGTTCACTTGTAAGAGCATTCAGTCCAAACAAAAACACCACAAAACAAATAAAAGATTGAGAAATATATCTCACATATGTTATAGACACATATAAGAAAAATTGGTAAAACTAAACAACACAAATATCATATGCGCTAATACATACTCAATCAGAAACTCACTCCATTAACTCATGCATTAATGCTCTTATGCTCAATCTCTAAAATGCATGTGGTACCATCACACGAAACACGCATGCAAGTAGTCTAGGAGTATATGAACCAGATCATAAGACCCTCACAATCCACTCTCAACTATAGCTATCTATGGTTGCCCCTCATCTGACTCATAGATGAGACGTTCCCTATTCTCAAATCCCCAAAATCAAGATAGAAGACTATATAGACACCTTAATAGATTGCATCTACCCCCAAGAAAGTATGAATGAATGGAACATGTATACGCAAATGCATAACTCATCACATATCTCAAATGAACAAACATAATTGAGTTTTTACACTACTAAACCTCTACTTAGACTTCTCAAATAATCAAGCATAACTTGAATTTCACCTTGCTAAGCCACAACTTAGATTTCTCAAAACACACAAATAACTTAAAAGTACATCAAGAACTCATATTATGAGCATATCAAAACACAACATAAATTATCCCATACTATTCATATTGTAATATATCATCATATATATTAAATATATCTTTATATATACATATAAGATTTACACATAAAAAATATTATTAAATCTCTTAAGTTTTGAGTAATATCTTTCTTACTTTCTTTTATTCTTCTATGACCTTTCTTGATTGTAAAATCGATATTTAATATTATACTTATCCTATTAATTTGGTTCTTAATTTACTTTAAAGCTAACACAATCAACTACAAGTTTTATTTTGACATTAATGTCTGGTTTAATCGTTTATTATGCTTAAATTAAGAAAACAATACAAAATATTTTCTCATTATGACAGAATGACTTTTAATCACTAAAAAAAATCATATCTTGAGTTATATAAATTATTTTTTGCATGAAATCAACTTTATTAGTTAGGTAACATCTAGGGTTACAACTTTGATGAAGATTACTTTTCCAAATATGTAACGAAAATATGCTAGATTAGGATCGAAATCTCGAAACGAAATAATATCTAACCCAATCTAGTATAATTCTCACATATACCTCAATGATAATGTTAAACCAAAATCCTAGTAAACACAATTTATGTAAATAGGATCTAAAGATTTTAAAAACAATACAAAAACATCATAAATCAATAATTAAATAATAACTCATCAAAATTACTATTCCTCGAAATCATCGTTTTAACAAAATCTCATTAAGGGCTTATGGTTGCCTCAAAATAAATATGTTATAATTTATTTATAAATATTATACTCAAAAAATATTTTTGAGGGTTTATAAATAATTTAAAATAAATATACTATATTTCATTATATTAATGTACGGATAGGATATTTGGTAACCTCTTGGATAACCCTAAACTACCTTAATTAAAAATAATTTAAGTATAAATAATGAATAATCCGGGAGGCTCCCGGATTACCTTAAGCTTGGCCTAACCACAAATTACTTAAACATAAGCAGTGTCATTAGGCCAAAGAACGAACCAGGTATCACCCTAATCTAAGCCCAATCATTTGCCCCATTCTACGAGGTTATAAATAGGTAATAAATGATGAGGTAAATTTGGATTCTCTCATATAATTTCATTGTAGCTCACATACTACTTTTGGAATATATACTGACTTGATTGTCAGAGTCTAATCAACAGGTAGCCTCCCATCCGGTGGATGAGAAGCCGTGGACATTAGGAGAAGTAATGACGTGGAAGTCTCTTTAGAGCACTCGGTCTTACTCTTAACCTCTTGGTAAGAACAATTAGCAAAAGCCTAATGAGGCTTAGAAGTTTTTTCTTTACCCATAATTCTTATAAGCACCCATATATGAGAATTTCCCACTCTCCTTTTATCTCGAATGACGATACACGATGCCTTGAAATGTAAATCCTTAATTAAAATTACTCTCCAAACTCTCTACGTGTCGTCTCCTTTTAAGTTTTTTTTCTCAAATATAAAAAAATATATAATGAAAAATAGAGAAGATATAATATGTTGAGTTTGACTTTTAAGGATCAAGCTCAACTTACTACTAATATTATCTTTTCAGATATTAACAACCTCACATTATTTGTTTCTAACAATTTAATATTATCTTTTCTCTAACCACCTACTTTATTTTATTTTATTTCTTTTTATAAAATATTTTATTTTTTTTATTTTCTAAGCCTAAATATAGAATTAAATTATATTTTTTATTCTAAAAAATTAGACTTACAATCTAGGTCAATTATCATGTATAATGTATGTTTATGTGCATACTTTAGTTTGACCAAAGAGATTTCTATTGTTGATAAAAAATTCTTTATCTCATTAGAAGCACTACCCTTGGTTTATGTATAAGAGACGAAATATTTTACTATTAGTAGGCTAATGTGATCACTACACCATTTTTTATTTTAAGCCACGCTTAATTTGTAATAGGTAAAAAAAAAGTGTGGCTTAAACTATGAATAAATAACGATTTTTTATATATTGCCTATATCATAGATTTTGTTTTATTTATATTCAACTATTAAACGAAAATTATTGCTTATTTTAAGAAGACAATGTTTCATACAGTGTTGCCACAATTTATGAGTTACTATTTTAAACATTGACATTTATATGTTGCCTTTAACCTATGCTAAATAATTAAATTCTTTTAATTAAATTGTTTTAATTAATTTTTAATTAAATTTTTGTTAATTAAATTATTTCTAATTAAATTTCTGAGAATTAATTTTTTTAATTAAATTTTTTAATTAATTTTTTTAACTAATTTTTTTTAATTAATTTTTTTCTCTAAATTCTTAAAATCCTACTACTTATATTCTTAGAACGGTTCATTTTTTTTCTTTAAACCACGCTTAATTTATAACAGGTAAAAAAGTGTGGGAAAAATTATGAATAAACAAACTAAAATTGTTGCTTATTGTACAAAAGAAAACTCTTGATATAACGTTGCCATAATTTATATGAGTTATTATTTTAAATTATAATATTTATCCGTTACCTTTAACATATCCTAAATAATTAAATTATTTTAATTAAATTATTTCTAATTAAATTTTTGTTAATTAATTTTTTTTAGTTAAATTTTTTTAGTGCTACTTTTTTAATTAAATTTTTCAATTAAATTTTTTTAACTAATTTTTTTAAATTAAATTTTATAATCAATTTTTCCCCAAATTCTTAAAACCTAAATTCTTAAATCCTGAAATTTAAATTCTTAAAACTATTCATTTTCTTCTCAATCGTGGTTTGTGTTCTTTTGTACTTCTCTTTTTCTTAAAGTCATCTTCTTCATCTGCTTGTCTCACTGTGTCTTGTGCCTTATTGTCTTGCCGTCTTGCACCTCGCTATCTTGCCGTAGTCTCGCCATTTATTGCATTTTATTTATCAGGTTAAATTTGGTTAAATGTTATTTTTACTGTGTTGTTCCTAAATTGCAAGTATATCATTGTGTGTGTTTCGTCGTTTATTGTGTTTTATTCATCATGTCAAATTTGATTACATGCTATTTTTACTGTTTTATTCCTAAATTGCAAGTATGGAGAATGAGTGAACTGATTGGTACTTTAACTTTTAGAAACTGTAAGATGTGGAAATTGGAATCTCCATATACGCGTTATTGTTCCTAATATTGTTTAATATTGTTCATGTAATATTGTTCGTATCCTGTGATATTGTTCGTATCCTGTAATATTGTTCATATCCTGTGATATTGTTCCTAATTGCAAAACAATGAAGAAAAAACGATTTAGAACTTTGTTTTAATTTCAACAAAAAAAATTATAGGTTATGAATTACAAATGGATTTTATGCTATGTTCTTCAAATAACCGATGTAAATGTGTTTCATATCCTTAACTCAAAACCTGCACTTAGCCCTCTTATTTCACATTCGTCCTCTCTGTTGTCTCTCAGGGCGCCTCTCTGTTGTCTGTCAGGCCGCGGCGAACAAAGTGAGTCTCTTCCTCTTCCGCCCCCATTAAACCCTATCTTCCACCTTCAATACATTTACTTTCCCTCAAAATTGAAGGTAAATAACATTATGAATTATTTCTGTTGTTTTAGGTTAATATGTTGATATCTTCCATGGGATATGGGTTTACATGGCAGGTCGAGGAATAGGCCTTGGCAACAACAAGCATTTCTCCTTTCTTTTCGTTTGTTTCTTCCACATGACTACTCGAGGATTCCAAAAAGGGTTATGAGTGAGTACATATTTAAGCATTTGTTTGATTTTGTACGTTTGATTTTGTACCTTAAGCAAATTTATTGTAAGTTGCAGAGAATGTGGACTCGGGGAAAACTTTTTGTCTGGGAGATTTGGAGTTGCACAAGAGGATGAAGGCTATGGGTGATTTTGTTCAGTTGCATTCCACTGATTTTGTCTGTTTGAATTTTGATCCTTTTGTGTAATTTGAATTTCAAATTTACATCGGTTGTTTAAATAACCGATGTAAATTTGCTTTTGCTTGAAGCAAATTTACATCGGTTATTTAAACAACCGATGTAAATTTGCTCTCACATTTACATCGGTTACTTTTGAACCGATGTAAATTTGCTGCCCACATTTACATCGGTTCCAGAACTGATGTAAATAACCTATTTTAACCGATGTAAATTTGCATTTTTGTAGTAGTGACAATAATTTTAAATGGAAAGACAACATTTAAAGAACTGTGGTATAAAAATAAAGTAACAAAAGAAAGTGTTCCTTAATAAGTACGAATAAAACCGTAGTATAAACGTTTATAAAAAGTTGTTGCCTATTATAATATATTAAGGTAATTAGGAAAAAAAAAAACTGTTGCCTTTAAGCAAAGCCCTGACTGCATACTAGAAATTTTAAACAATGGTTTTTTAATTGTTGTTTAATGTTAAAAATGATGTAATGGATGTAGATTACAAAAGAGACAAATTAGAACATAAAAGCATAAGTAGAGGATGTCACTTCATAAAAGGAAAACTTGTCTTGTGAACTAGTAAAAAAACCAAAGAACCATAACATTATCAATTGTAAAAGATGAGTACATCTATACTACACTACTATGAATCAAGAATCAAAGAGGACTATAATGTGTATGAAAGTAGCATTCATATACTATATGATAATAATATTTCCATTAGTTTCTTGAGGATCCTCATACTACATCAAGAGTTAAACATAGAGAATAAACGTTATTTTATTAGAGACCATGTCTAATATGTTAGTGAACTAGCTAATATATTTTCAAAATCTCTTTTATAAGATAAACTTATTATCTACAAAATCTTCTCTCTATTGAAGAATTATTAATCTAACATACGAAATCTAGATAAGATCATTTATAGATACATCGTCTAATGATAAACATACTTAATTATTATATATGAAGTATCTAGTGACATATCCTTTATCAGATTGTCTACATGCATACATACATGTTACTTAAGTCTTATGTAAGAAAGATGAAACATTTAGAATGAGGGGCCTTTTAAACCTAACATTCAAATGTAGCTTGTGACCAAAATCAAATTCCCTCCAACATATAAAGAATTAATCACCCTTCTCTGAAATTTTGACCCACTATCACATTAAGAAATTATCTCAACCAAATCTACTATTGTTGCGAGCTCTCTATTACTGAAATCCTCTCAAGCTCCCGCCTTTCCTAAAATCTCATCTTTCTCAAACTTTAACAACACCAAGCTTTTAACATTACAAGCTCTCATCCATTATTGACATCACCATTATGATCAACACCATCAAGAAAATAGTCCATCACTCTATTTAAATCAATATTGAGCATTAGATCAATATTGAGGATGTTAACTCTTGAGAGTTCCATTAGCAACAATTAGAGCATTGTGAAGTTTGAAGCTTCATCTAAGGGTAGGAAATGATATGCTCTGAACTCATTCGCATGTTTCGAAGAAATGTCATGATAATGAGAAAGAGATATTTAGTACAAGGTGATAAGAAGGATTGCCATCCTTAGCTAGGCGACTATCTTTGATGCTTTTCTCTATGATAAAGTGGTAAGCTACTACTATGACAGATGAGACAAAAATTTACTACATTGGAGGTTCTATTCAGAGGCCTTTATAAAGAAGAAAATTCATAAAGGAGTTGGTGGGGAAGAAAATTATGTAGGAACTACTTCATCCCAAAGCAAAGGTGTACAAACAAATTTCAAATAGGATGATATTACACTACAAGAAATTTATATATTAACTACGGAACATTTCTTAGCTAATTTTTCACTAATTCTTTGTTAAAAATTGTTGCGGCAGATTAGCTACGGATTAACTGAGAAATTTTCTATAGCTAAATACAAGTAGCTAATTAGTGAGAAATATATTGTCACTATTCTGCAGCAAATTTAGTCGCCAATATGTTGCTAATACCTCGCTAATTTTTGTTAAAAATTTTTATATTTTCCTAGCTAATTGATTATCCAATTTCTCGCTATCTTAAAATTAAATTCTTATAATTTTTCCTCGCTATTAAGTAGCTATTCTATCGCAATTTTTATGTCACTAATTGATAGTTGATTCCTCGCAACATTGTTCTAGCTATTTTATAACTATTTCATCGCAAATTATTCCTAGCTAATATGTAGCTAATGCTTCTCAACTTTACTCTCATTGCTTTGTAGCTAATCACTCGTAAATATTCATTTGCTAATTCACCATCTTCATTAAATGGTAGTTATTCCCTCTCTAATCTGTAGCAAATTGTTGTATGTATTTTCTAACAAATTTGTTGCAAATCTTTCATTGTTTTGTTAAAATTCTAATATCACATGTTTGTTAATAAAATAATTATAAAACCTGCATATTTTTATACAAAAGAAATAATAAAATACTTTAAAAATACTAAATCTTATCAACTTTCAATAAGTAAAATATTTGTTCAAACATAATAACAGTAATCGTTCAAACATTTATAACATAACTAAAATAATGTTCAACCAAAAAGTAGTATATCAACTTAAAAGAACTACATCAACTAAAAAGTAGTATATGAACTTAAAAGCATTACATCAACTAAAAAGTAGTATATGAACTTAAAAGCACTACATCAACTAAAAAGTCATCAAGAAGATTAAAATAGAAACAAAGTACTTAATTCATTTAGCTATATCTTCATTCTTGATTCTTTAAAGCAGACAATAAATATTTCTTAAAAGATTGCATCTGCTCCTGCATTTGTAGCTGCATAAGTGTTTACATTTCTGTTTGTCCTTTTATTTGTGCTTGCATTAGAGCTTGCATTTTAGTTTGGGCTTGCAATTGTGTTTGCACCTGCTCTTTCAGATTAGATATTTGTGTTGCCAATGTAGTGATTTCTTCATTCAAAGGTGTAGGATTTGGATTTTGAGAAGGACCTTCAATGGTTGAAGATGAAGCATGTGGAATGTTAAGATTCAAACTCTGACCAACGCCATATATTCTACCTTTCTTATTTTCGCCACCCATATTTATCCAAATATCAGAGTCAACTATAGGATGCTTTGATGTGTCTCCCCCATACCTTTCAGCCATAGCATTTTCATATGATTCCTACATCAAATTAATATTTTAATAATATTATACATAAATAAAATTTAATGTGAAACATTTAAAACTTATACACACTTACAATGAATTTTTTTTGCTTTGTTAGATACATACTCTCAATCTTTTTTCTTATGAACTTTGTTGTATAATTCACCATAAGAAATGGGACGTTTATACTCTTCTTCTTATGAAATAGTATGCAATTTAGGATATATACATTATACAATTTAAGAAATATAAAACTAAAATAATTTATCACTTGATTACTTAAAAGTAAGCATGAAGTCTATATTAAGACACAAATGTTATCCCATACTTATAACAAACTTAATATTTAATCTACAATTAATAGTAAATGTTTAACAACAAATATCTTATATCAGTTCTATTATATTTTAACATACAGACATTATATTCATCATAATATCAATACACTAAAGTAATAAACATAATATAACATTAAATGAGTTGTCAATATTACTATAAAATGTGTAAGTATAAATACCATTTTTTTCAAATGTTGTCCAAAACTTCTTGAGCCTCCTGTGTGCACCATAGCATCAGGCTTGGTAGCCCTATTGGTCTTTCCTGCAATAGACTTCTTTTTCCATTCTTCTATTACCCAAATGTCTACTAATCCATTCCACATTTAAGTCCTTATGCATCTTGGTCCGTGACCCCTTAAATCTTCAATATTATTTGAATTTGCTTTTTCTTTTGCCTTTTTTCTTGCCTTAGCTAAAGAGTCGGAATATCGATCCATGCATGTCAGATTCCAAACCTTTCTTGCCATACTACGATCATAAGTTGAGGCAAAATGATACTTATTCTACACCAATATCAATTAATTAAATTATTTAATTAGTACAAAATTTGATTCATAACTAGTATTTCATTACATTAATAAAATAATTACTAACCATAAAATCATTGAATAAAATTTCTTTCATATCAACAGAATAATTTTTCCAATTTGGTGCAGGATTAGACATTCTCATAAGAACCTCAGATATAATATCCCGAGTTATTGAATCAAGAATAAACCTCCTTCTATAATTTCAAATAGTCAATTTAAAAATTATGATTTACTAATATAAAGTTGAGTAATTGATTAAGGTTAGTTTTACTTACGGGTTACTAACTTGTTGCACAGATATGACAAGTCTTCTATCAACTTGATGGTGAGAATCTGCACTTGAAGGTTCCTCTGCAACTTGTGGATTATTAGATGTTGGGACTTCATATGATTGGCCAACATCAATTGGTGGAGTGGTGGCTGTTGCTTGACCATCATCATTTGATTGGTAGCATCAAGTGATAGTCCATGGGTAGAAGTAGCACCTAAGACAAGAACAATGAAACAATACATTATATTCAAATAATTTAAAAGTTAATAAATGAACTTTCATCCAACAATACATTATACCTAATGAGTTCAAAGAAGGATCTAGTTTTGGAGGATTAATGAGAGATTGAGTAGGATGAAATGGAGGATGAAATCAACCTCGTCCTCTTCCTCTTCCTCGAGTAGGCATTTTGAGTTTTTCTTTATAAAAGACAATGAATTAAAACATCATATCACTATTATAAAAATATGAAGAAAATAACATGAAGTAATTAGAGAAATTTTAGCACAACATATCTACCATTAAATAAATTTAAGATGATTCATTCATAACCATTCCTCGTCTGAACTTTCTAAATCATTATTTGAATCATCTAACTCCTCATCTAAATCATCTAACTCCATCTCTTCATCTATGAGCTCATCATCTTCATTGATAACTTGATTATCATGCACATTATGCATTGTATACTTTACATCATTCATGTTTACTTCTTCCATTGGGGCATTTGCATCAAACAATTCTTTTTTCTCATCATCAATAAGAATATTGTGCATTCTCATTGATCCATCATCTTGAAAATAATCATCAATAACTTTCTCATTTGACAAATCCTGGTCATTGTTCAATGTCTCATGCATAAACAATTTTGCTCTAACCTTGCAGGCTACCCACCAATCACCACTATTTCTACCCCTATTTTTTGGGTATCTTGTATAATATACTTGTTGAGCTTGTCTAGCTAATACAAATGACTCATTTGATTGAAGCTTTGATTTATGTTTGATATCAACCAACCCATATATATCATCAACTTTAACGCCATCAAAAGGATCAAACCAATAGCAACGAAAAATAATTACTTTGTTTTGATGTCCAAGATATGATAATTCTAATATTTCTTCAACAACGCCATAAAAGTCTAAATCATTTTCACCATATATATTTCCTCTAACACATATCCTACTATTCGAGGTAGATTTATTAGCTCCATAGTCCTTAGTATGGAATCTATATCCATTAACTATTAAACCATTATAAGAAGTCACAATCTTAGTTGGACCATAATTTATCTCTCGAATCAACCGATCCTCAACTTGTCCTGTACTCACCTATAGAGGAGTTACAAAGAGAAAATAATTAGTTACATCACTTACTACAATGAATATCAAAATATACATTATAAATTATTATGGAGAACAACTCACTTGATGTTTTAGCCATTTATTGAAATCTTTATCTCGAGATCCAATATCTCATCCTCAGATATACTAGGATTTGTTTCCTTTAATGCATCCTCAAATTTCTTAATACACATAATAGTTAATATTGTAACTAATATAATTTTGAATTACATAAATTGAGAAATTACAAGGAAAACTTATTGAAGATATGGTTTCACTTCTTTGCAATTTACAATGACATATGTCTCTGCAATATGAAGTTCTTCATCTATTAATAATCTATTATGACCTCTACCAATAGGACGACATGGATGCTTAAAAATAGATAACTTCTCATTAGTTGTATCTTCACCACCATCATCATTACGAGAAACTTAACTATGTCTTGTTTGAATGCTGGGATTAAAATACATGGAAGCAAAATTAAAAATTTCTTCCAAAATATATGCTTCACAAATAGATCCTTCAACTTTTGCCTTATTTCGAACCTTCCTTTTCAAATACAACATGCATCTCTCAAATGGATACATCCGCCTGTATTGCACAGGTCCTCCAACCTTAACTTCATATGGGAGATGTATAACTAAATGTTCCATCGAATCAAAGAATGCTGGTGGAAAAATCTTTTCAAGCTTACAAATTATTTCAATGATAGAACTCCTAGCATTGTCCATGATAGAAGCATGCACTGCATTTGCACAAATATCTTTGAAAAATAAGCTAAGTTCTGTTAAAACATTCCATATAGGTTTTGGCAGTATGTCCCGAAATGCTAAAGGAATTAGTCTTTACATAAAAACATGACAATCATGACTTTTCATCCCATATATTTTTCCTTCATCTACGTTAATGCAACGTGATATGTTAGATGCATACACATCTGGAAACTTAAATTGTTTTATCCATTCACACACCATCTTTCTCTGATCAAAATTCAAGACATATGTTGCCTTTGGTTTTTTATACTACTCATTCTCCACCACTAGCTCTAACCCAGGACGTTTACATATCAATCTCAAATATTGTCTTGCATTTGTGAAGAAGCAACCAAAGTGTCGTGCTAAGGTGCCTTCAAATGATTCCCCTAAGCAATAACAACGTAGTATAATGGGAACCAAAATATCAATTTAGGGAAGTATTGAGAATAGATGAATGAGCTATGAATGTTTCAATGGGGAATGAATGATATATACAATGATAAAATGATTAAATGGGGTTAAAATGCAATATGCAATGAATGAATATAGTACAGAATGCAAAATGGATGAAAATGTGCAAAATCACAAAACTGACCGACGTGAACAGTAACACCATTCAGAAAGCTAACCACACTCGGTCAGAAATGATGCACTCGGTCAAAATGAAAATATGGAAAAATCTCTCGATCAAGAATGAAATGGTATGTTTTAAATGATGAATGAATGGTCCTGTAAAAATATTGGTGTAGGAAATATGAAAGAATGTAGTGGATGAACAAGGAAAATCAAAACTAATGCTAGTGTGGTGGAAAAACGGTGCAACTCTCGGTCAGAGGTGAAATATGAATGAATGTCTCGGTCAAGAATTGAATGCAATGTAGGAAATATATGAATGGTCGATGGAAATGCAATTATTTTTTAGTTTTGAGCTTTTAAAATGCAAGATGACCGAATGAGTGTGTGACTGGTGCGTGTGGCTCAAAATTTGACCGAGTGGAACTATTCACCTCGGTCAAAAATGAAACTAGGGGTAAAATGCAATGTTTGAATGATGGAATGAATGCACCAATGAATATTTATGTGTTTTCCAATATTTTCCACGGGGATTTGAAGTGCAAGAAATTAAAACAGAAATTCAAAGACACCTAAACTAAGCTACACTAATGTATGAAACTAGGCTACACCTAAACTAAGCTAACATCCTAATTGCATTACAAGTATATCAAAGTTGTAAAGGAAAGCAATAAATCTACCTAACGTGGTTGAGAGTGAATTAGAATTAGTTTGGAAGTGCTACAACCTTCTTAAAGTATAAATTGTGGGTGAATCCTAATCAACTCGCCCCTCAAAAGACATTTGAGTGACCTACACTTTTGTCCAGTTGAAAGAAACCTTCCCTCCCCAATTAGAACTCACAAACAGCCAGGTTTCAAAGCATATAAATGGTAAAAATAATGAACTAAACTACACTACAATACATGGAATTTAAAGAAAGCAAGAACGCAAATCTTGGAGCATAATTCCGGTGTTCTAGCCAATCCTAGCTTTTGTGTTTATTGACATTGCGAAAACCTAATCAACCAATCAAGAGTTCACCTTACAATACACAAAGTGTTTGCAAGCTTTATCCCTCAACCGAGAGACCTCCACAAGCTAAACCAAGTCAAAAACACAAGTCTAGGCAATTTGTAACATGGGAAGTCATGTCCATGGATTTTTGTTTGGTAAAAACTATTCTAAATCATGAAAGCATCAAAGAAAGAAATAAAGGATGGCGGCAGAAGCAAATCCAAATCCAAAATCAAGAAGAACAATGGCGGAAATGAAGAACATACATGAAAGCGTGTGTCACAAGCAATGAAGAATCCATGGTTGCACGAGAGAGAACTTTGAGAGAAAATGAAACGTTTTGATTTAGATCTGAATTCTGAAACTTCAACAACGCGTTTATTACATTAAGTTAATTCTATTTATACTCTAACTAATGTACAATTACATAATACAATGCTTAGAATCGTAGGTGATCTAATAACTTGAGAGGGAGCTCGAATAGGCGCGCTAAGTTGGCTTCAGTGCAGTTTAGCGAAGTTCAAATTAAACAATTTTGGTCTCCTTTGAAAGCTCTTTGAGTCAGCTTTAAAACGCCACTATTTCCACTATTTTAGGAGGTCTAGCGAATTTAGGAGACTTAAATTACTAAAGCATGTCCATTGGGTCGGCCTAGTGCGCTTAACCCCTCTTTGATAATTTATGTAAAATCCAATTTAGCTCCGAATTGAGTGGTTTTGGATCCTCTGGAAATCTGAGTGTGTCTAGTTTACAACGCATCCAGAATAATAATTTTACGAGCTTTGTAGAAAAAATGATAAATAAAACAGTGGACAAAGGTCAGAACCCGTATACAATAAATTATAGCTTATTCACTGTTTTTATACAGAGTTTTGTACTAAGGCATCCAATGTCGTAAAAATACAATTTATAGTTAATTAAGCTTTGTTAACACATTAGGAACAATAACATAATATTATTAGCCATTTTAAATATGTTAAAAATCAGTCACATCAATTTGCAGTATCTTTTGTCTTACCCTTTATGTCCATCACAGTATTGAAGATGTTATCAAAAACATTTTTTTCAACATGCATAACATCCAAATTATGTCGAACTATATTAGTAGACCAATAAGGTAATTCCCAAAATATGCTCTTCTTAACCCAATTATGGGTTTTACCAAAGTTAAGTTGCTTTTACTTTCCTGATTTTAAGCCAAAAGTAACTTTTTGAAGTTGATTCACTTTATTTAACATATCTGTGCCACTCAATTCATGTGGTGGTAAAGAGTTTTCAACTACCGACTTTTTAAAAGAATACTGATCACGACAAAACGGGTGATTAATAGGTAAAAATTGACGATGACAATCAAACCAACAAGGTTTACCACTATTTTTCAATCTAAATGATTTAATATTACCCATACAATAGGGACAAGAAAATCTCCCATGAGTACTCCATCCAGACAATATTCCATAAGCTGGAAAATCACTTATTATCCACATTAATGCTGCTTTGATAATGAAATTCTGTTTTTTTCATGCATCAAAAGTATTAACCCCAATGTCCCATAATGTCTTTAACTCATCAATTAGAGGTTGGTGATAGACATCCAAACTTTTACCAGGTGACTTAGGTCTAGGAATCACAAGAGTAAGAAATATGTATTCCCTTTTCATACACATGCTTGGGGGAAGATTGTAAGGTGTGACAAAAACTGGCCAACATGAGTATGGGTTACTTGAATTACTAAATGGATTAAAACCATCTGTGCAAAGTCCAAGCCTAACATTTCGTGGATCTTGAGAAAATGTAGGATGTGTTTCTTTAAATTTTTTCCAAGCCTCTACATCAGCTAGATGTGTCATGATAGATTCATCTTGTCACACTCCATCTGCATGCCATCGCATATATTTTGAAGTATTAATAGACATAAAGAGACATTGGAGTCTTGGAATAATGGGAAAATATCTCAGCACTGAGTAAGGCATATCCTTGTTTTTTGTAGATATCTTGGGTTTAAATCGTGGTTCTTTACATATCAAGCAAACATTCTTGTCACTATTTTCTTTGTAATATAACATGCAATGATTAGGACATGCATCAATCTTCTCATATCCTAATCCCAACTCATTAATCATTCTCTTTGATCTGTACAAATTTTCAGGCAACCTTTCTGACTCTAGAAGCATGCTTTTGATTATAACAATCATTCGATCATAACAACTAACACTCATGTTAAACTCTGACTTCAAATTTAAGAGTTGTGTTACAGATGATAACTTTGTATGATTTTTACAACCATTCCATAAAGGTTCATCAGCATCCTTCAATAAGTTATAAAAAGATTTAGCTGATGGATTTGGGTCCTCTTCTACTTTTGATAGTTTTGGATTTAATTTAACATAAGGAGTATCCATAACCATATCAACATACGGATTTCTATTCTCTGAAACACAATCTTGGGTAAAAGACGTTGATACACCATATGTCCATCTTTTCTCACCATGAAGGGTCCAATTTGTGTAACCATCCATAAATCCATGGTGATACAAATGTTTCTCCACATTAAATGATATATCCCAATAACGATTACTACATTTTTCACATGGACAAGGAATGTGCCCTGTTTCATCAACAAATTGCAGGTCTTTTATAGCTACTTGAATGAAACTAGCAACACCATTTCTGAATTCTTCAGTTATAATACCAAATTGGTCCTTTCTTTGTGACATCCATCTTTGATCAAGTTTCATGACTCTTGTAACTAGTTAATACATCAAAAATTATGAAGAAAATGATATGTATTAACCTTGGGTAACTTTAAAATGATATTTTTATAAAAATAATTTTTAGATTCAATGAAAATTATTTCTACTTAAAAATAATTATTATTTATCTAACTAAAATATATGATATTAAATACTTTTTTTGAAGTTGACAATGAAGTTGACAAGAAGATCAAAGGATGATGTTGTTTTAGACCTTTGGTTGTTATGAAAGAGTTAAATTACCTTAGTTCCTTCTACATAAAAAAAAATAGACAAGAGGATGAGTATAAATGATATAATATAAAATTAAGTAAAAATAGAGAATAAGTAAAAATTAATTCTACAAAATGAGATTTAAAATATCACAACTATTTATACATTTTAAACTATTTTAAGAAATTAAATAAAATACATACTAAATGGAATTATTTTTTTGTCAACTTCAATTTATAGACTTCAAGTTTTACATATTAGAGGAGGAAGAGTTTCACAGTATTCTTTTTCTTTTTTATATTTAATTTAAATTGTATCATTTTATGTCCATTTAATATTGTATTTGACTATATTGAGTTATTAATTTGTCCACAAATTTGGTCTCATAATTTATTTATCAAGTTACAAATAGGAAATAAAAAAATAAGTATCGAAATTAAATAAGTTAAATACATTAATTATGGATAATTTATTTCTCAAGTCATTAAACTCATAAATGTCACTAAGTTATTTTAAAAATTAAAAATAGGATAAAAAACTAAATGAAGTACAGCAGAAAAAATAAGTTTTCATAATATTGTTAACTGTGTTGACTCAGACCTTTCCAAAAATACATTTTGGAAACTAGTTTCCAGAAAATCTGTTTTTTTTTTTTTTCAAAATAAAAATGTTTCGTAAACTATTTTTTTATTAAAAAAAAAAAAAACTTTTGTTAGGATTAAAAAACTGATAGAACGGATGAAGAGAAATAAGGAAAGTGTGGGAAAAAAAAAAACTCCTAAAGAAAATTATACCTCAGCCCAAACTAAAACAACGTTAATAGGAGCATGGATCAACAAGTACGGGCCCTCCTATTCTTACGCAAGTTTTTTCCTATTTCACCCCATATTTGTTCGTTCCTTTCTTTTCTCTTCTAAAGAATATCTCTAATACAAATGTGATTGTATTGTACAATATACACAATGACAAAAACATTTTGTATGTATTATGTACAATGAAAATGTGTTTTTGTTGTGTATGAAGAACACAACAGAAATAAGTTTTTGTTGTGAATAACCCACAAAGTACTAGATTAAGAAGTATTAGGAAAACTCATTTTCGTTAGGTATAATACTAAAAAGAGGGGTGAGAATAGCAGCCCCAGTCCAGTAGAGAAATATAACCAACTAACCAATAACCTATTACATTTATTTTTAGGCATTCTGGACTATTCTTCGTTGTCAAGCAACTCAGCGGGCTTTGGTCCAAAAAGAATACCCAATCTAACTTTTTTTCTTGTCTGTTCTGTAAGCATGAACGTTCTTGGGTCTGAGTCAAAGCCAGCTTGAATGTCTCAAACAAGCTATTTCTTTATCATAAAATATTTGAGGGGCAAGGAAAAGGGAAGCCATATTCTCTTCCTATTACAAGGGAGAACCATTCTAAAGCACATGAGATGCTATTTCTTTGGATGTGGTTTTGCCGAGAATGGACATGTAATTCTGATTTTCACTAGAAGATGAAATATATTATTCTCAACATTCACAATACAATAAGGACTATAACCACCAAATTCAGCTCAAGGACATTTCATAATGTAAATTATACATATATATATATATATATATATATAAATAGAAATGACAAAGACCCACCGACTGCGAGCATTAACATAGACACATAGAATGCAAGTAGTGAAAGAAAATAAAAATTGCAACTTCTCATTAAGAACCAGAGCGAAAACGGCTTGAGGATACAGAGAATAAATAGTTACCTCTGCTACAGTCAATGGCGTCCTCTGAAAGAAAATAGAAATCCCAATTCAAAGGGTATTTGGCAGGCGTTGATAGAAGGAAGCAAAATAGAGGAAGGAGGAAGGTGGCCAGTAGAAAGAAATCAAATAGAGATGTAGGAAAAATCCCCCAAATAGAGGAAGGAGTTGGTGGAATTCTTAAAAGTCTTTCCCTGTTTAAGAGGGATGACTCGCCCTTAGCCCTTGTTTAAAAAAAACCTAGCAGACAGACCATTATAAACTAGGTAAACTAGAGCGAAATTTTGCCTCTAAACCCATCCACCTCTAGCAGTTAAAGGTTAAAGACTGGTAGCAGTTAAAGGTTAAAGGCTGGTAGTCGCGGTTCATAAACTAGAAAAAGTCAAGAATTAAATTTTATGTCGCTATTCATAATTGCCAAAACCTAATGTTGAAATTAAATTTGAATTAATATACATAGAAAAATATCATTATAATTTTATAAACTATTCATAATAGTGTAATAATATATTTAAAATACTAAAAATCTTTTAAAAATATATTTAAATAAAATATTTTATTAATAAATATTATAATAATTATTTGTTTATTTATATTTTGTTAAAAATAAAAAATCTATAATTAATTTAAGTCGCAGTTCATAAACTAGAAAAAATTCGAGAATTAAATTTTATGTCGCTATTTATAGTTACCAAAACCTAATAATTAAATTTGAATTGATATATATTTTAAAATATAATTATAAATTTTTAAACTATTTATAATAATATAATAATATATTTAAAATGCTAAAAACTTTTAAAAATATATTTAAAAAAAATATTTTATTAATAAATATTATAATAATTATTTGTTTATTTATATTTTGTTAAAAATAAAAAATCTATAATTAATTTAATTATATAGTAAAAAAATTATATAAATATTAAAATATAATTTTAATAAAAAATAAAAAATATTTATATACGATAAAATTTAATATTTAAATTTAAAGTTTAAATATTATAATTAAATTTATAATATAATATAAAAATAATAAAATATTATATATATATATATATATATATATATTAATACTTAATATTTTTTATTTTATTGATTTAGTTGTTTTGTTAGAAAATATATTTATTATAAGATTGTAATTGTTTAACTTCAAATTTATTAGTAGTTATTTTTTAATAAATTGTTAAGAGATTAATTAGAAATAAATTTTTTATTTTTCTAATTATTTGTTATTAAATTGTTGAGAGATTAGTTAGAGATAAATTTTTTTATTAAATTTCCTAGCAAAAGTGAATTTGTAAAAACTCATTCTTTGTTCTTTTATAATTGATCTTGTAGTTAAACTCTTCATTAGTCCATATTTTCAAAATTTTCTAAAGACAATTAATTTGCTCAACATACTTGTTTTTTCTTGAAAAAATCTAAACTTTTTTACTAATATACAATTCAAACCATCATAATACTGTTTATTATACTGTTTTTTATGATAATTTAGTTGAATGAATTTAATAGATTAAAAACTTATCACATCTTTGATTCATGTGGCAAATGGTACAATTTGAATAAATTTAAAAAATAAAAAATTAAAGCAATTTCCACTTAAGTAATTTTAACCCATTAAAAAAACTTTTAATTCATTAGATATATTAGTAAAATCATAATAAGTAATACCTGATATTTTCAATAAATTAAACCATGAAATAATCAATTAAAATAGAGAAGTTTCTTAGAAAAAAATAGTCCAGTACATGTTAATCGATTTAATAGACTTTTAACTGATTAAAATTGGTAAAAGAAACTCATTTAAGGGATTTTAATGGATTAAAATTATTTTTTAATAAATTAAAATAGAGAAGAAAAAAAACAATACACCCAATAAAATCAAATCAAAACATGACTAAGGTACATCAATTAAAATGTTACATAGTATTTTCAAAAACTTTTAACACCAAATCATAACAATACATCAATTAAGATTCAGATCAACACATAATCAAATTAAAATATAAAATTATCAAAGTTTGAAATAACAAATAAATTTAAACACAAGAGTATTTAAAATCTATCATAAAATATTAGAAACATCTAAGATATGAAGCTATTTTTAAGTTGATAAACCTATCTCTTGTAAGAGGTTTAGTGAAAATATAAGTCATTGATTACATGTCTAAACAAGCTCAAGGTCACAATCATTTCTTTGAATATGATCTTTGTAAACTGATATATAATCTTTATGTTTTGTTCATGTTTGAATAGAATCTTAGTGACTAGCATCATCACATCTTTGTCTAATTTCAATCCATAGTCTAAGTGGTTACTTAAGCTATACAATATTCGAACACTAGAATATTTGAGCACAACAACCTGTAACTTCTATAAGAGTAAATTGAAAATATAAATGTACAGCATGATTGCATCTAAGAGAAACTTGGTCTAATTGCAATCCATAGTTTAAGTTGTTACTGTTTGGAGAGAAAAGACAAAGGGGATTATATATGCTCATTCGTAGATAATAGACCAAAGTATGTTCAGGCACATGACGCTATAAAATTTATGGAAGATTCAGATTGGAAGGGAACGAAGATCAATGTAAGGTGTGAAATGAGGGAATGACTGGAAAAGAACATGGTTGGATGGCTTTGGGATTATTCGCCAGTAAAGAACATTCATGAATATTTCCTCGTAGAAGGGTTTTCTCACATAAGATTAAGGTACCTAGGAGATAATCTTGTATTGATGACCAGTGAAGAGAAGGCTAATATTAACGAGGCGATTGCAGCAAATAGAGAGTGGTTGGCCACTCTGTTCGAATCCTTCAATCCTTGGAAGCCGGAAGTGCTTTCTAGTAATAAGGTGGTCTGGATTAGATGTACCGGCATTCCATTACATTGTTGGAGAAAGGAGTGCTTCGAGAAGGTAACGACACTAGTGGGTACCCTAACATCCATTTATGCTGCAATAGAATCAATGAAAATCGTAGAATATGCTCGTTTAAAGATAAAGATGCCTTTGGGGGACTTGGTTAATTTCTCAAGGATGATTATGATAAATGGTATTCTAACTCAAATTTCTTTACAGGAGGAAATGAAAACGAAGATGGACTCATTCAAGAGTAGAGAAGATGAAGGGAACTTTCAACGACTAGATGACGACGATCAATTTTCCAACTGTGATGGGTCCAACTTTGATCTCGAGTCCAATCTCGGAGTACTCTGTTCAATGGGCAAAGTTGTACTTCTCCGATGAGGAGACCTTGGTTGGAAGTTGTGTGGACAAGTCAAATGCAGATGCGCTTTTGCAATACCCAAGGAGGAGTTCCACTATTTTGTAAAAATTGGGCAAGATTAGTGTAAAGGAGGAAACAGGGGGCAGAGTTTTAACTAAAATAGTAGGGAGTACGAGGATGATTCCAAGGTGAAAGAGAGGATCGGGAATGAATTTTCAAAAATCAATGCCCTTATTCTTGATGAAATGTTGACTGGGATAGAAATAAGAAAGGTCAATTTGCTCTTGTCGGAGAAAGAAGAAGTTGATGGAGACATGTTAAAGGAGTTCTGTATGAAACAATAAGGGGACAAAGCAGAGCAGAATAAAGGTGGGGAAGGAAGTGTGCCTATTATTATCGGGCAGGATTATAGGGTGAATTCAAACTATGACTCGAGGGAAGATAGGGCAGATCAAAGTGGGGCAACCAACTCAGATCCAAGGGGGAAATTGCAGTTTCAAAGAATGAGGGAGAGGTGGTTAGGGAGGGGGTATTGAATGTTGTTACGAAAGCAAGTTCAGTTATACCTTTACTATCCAATGGAGTGAGGTCGGGGGGCGATATCAAGGGTGTACATCTACCTATAGGTGTCGTTAGTTTACCTTTGTTTATTCCTGATGAAGTGTCTTCTCAGAAGCAAGTGAAGTGCTCTTTGGGGGCGCAACCATCGAGATCTGTCGGTGCAGTGGTGATGGAAACTGATAGGCCAGGTGGATCGACATTGATTTCGTTAACTATGTGTTCCAACGAGTATATTATTTCTGCGAGAGCCTAGCACAGACATGATTTGAGGTTAGCAATGCACTCGTTGAGTAATTCCATCTCCGATGACGATATTTTTAATTGTAATAGGATATTTTGGATTATGAATAGTCATGTGGAGGCAATGAGACTATGGGAGTTGGGTAAGAAAGTTGGGGTTACGTTTAATGGGGATGATGATATTATTACTAAAAGATTTGAAGAGCTGGAAGAAAGGGACACACAGGATAGGGAGAAGGGAAGTAAGTTTACCAAATGAAGGTCCTCTGTATGAATGTAAGAGGGTTGGGAGGGGGAGAGAAAAGGAGATATCTTAAGTAATGTATTATAAAAGAAGGGGTTGAGATGGTATGCTTGCAAGAAACTAAATTGGAATGCACCGATGATATGGTTAGTCAGACGATTTGGATTGATAAGGAGGTGGAATGGTTGGCCAACCTGGCAATCAACAAGGTTGGGCGACTGGATTGCTTATGGAACAAGAACGTATTTACACTATTACATTCCTTTGTAGGGAAGGGATTTTTGAGATTACAAGGGCTTTGGGGAGAAGGTAAAATTTCATGTATAGTGGTAAACGTGTATGACCCTTGTGAGAAGTGGGAGAGAAGCAAATTGTGGGAAGAGCTGAAGGTGACCAAAGACCAGCATAGTGTTAGGAGGTGGTGTGTGCTAGGGGAATTCAGTTTAGTAAGATATGATTGGGAAAGGCAAGGGGTTAAGCAAGGAGGAGATGGAGCTCAAGATTCAAGGGAATTTAATAACTTCATTGAACAAATTGAAGTGGTAGATATTCCAATTATGGGGAAAAAATTCACTTGGTATAGACCAAATGGTTCAGCTTTGAGTAGACTAGACAAGATCATGGTATCTAGGGAATGGATGGATGTTTGGCCAGGATGCATTCAAGTTGCTCTAAATAGATCAGTATCTAATCACTATGTGTTGGTGTTGAAGTATGACATAGTCGATTGGGGACCAAAACCTTTCAGGGTGTTAGATGCTTGGATGGAGGATAGCGGATATGTGTGTTATGTTTCAAAAGTCTGAAGGAGCTATTTAGTTAATGGGGTAGGCTTTTATGTGTTTAAAGAAAAGTTGAAACAGTTGAAGAGAGATCTTAAAAAGTGGAACAAGGAGGTATTCAGTAATGTGGAGTCGAGTATTCACAGGATAACGGATCATATCAGTAAGCTAGATCTTCTTATATGATTCAATTAATTGGGAATAAAGAATAAGAAGAAAAGTTGTGTGATAATTAAAGTAGACTTTGAGAAGACATATGATTCAATTAATTGGGAATTTCTTAAGTATATGATGAGGAGAATTGGATGTAGCGAAAAGTGGATTGAGTGGATTTCTAATCTTTTAGTGTCCTCTTTTGTCTCAGTTCTAGTTAATGGCAGCACAACTAAGGAATTTAATTCCACCAAGGGTCTTAGACAAGGAGATCCTCTAACCCCTTTTTTGTTTCTTATTGTGGCTGAAGGATTAGTTAGGATGGTTAGAAACGCTTTGGCTACACCCTAATTCTAATTGATTGGAGTAAGAGTGGGGAATCTAAGGGTGGAGGTTAGTTTGTTGCAATTTGCAGATGACACATTATTGTTTTGTGAGACATCTACACAAAATACATTGATGGTTAAGAGCATATTATGGTGTTTTGAGGTTTCCTCTAAGCTAAAGGTCAATTTTCACAAAAGTAGGATCAGAGGGATAGGGGTTGATAGGAGAGGGATTGAGGAGTATGCGGCTATGTTAAACTGTGATAAGATGAATATACTTTTCTTACACTTGGGCTTGCAGATAGGGGGAAATCCAAGGAGGGTTAAATTTTGGGAATCAGTTTTGAGGAAAATCAAGAAAAAACTATCAGGATGGAAAGGGAGATACATTTCATTTGGTGGAAGGGTATCCTTAGTTAAATTGGTAATAATATCTATACCCCTATACTATCTATCTTTTTTTCAAAGCACAAGTAGTAGTGGCTCATGAGATTCGGAATATTCAAAAACAATTTTTGTGGGGTGGGGGAGGTGAAGAGAGGAAAATAAGTTGGGTGAAATGGAAAACTATTTGCAAACCCTAAGAACCAAGGAGGGCTTGGAGTTAAGGATGTGGGATCATTTAATGATACATTACTTGCTAAGTGGAAATGGAGGCTAGTAAATGAGAATAAAGGGATCTGGAAGCAGGTATTAGAAGTTAAGTATGGAGGGTGGAGAGATTTAGAGGATAAAAAACAAGCTAAAGCTTGTTCAGCATGGTGGAAGGATTTAAAAAATATTTGTGGGGCTAATGAGCAAGGTGAAGGCTAGTTTGTAAAAAATATGAGTATGGAGGTAGGTGACGGTAAAACTACATTATTTTGGCAGGATAAGTGGGTTGGGGATGAGGCATTAAGTGTGAAGTTTAGTAGGTTGTTTATGAATTCTAGTGATCAATAAGGTTTTGTTAGTAATATGAGCACTTGGCAGGATGGTCGGTAGATATGGAATCTGGCATGGAGAAGACCTTGGTTCAGGTGGGAAGAAGATTTGGTAAAACAAAACAACTCATGAACTTCATTATATTGAAACAACCTACTATTGAAGGAGAAGATAAATGGGTTTGGAAGGGGGATGACATGAGAATGTTCAGTGTTAAATCAACTTATTCCATTATTCAGAATGAGATACAAGGAGATTTTGAAATTTTTTTTATTGAGCTTTGGAAGATTAAAGCTATCCCTAAGGCATTACATTTGGTGCGGAGAGCAGCATTAGAAGGAATAGCTATGAGAAATAAGTTGAGGGGTAGGGAGGTGCAGGTGGCTGTGACCAATTGCGGGTTATGTGGTGTGGAGGAGGAATCCATCACACACTTATTTTTGAGTGCAAGATAGCTAATGTGGTGAGGAGGAGGAATCTATCACCCACTTGTTTTTGGAGTTCAAGATAGCTAATGTGGTGTGGAACAAATGTATGCGTGGTTTGGCATAAGTACTTGCAGAATTAAAACTCTCAAACAACATTTGTTACAACACTACATTCACTTCCAAAACAAGAAGGTAAACATATATTGGAAGGTGGTGTGAGTTGGGGTGGTGTGGAGTTTGTGGAAGTATAGGAATGACACGTTGTTTCACAATAAGAAGGTAGATGAAGAAGAAATTTTCTTTTTAACCCAATTGAACTCCTGGTTGTGGGTCAAGTATAGGATTTCAATGACAGTAGGATCTTTTGCAGAATGGTGTATGCATTCCTGATCCTGTTCTTTATGTGTTGGATAATCAACTTGGTTAACGATCTAGTTAATTATTTAACTCTCTACACACTTTTGCTCACTTATATTTTGTAATTATTTTTTTTACTAATACTAATTTTTATTTATATATTTATCATTATTGATGGAAAATATAAATATAATAACAATTATAAAAAAAAACAACAAATATTTTTATTGGACTTCTACCCGAGTAAATTGAAATATAAATATAATAACAATTATAAAAAAACAAAAATTTAACAACAAATATTTTTATTGGACAAAATTTTAATAATTTTGTAGAAATAAAAATCACAAAAGGAAATTAAATATTGTTTGATTTAGTTAAAATCTTATATCAAATTAAAATTTAACCGAATCAAAAATAGCATTGTTTGGATAAAACTTTCAATTACCAATCATTCATGCCTTGCAAATATTCTAACAACACTCAAAACTCTTTCCTTTGTAAATATTTATCATGAACTATATGTTTTATGTGAGAATAATGATATATCTACATCTGTAACGAACCAAAAATATATCTATTTTGCATCTATAACGGAATAAAAATCTACCCATTAATTGTTAATAATTTCAAAATATCATAGAATATAAAATATCTAAACACATAGAATACTCACTTTATTCAAGTTTATCACTTGAAAATAAAAAGACTTTACAAAAACTCATAATAAATTGAAAGTTGCAAAATTATTCTTCAGCACAAAACTAATTCCTCTTTAAGCAAAACTTGAAGCTATTATTTAACTTTCACGTGCATTGTTATCTGCTCTTATGTCAAGACACGATCATCGCAGTATCAATAAAATCACAAACATAAACAGAAAGGGTAAGCTAATATAAACAAAACTAATCAAAATATATATAGTTCATAATTTCATCCTCACAATAATTTATCTAAATATATTCATATATTCAAACCATCATAGTCATTCGCAATCACACACATTCATCACACTCACTCATTCACAACACCTAATATGCTAGACAGACTCTTCCGGAAAATTATATGGAGTCCTTAATCTTAGAGGCTAGCACCTAACATACGGTTACCGGGACATAAATACAACACCTTCAGAGTCTTTTTCACCTCAGGATTGCAATCCCTTCAGAGTCTTTTTCACTTCAGGATTGGTAATCCCTGTAGAGTTTTTTTCACCTCAGGATTTACACGCCTATCACCATTCTGATAACCGCATGTTAGGGTGATTCCTACACACATCTATCAAAGAACTGAAGGCTCCTCCCACCCAGTGATAAGCGCAGTCGAAACCTCCATCAACCTCCACCACATGGTACTCTTGTTTATGTGACTAGAATCCCATTGAAGTCTGGATACCTCCTTCAGAGACATCTAGAATTTCATATGTACACTAAAGCTACCCACCAAATAGTACCCCATGGTAACTATTTGGCTTACACACAACAACACAATCCAATTCACAGTTCATCACAATCTCATAGACACACAACCATCTCAAGCACACAACCATCTAATCTCATTGTCACAACTACCATCACAAAATTATTGGCTCCACTGCCATCACAAAATTATTGGCTCCCCGCCATCACAAAATTATTGGCTCCACTGCCATCTCAATCTCATTGGCACCACTGCCATTACAAATCCTTATGACCTCAGTCACAATTCACAAACAAAATTCACATCATTATCATCAATCCAATTTCAATCACAATACATCACCAATTTACACATCACATAACTCAATAGTTTAATTATATATATTATAAAATTTTATCATATTGCAAATATATACTATTTTAATACAAATTAGAACATGAATAATCATTCAAAAAATAGTTTCAAAAACATCTCGCTCATCCTCACAGCATGACCTTTAATCACTCAAAAATCTATATCTTATGTTTTACACATTATTTTTATGTGAAATAAAAACCATTGATTAGCTAACATCTAGGGCTAAAACCTTTATGAAGAAAACTTTCCCAAATTCGTAACTAAAATATTTCAAAAGGGGTTCATAATATCAATCATAATAATTAGTTTTTTATATTACAATAATTAGCTTTCATTATCATAATTAGCCAGTTTGTGTATATCTGTTTTCCCTTTATTTAGGCTAACTTAGTGGAATTTATGTTATAAATTTGTATATTTATACTACTGTAACTCAATGACAAAAATGAATGAATAAAATTCATTTTCCTATATGGTATCAGCCTAATACAATCCTCTTCTCTCTCTCTTTTTTTTTTTCACACAGGACGCCGCTCCTTCCTTTTTTTCTTTTGCCTCCCATGACCAACGACAACTCCTCCTCTATTAACAATCCTCATGAGCCATCAAAACTCTTCATCTGCATCACCCTCAACAGTGTAACCAAGCTTCTTCTCTCCAATTACCTCACTTGGAAACTCCAAGTTGAAGCTCTTCTCGATGGCTATGATCTTCTTAAATATCCAGATGGATCCTTTCCTGCACCGGCGACGACGGTGACAACTCCGAATCCTGCTTATCAAACTTGGCATCGACAGGACCGTCTGATATACGGTGCTCTCCTCACCACACTTTCCTCTGAAGTAGCATCCATGGTATCTCAAACAAAGACATCACATGATCTCTGGACTCTTCTCTAGCGCACCTATGCCAAGGCATCCCGCAGCCACCTCAAGCAGTTAAAGGAACGTCTCCACACGGCGTCCAAAGGCACCCAATCCATCACCACCTACATGCATTCTCTAAAGCAAACTGCAGATCTCTTTGCCTCACTTGACTCTCCTGTCTCCGTTGAAGACATGATTGACCATGTCTTGCGTGGTCTCGACGATAGCTACAGAGCTGTCATTGAAGGTGTCAATGCAAGGGACACTGTCATTCTTTTTTATGACCTCCTCGAGAAGCTTCTCATTCAAGAACTCTCCCTTGTTGCTGCTCAACGGCAGGTTCCTGCTCCCATGACAACCTTGAATGCACAGGCTCGACCCAACCATTCTAACAAAACTCGGTCTGGGCAATTTTCTGCATCATCCACTTCACGCCCTAGCAATCGCAAACCGTTTCTTGGTCGTTGTTAGTGGTGCAATGTCAAGGGTCATGTTCTGTCTTAGTGTCACACCTTCAAGCAGCAGCACCCTGGTGTCCCGACGCCTCCTCGTTACTCTAGATAGGTTCAGGTCCATACTACAACTACTGGCACATCTCAACCTAATTTTCTGGTTGACAGTGGAGCGACGTATCTCGTCACCAATGATCTTGCCAATCTAGCGCTTCATCATCCGTACACGGGTCCAGACTCACTATTTATGGGTAACGGTTCAGGTTTAAATATCTCTCATTCTGGAACACTTTTACTTAATGATTTATCCCTCTCCAATACTTTGTGCATTCCTTCCATGCAACAGAAAATCCTTTCTGTCTCTCAACTTACCAAACAAACTAACTTTGTTGTTGTTTTCTTGCCAAACTATTTTCATGTGAAGAACTTGCAGACAGGTCAAACAACCTATAAAGGCTCATGTGTGGATGGACTCTATCTCTGACCAGTCAACTCCCCGTCAGTCCACTTTGTCCACGCAGACTCCTTTGCTTCATGGCACCATAGACTTGGGCATCCCTCCTCTTCTATCTTCACATTTATTTAGAAGCATTTTTCTTTGGGTTCAAATAAATTCCAACAATCAGATTGTAACTCATGTCAAATTAGCAAAAGTCATAAACTTCCTTTTCATGAATCCACTCTTAAATCATCTTATCCTTTGGAAATAATTTTCTTTGATGTATGGACTTCTCCTGTTCTATCAATTGATGGTCTTCGCTACTATTGCATATTTGTTGATCATTTTACTCGCTATATTTGGCTGTATCCGGTAAAATGCAAATCTGATGTGAAAACTTTGTTTTCCAAATTTAAATCGCTTGTTGAAAATTTCTTTAATCACACCATCAAAATTCTTTACACAGATAATGGTGGCAAATATATTGGTCTTCGTCCTTTCTTAAACACTCATGGCATAAGTCATCACACCATCCCACCTCATACACCTGAACATAATGCAATTTCTGAACGCCAGAATTGGCACATTGCTGAAACTGGTCTTTCTCTTCTTCATCACTCGAGTTTGTCCCTCACATATTGGTCTTACGCCATGACAACAGCCGCCTATCTCATCAATCGGCTCCCAAAACCAATTCTTGGGTACCAGTCACCATATTCCAAATTACTCAAAATTAGCCTGGATTATCATAAGTTAAAGTGTTTTGGTTGTTTGTGTTTTCCCTAGATTAAACCATACGCTAACCATAAACTTGCACCAAAGTCTACTATGTGTGTTTTTGTAGGTTACTCGGCTGATCAACATGCATACTTGGTCTTGATCCAACTACTGGAAGGATCTACACCTCTCGCCATGTCAAGTTCGTTGAATCTGAATTCCAGTACAGCTCCCTAGTCCCTCAAGCCAGTCCAAGTGTAGAGCAACAACAAGGCCCACTTCAGCTCTCCATACTTCATCCCATAAACCAACCCATGGTTAGTCCCACTCTAAACCCACCAATGGAGGTTGCGGCTACCCTTTCACCTTCATCCTTCCCCATCTCCTCGACTCCGGCCCCACCCTCCACTAGCCACTCCAAGTTCCCTCACTCACCTCCATCCTCAACACCATCCCCACAATGTTCTGTGCCACCATCTCAACCTACTATCAACCCTCACAAGAGACCCCAACCCGATGAGGGTGGCATCATCATCACCCGGTCTAAAAACAACATTGGCAAGCCCCTCAAGAAGCTTAACCTCCATGTCCAACCCTCTCTTCCACTCGAACCCAACACCATCACCCAAGCTCTTCGCGACCCTGATTGGCGCTCAGCTATGCAAGTTGATTTTGACGCCTTACACCGCAACAACACTTGGGAACTTGTCAGTCGGTCCTCTGCTCCAAATTTGGTTGGCTGCAAATGGGTTTTTCGAATCAAACGACACCCGAATGGCTCAATTGATCGATACAAGGCTCGACTAGTTGCCAAAGGTTTTCACCAATGCCTTGGTTGGGACTATACAGAGACATTCAGTCAGGTTGTTAAACCAGTCACCATTCGCATTGTCCTGACACTTGCAGTTCATCAAGGATGGTCCATTCGCCAACTTGATGTAAACAATGCGTTTCTTCAAGGGACGCTCAAAGAGGATGTATTCATGCTTTAGCCCCCTGGTTTTGTCGACAAAAGTTTCCTTGATCATGTTTGTCGCCTCAAAAAGGCACTCTATGAGCTAAAGCAAACACCCCGCGCCTGGTATACGAAGCTTCGCGCGTTTCTCGTTTCTCTTAGCTTTGTCAATTCAACTACAGATGCCTCTCTCTTCATGTACCAGAAATCAGGTTCCACACTATATTTATTAGTATATGTTGATGATATCATTGTCACTAGGAGTTCCTCTACAGAGCTGTCCAACCTTATTTCCATCCTTACTGCTCGGTTTTCGCTGAAAGACCTTGGATGTCTTAACTATTTCTTGGGCGTCGAAGCAATTCCTTCTGCTACAGGACTTTTTCTTTCGCAAAGGAAATACATCACTGATCTACTCCATAAATCAGGCATGGCTAACACCAAATCAGTATCCACTCCCTTGTCCGCCAGTGCTCCATTACTCAAGGATTCAGGTGATCTCCTACCTTCCCCAACTGAGTATCGCGCTCTAATGGAAAGTCTTCAATACTTAAGTATTACTCGCCCGGACATTGCCTTCAGCACCAACAAACTTGCGCAGTTCATGCAACACCCCAAAACGACGCATTGGTCTGCTCTCAAACGGGTGCTTTGTTATTTGGCGGGCTATTGCGACAAAGGCATCTTCATCTCTGCAACTGCTCCACTAACTCTTCATGCTTACTCCGATGCAGATTGGGCGGGTGATAAGGACAATTATATCTCCACCACTGGTTACTTGTTATATCTCGGTAGCACTCCCATCTCTTGGAGTTCCCGGAAACAACCCTCTGTTGCTCGTTCCTCGACCGAAGCAGAATACAAAGCCTTAGCTGACACGGCCAGTGAGCTTCTATGGGTCCTATCCTTGTTCACTGAACTTGGTCACATGCCCACAGCCAATCCGGTTATCTATTGTGACAATCTTGGTGCCACAACTCTCAGTGCTAATCTTGTTTTCCACTCTCGGATGAAACACATAGCCTTAGCCTATCATTTTGTTCGTGAAAATGTTCAAAAAGGCAAGTTTCGAGTGTCTTTTATGTCTACTGATGATCAGCTTGCTGATATACTCACAAAACCTCTACTTCGCCCTCAGTTTAATTCATTACTGTCCAAGTTGTGTCTCTCTTCCAGATCGTCCAACTTGCGGGAGGATATCAATCATAATAATTAGTTTTTTATATTACAATAATTAGCTTTTTATTATCATAATTAGCCAACTTGTGCATATCTGTGAATATCTGTTTTTTCTTTATTTAGGCTAACTGTTAGTGCTAAATTAGTGGAATTTATGTTATCAATTTGTATATTTATACTACTGTAACTCAATGGAAAAAATGAATAAAATTCATTTTCCTATACATAATTTCAAAACGAATATTTTTCGAGACAACTTGACCTTTAATTACGAAAAAAATCGTATCTTTGAGTTATACTTATCCTTTTTAGGTGAAATAAAAGCCAGGAGTTAGATAACATCTAGACCTACAACTTTCATGAAGAACACCTTTCGAAATTCGAAATAAAATCAAGCCGAAATAGAGTTGCAATCTCAGGGTGAAACCCAAATCACACTTTCAAATATAATAATCAATATAGTTTTCACAAATCTCACATAATAACACAAAAACACACATAATAATTCAATAAATCATTAATAATTTTGTTTAATTAGCTTCCCTTACCTTTAAAGGATCTCAAAACACAATTCTATTCGGAGAAAATTAATCTACTCTTCACGCTCTTTGCCCGTGTGTTCTCAAATTTTCAAAAAGATAAGAATTGAAGGAGAATTTTTGAAAAGAAGTGGGAGAAATTTGAGAGAAAGAAATTAAGGTTTTATAAAAACAATAGTGAAAAATGGGAGGATTAGGGTTAAATAGGCTATTTATAATCTCTCTCATTTTCTAAATAAGTGAGCTTAGAGTTTACTCAAAATTGGGCCCTCACAATCTCTCCAACAACAAGAATTTTCATCCTCGAAAATTATAATCATCATCAACGAGAAAAGGATAATATATGACTCTTACAACTATTTTTTTTTTTTAAAATATATGTGATATCCATTAATATCATATTTATATTTAACATTTAACGTATATTACCAACTATAGAAAAGAATATCTAACGAAATTAAGTCAAAGAAAAATAATTAACATTTTTCATTATATGAGCTTACCAAGAGTCCACTGTTCATTTATTTTTATATCTAACATTCAAATCAAATAACTTTCTCGCACGGACACCGTCAAAATTCTAATTACATTTCATTTTTTTTTCCTTAACAGTACTAACAATGCTCTTGTGAAACAGTCAATTATAGATTTACATTTCTTCATTTGTGTAAGAATTCAGATCTGCCACTTACGATGTAAACAAAGTAATTTTAAGAGAGATTAATGCGTTTATGATCTGAAAATTACAATAGATTTAATATTCTTTTATTTCTTATATATTCACCAACTTTTTTGTTTATATGAATGAGCTATTCTTTTTTTTCTTATGTTTTAGTTTATGTTATTAATTTCCTAAGGTGTAAATCTGCTACGAAATGAGAGCATAACAACTAAAAAAAAAAAAATCTATATAAAAACTGAAAAATAATGCTTTTAAATAAAAATACAAACCCAAAGCTAATGCACCTAAACATTAGTTATACCTTACGAATAAAATTTCGATGCATTGCAGAATGAAAATCTGAATCCATGTTTAATTGAACTAAATTTTCAAAGTAGTAACTATAGCGTGAGTAAGTCTGTGCATATATAGATTATTATTTAATCGATCAAAGAAAGAATAATACAGTTCATAAAATAACAATGGAAAGTATGAGAATATGTAAACTTTTGTAAATATATCATGACAAAAAAAACGTATTATCATATTAAACTATATATTTTCTTTTTTTTTTCATATATATATATATAGAGAGAGAGAGAGAGAGATAAAACGAATATTTATTTACTCTAAAAATAAGTATATATGTAATTATTCTTGATTTCATTACTCATTTATTTATAATCTAATGATTAAAATAAATTAAACTAGATTAACATATTAAATTATAAGATTTAGAAAAAATAAATAATGATGATGAAAAATAAATCTCTAATTTTTATTGTAAATGAATATCCTGTCTTTTATATATATATATATATATATATATATATATATATATATAACATCTATGTAAATTATTATGACATATTTAATAACGTTTTATTAGTTAACTTATTTTCAAAACTCAAAAGTTCATATCACTAAGATTATATCATTTTAAAATTATTTAATAAAACATTTATATCATCTTATTTTCATTTAATGTAATACATAATTTTTAATATATATATATATATTTATATATATAAATTTAAATTATTTGATTAACATCTTATTTTATCTATAATTTGACTCATACAATTATAATATGTACTCTTTCAATTTTTTAATATGTGATGTTTAATGTTTGTTTACACAAATAAATAAAAATATTAATTTCCTAACTTATAATAAATTTATTAATTATTTTCAAATAATGCTTTTAATTTTTAGAATTATCTCTTGCAATAATTTATTAAAAAAAGTTTAATTAATAAAAATAGAAGTGATAAAAAATAATTAATTAATCTTAAAATTTATAAATATAAATGAAAAAAAAATTCTTAAAAAATAACAGACAATTATATATAAAAAGAAAAACAGGAATAATTACAATTCACATGTCACAAAAAAAAAACAATAACATTCTAGAAAGTGTAGGTGTCATATTATATATATAAATACATTCTAAAATTTGTAAGTGTAATAATAGATGAAACTTAAACCGGTTTTATTTTATTTCTCTTCATCTATTTATATCTATATGTATTTATTATTATATGATACAATATATTTTTCAAAAACTTTCTTTTTAATTTGTGCATTCGGTTTGCTATTCAACTGCTAAAGAAAACGTTTATAACTGTTTGAGAAATACAAAAAGTTATTGGCTTGAACTTTGTTTAAGGCTTGTACGCTACTACAATCAGTTTTATTTCATGAAAATAGTGCTTTCAATAATTTGGAAAATTAAGCATAAAGGCTTACGCGTGTCCAACATACATTGATGTTACAAAACCTCTTTCATGGTTATTGAACATCAGCGGATTAGTAGATCATATCAACATATTTGTATCGATAAACTAAATTTAAGGAAACTAAACTAAAAAAACCAAGTTTGCGTCTCAAATAGTTAGTTCCTTAGATTTCGACATCAATTACCCTCCTCGATGTACAAAATCAGAGTTAACTTTTCTACTAGCTTCTATTCCAACAGTATAATAACCACCAATAAAAGGAATAAAGGATATTCACCTGTATATATTTTCAGCAGTGTGACAGCTGAATTTTCATAACCTAATATTCCAATTTAAGAGAAAAAAAAATGTAAAGAAAGAAAGAAAATTGTCTAAGAAGAGTTTAAGCAAACTAGATCATACTTCTATGGACAATAATTTTATTTTTGTATCAAAAGGGGAACTAAGTACTACAACAGTTCCCATTGACGTAATTGGCAGAAGAAGACATACATGTGCCAGAGGTTGTGGAAAAGAAGCTTCAAAATGGAGTGTATATTTGCATCTGACTCAAAATGTGTTCAAAGTTATCTGTTGTCTTCTCAATTGGGTGAGTGTGCACTCCCTCATAAGTAGTCACCACTACCCCTTCGTCTTTCGTTAGTCGTTGGACTTGCTTCTTCACATTGCACCCTTGATGCGTGCACCGGTAGTAGCTCCTGCACATTTGTTTAACTACTTCATGTATTGCACTACACATTCATATAGCTACCATTTAAGATGTACAAGAATGACACTTTTTATGGTAATTCATTGGATCACGTAACTCATATCATTTCCATAGTTACATGTTCAACACTTTTTTGAAATTAAATAGCCAACAGGGTCCTGTTAATTACATATTACACCTTGAAATATATAATGGCATCATTCAGTTACAGTTTTTAATCTCAGAAAAGTAAGCACTGAAACAAATTCTCACTTTACACTAGTAATCTTGAAGAAAAATCAGATATGCTGTTATGACACAATATCATGTTTCGATATTCTGCACACGTAGCATATGAATAAACCCAGTTATCTTGATGATTTCATACAGTTTAAGTGGATTATTTTTACAAAAAGACAATGGTTTCCAGAAAGGTTAAAGGAACCTAGCATATGAACAAACCCAGTTATCTTGTATGAACCTTTTTAATTAGATTTATATGAATTATTATGGCATTATTTCTTTAATATTGTTTTTTTCTCTATTTGTTATAAAAAAATTTACAAGCATAATCTATGAACTCAACTTCTCTTTCAATTTTCTAGTTATATATATTAAATTATATATATAGTATATACACTTGCGTGCACGCAGGTGTGCATATACAGGTTTCGTTCTTGTTTTATTAATTTTCTCTTCTGATTTGACCGAAGATAAGACAAGCTAGAGAAAATGGTATAGGAATGAAGAAGAACAAAAGCACAGGAATGGGAACAAAAAACAAGATGAAGTAAGAAAGACTTTAACTTCCACCGATCGTAAACAAACAATCCCAACAAAAGATTGAACCAAGACTGCTAGATAAACTGTGTTTTCGATTGGTTAATGCCTAGTGTGAACTCAACAAGAACTTCTTTTATTTCTATTTTTCTTAATTAAAATTTCAAACCGAATAGAAACATGGTGGGGTCTTATCATCTTAGTACAATTACACACGTATTTCCCAAGTCAAACATAGCAGGCGCCACTGGCAAAGGAGAACATAACAAGATGAATAACAAAAGGAAGAAGAAGCAAAAGAGAGAGAAATCAAACAAAACTAAACTAGAGCAACAGCAACAACAACAACATGAAATGAAGAAAGTTGAAACCAACCTCGGAAACTTGTTGTTTTTAACAGCTTTTTGGCCATATTTCCTCCATCGATAACCATCATCGAGAATATCAACCTGGCTCCTCGTTTGGAAAGCATATCTAGGCTTTCTAACCTTTTTCTCCCCTTTCTTTTTGTTATTATTATTATTACTATTTCCCAAAGCACCTACCTCATCACTGACATTAATGCCACCACTGATCTGAGACATTAACATGGCAGCATCTCTACCAGCTTCTCCTCTCTTTTCATGATCACTACTACTACTCTCATTACTAGGTCTTAGACCAAGGAATGCATTGGAACTTTGACCACCAAAACCATGCTGAGAGCTTCCCACACCACTGGTTGAAATGGGGTAGCTGGAAGAATTGGGACATGGGAACAACATGGAATAATTCTCCATTGAAACCAACGCAACCCCAATTTTCCTTGTCACTGTGTATATTGGTAGAGAGAGAAAAAGAAGGTGTAGGTAGTGAGGGAAGAGGGTTTGGGAAAAGAAAAGTGGGTGTGGTAAAAGATTTGAAGAAATATAAATGGTTGGGGCGGCGCTTAATGTTAACGTGGCAAATATAATGGATACATACATGCACCCACCCGAATGTGGTCATCGAGGAAAGAGAAAAGAAAGTCCAAAGGGTTTATATAAATATATAAATATATATATATTTATATATATGTGTATGTATATATGCATAATAACATGCATACATTCAGAGTGGTGGTGCCATGGTGTCGTAAACGGCACGAAAATTCTCCAAGTGTGTCGTGAAAATTGAGTTTTATTTATTGTGAGGAGACTAGATTAATTGGAATAACAAGAGGGAGAAGTCTAAGGTGGAATTGTGAGGCGGCTCCATCATTAGGATAAAGACATCACAGTATTATTGTTTGTTGTATATTTCACAGATTTCAGATACATACCCAATTGCATATCTATATATTCCATTGAAAATTCAATATAAAAGAGGGAATCAAAACACTTCTACCATTTACTGTTTCTCAATTCAAAAATTAAGGATAAATTGTAACTTTTATCACTCCTTCGTTTCTATCCCTGGTTTTTTTCTCTCTGTGATTTTAGTCTTAACATCCGAAAGAATATGTAAATTTTACAATTATCAATTTTGCATTAGTTTATTTCTCTTATTTTATATATTTTAATTAATTAAGTTATTTTTTAATTTTTTTGAATGAATATGTTGAGTCTAGAGTATAATTGAACCAAAATATATATATATAACTTATTTATTTAACCAAAATTTTATATTTGCAAAATTATGGAGACTAAAATAGTAGAACAAAAACCCACAATCACAAATAAAAATTAAAAGAGAACCAAACTTGTAATTTAATAAAAAAATAAAAAATATCAATTTAATTTCTGTAGAATGATAATATATATACCCTATCAGTATCACTTTTAGTATATTGTTTGGTAAAATTTAATAAACTTATGATGCACATAACTTCTAATTCAACAAGAGGGTAAAACTAAACAATTTCTCTAAAATATACATTATAAGAACTTATAAGTTTTTCTTGTCCCTTATGATTTTGATGAAGGAATTATAGAAACTTATGGTATAAAATAAATAAAGTTTAAATATTTTTTTAGTCTTTAATAAATTCTTCATTTTTTTTTTCTATTTTATTAGCCTTTAATAAAAGAAATATAAATTACATTATTTTAGTATTGATATTTAATTTTTTATGTCATTATCTAACAATTTTTTAAAATATTAAAAATAAAAGGAAAATTCTCTTATTTTAAGAATAAAAACTAAAAAAAATATTTTTATTATTATTTTTTATAATTCAATGTTCTTATATTCTATCTCATTTTAATCATTAAATAATAAATAAATAATGAAGATGAGAATAGATAGGTTATATTTAATTTTGAAATAAATGAATTGTGTTTTATATGTATGATGCGAATGATTTAATTTTCAAATAATAAAAGCGAGAAAGAAAAGATGGGATTTGGATTGGTAGAAGAGGATGAGAGTGTCTGCGTAATGGGGTGTTAGAAGTAGGAAGACAAAAATAAATATATTGAGGTTTCAAAGCTCTGACGGCAATGGGTCATGGTTTGAGAAAGTAGTGGTTTTTGTTTTGTGGGTGGTAGTCATGGCCAAGACTAGAAGCAGTTCTATTGGGACTTAAAAATAAATATCTGGCTTGTGGTCACGGTTCACACGTGTTCAAGACAAGCAATTTAATGCAATAATTCAAGGTTTTGGTCAACCAGAGAGAATGGGTGGGTGCAAACTTTTGAACATCGCAGCTTCCATGAAATCACTTCCTCCTCCACAAAACGATAATGGCGCCAACTCTACCTAGCTTTCACAAATCCCTCCACTACTTCCTCTGCATTTAACTCAACTCATTCAAGTAGATAAAACCAATTAATACTAAATTTAATTCTTTACTCGACATATAAATTATAATTTACAAATTAAAATAAACGATAAGAGTTTTCTTCTCATCTTTCTCTTTTATAAATATTTACCCAATTAAATAATTATATTTTAATAAATATTTTAAAATGAGATATTAATGTTAGATTTTTTCTTAAATTAATAAAAATAAATATATTAATAAAAATTAGTATAAAAAATATCTAAATCAATTATAAATATGTAATAAAAAAATAAATAAAAATACGTAAAAAAATTAAATAAAAATTAAATAATTAACTAAATAATTATTCCTTCTTCTATTAAAAATTATATTAATAAATATATCATCATCAAATTAATTATTTAATACATAAAAAATATAATTAAGAATCCATATATCATTTGTAAAAAACTTTAAAATTATTAAAATTCTAAATATGAGTTATAATTATAATCAGATATTTAATTAAGTGAGAAAAAAAATATTATCTCTATTTTAACTTTCTTAAAATATTAATATTTAAGAAAAAAAAATCAATTTTTCTTTTTTATAATTTTTCAGAAAGATTAGATGACTAAAAATATGTAAGATCGATATTTTATTTTGGAAGTTGTTCTTATAAGAAGGAATTTTTAATCCAGAAGTATTGAATGATCTGGACACTAATAAGGAATAGATAAAGTTTTACTTCAGGATAAGATTCCAACACTTAAATAATTAAGAGAATAATGGAAAATAATATAAATCAATTATAAAAATAGTAGGAGTAGAATTAAATTTATTTATGAGAAATATGACTTCATATAATTTTTATAATCTCAGATTAATAATAAGATAATATTAAATCTTATCTTTCTAATATGATTGAATATAAAGATAGTTGAATTACAATAACAAACTTATATTTTGAATATATTAAATATGAATATGTATATAAATTTAAGTTTAAAATTTGAATAAAATATAGTTTGTCCACGAGGATCATTTATCTGAATTGATTTTTTTATTTTGTGGAGTATGGACGAACTTTTAAATGATAGGATATAATTAGGTGTGATGCCTAATCTTCTTATAATAATAATAATCCATGATGTTAAAGTGTTTAAATAGTAATTTTCTTTTAATACTGTTAATTTGTTTGATAGTATGTATAATGTTAAATTAGTAATATTTTTGTTCAAGTTCATATAATAATGAACTTATATGTTTTCATGTATGAGTAATTTTTTAATGAGAAATTTTTTACATATTCAAAATAATACTTTTGAATTGTTAAAGTTTTATTTCTTCATAGTTATCTTTCAATAATAAGTACAAAAATTTGATTTTTATTACAACAATATATATAAAATATGAAATGTTCTTCTTTCTCTTATATGAAAAAGCTTATAATTTACTTTTTTTCATTTCATTCTCTTCCATATTTTTTCACTCTACTCTAAAAGTTTAAAAGTTTGTATATTCACTAAAACAAAATGTGTTATTACATATGAAAAATTACATACTTACTTATATCCATAAGTAATTTGTGCTTTACCTAAAAGTTTTTATCTATGAATCTTGATTTATATATAATTATATATTATTTAAAAATTTATCTATAGATCAGCATATGATAATTACATAAAAAAATTATCAGTAAGAAATTTCGAAATCATAAGTGAGCAACTATTTTGATGGATGAAATTTATAGGTATATCAATTTTTTTCGATAAGTATAGTATGTGACTCTTTAGTATGAATTTTATCTACTGATCTAATAATTTAAAAAAAAATAATAATAACATAAGATAATATTACCAGCTCTCATCTTTGTACCATTTTATCCTAACCTAAGTCACATCTTCTTGTGTTATTCTTTAGCATTTATCATTACTTGACATTCATTATTATTTGGCATTCATCATTTAATCCTAAATCCTAAACCTTTTTTCTTTGGGTGAAGAAATTAAGTTTTCATTATTTTTATCTAATTGGTTCTCGTCTTCTTATTTAATTTGTTTCTAGTCTTTTTAGTCTTTTTTTGTCAACCTATTTTGTTTATTTATGATCTTTATAGTCATTGTACTTTTCTTCTTTGTAACCCACAATTCTTATTCTAAAATAGAAACCCTAAATTCATCGCTTCCCATCCTATCACTAAAATTGAAACCCTAGGTTTGTCTCTTCCAACGGCACGACAGAAATTGAGCCTCTATCCTCCACTAGGTCACTACTCTTAATCCCATTCGGTTTCGCTCCATGTAACTACATTCCCATTACTAGAAAAAAAAAAAGCATTTTACATCGTTAAATTTATATCGATTATTAGGTAAATCGATGTAAATATGAAAATGGTGACATTTTTGTAAATAAAAGAAAAGTTGATTGCATATTTACATCGATTTTAGGACCGATGTAAATATGCACATATTTACATCGGTTCTTCAAAGAACCGATGTAAATGTGTTTCTTAACCTTAACTCTTTCCCGCACTGAGCCCTCTCATTTCCACTCTCTAACATCTACACTTCCAAATCACAAATCCCAAAAACCCAAACTCCAAACCCTAGGAGAGAGGCTCCCAACGACGAGATGATGACTCTCGAGGACTTCCTCGTCAAGGTCGGCACCATCGATGGAGACGACAACGACGACGTTAACTGTGACATCAAGATGTCAATGCCCCTTACCGAGAGGCTCGGCAGTGGTGTCTTCGCCTTCGACCCCCTCTCCACCACGATGTCGTTTCAGGACGGAGTGGAAGGCTCCGTCATAGGGTTCGGGAACGATGTGGAGGTGGTTGAAGGCGGGAGAGGGAAGAGAGCGCGCCCCGTTTTGGAACAGTTGGATAAGGCTGCGCAACAGAGATAGAGGAGAATGATAAAAAAACAGAGAATATGCTGCTAGGTCCCAGGAACGCAAGCATGTATCTATAGCGATGTGGATATGATATCTATGTGTTTGTTTCGGTGTAGTTGACTTGTCTTTGTTGGTTGTGATGTGAATTTCGCTATTCCAGGCTTACCAAGTGGAATTGGAGTCCTTGGCGATGAAACTAGAAAAGGAAAACGACAAGCTCTTGAAGGAAAATGTGCCTTTGGTTTTCATGTGTTTTGAAGTTTTGTACCGAGGATACTTTCAGTTTCCATTAGTCATGCTACTTGTTTTTTGTAAATAAGCAAATTTACATCGGTTATTGAAACAACCGATGTAAATTTGGAAGCAAATTTACATCGATTATTTTAGAACCGATGTAAATTTGTTTTTAAATTTACATCGACCTTATTTACATCGGTTCCATAACCGATGTAAATAACCTAAAATAACCGATATAAATTATCAATTTTCTAGTAGTGTCCTTTTTTATTTAACAAATGACCAATTATATTGACAAAGGATCAAGCTAATTTTTTTGTTATCTATATAAAAAAATACTCATTTATTTTTCTATCTTATTTTTTTGTGATATTCATCATAATAAATAGAAGAAACACTCTCTCAATATCTTGACAATTTCAACTTTCTCTAATAGACACCTAGAGACCTAATTATTGACATTCATTAAATAAATAATAATTTTAAAACTTTTATTTAATAGTATATAAATTTTTTATCTTAATTAAATAATTGAATAATAATAGAAAAAATAATTATGTTGTTAATTATTAAATTTTCAGTACATTAATTATGAACTATATATTTATAATTATTTTTTTTACTTTTAGTATTAATTTTATTAATATATTTATTTTTACTAATTAAAAAAAAATATTCATTAAATAAACGATCAACCTTAAACAATTTATTGGTTAGATAAACAAATTTAAATTTGTTTGCAAATTTTAATTTTAATTACGTTTTAAGTCTACAGTAAGAAATTTGTTAAATATATTTTAATCCTTTATTATGTTTTTATTTGATATACATAGTTGAAATAAAAACGAACCAATATTATCCCACTAAATTAAGTATATGTGTTTTTAATATTTTTATTGTTTTAATTGATTTTCATTTTAAATTCTATATTTAATAATGATCATAATAATTAGTTAGATTTATTACACCAAATTCTTCAATTTATAGTAAATAGGAGATAATTGAAATCTATCTTTAATGCCTTGTAACTTTTAATTTTATTTACTTGCAAATGAGTTCATGCACATATAAATATTGTTAACACTAAACGTACCAAATGAAAACTTCAATCATATATCATAAATATTTGCATTAATTATAAAAAGAAGAATTCTTATTACTATGAAATTCTTTATATAAAAAATACAAAATTATATAATAATATTTAAATATAATATCTCAATATTTTATAACTCTCTAGACTATTCTTGTAAATATTTTTCCTTTTCTTAAAATGTTATTTATTTTTGTATAATACATCAATAGACAAATAAAGTATGAGTTAATCATTCAAAAACAACATCAATAATAATTTAAACAGTTGATTATATTAATTATTCAACCAATCATAAAATAGACGACTTTTAAAAGACTTGGTGCTATACTTGAACTTAGAAATTAATATTTATATATCCATTTGTGATGTGAACCTACATTATATAATTGTTTTGAATATCATCTTGATTACTCAACACATAGGGTAGGACTATGTTACCAAGTAGCATCAAGAGGGGGTGAATTGATGGAATAAAAATTAAAACTTTAACGTTTAATTAATTCAAATTTTAGCCCTCTTAAATTAATCAGTCTTAGCAGATATTTAATATAGCGCAACGGAAAAATAAAGAGATAAGGGAAAGAGAAAGATAACACCAGAGATTTATACTGATTCGGGTTAAACCTTAACCTTACGTCCAGTTCCCAATCACCTCAACCTGAGATGATCACCCACTCTCACTATCTTTAATTTATCACAATTTTACAACCACTAATCACAAGTGAAACATGCAAAATAGATAATTAAAGATAAACCTCACAATCTTTTGAAACCCACAAGAGATTACCACACATTCCTTGAGTCCCACAAGGAATGAAGCACCTTCCTTGAGTCACACAAGGAATGAAACACTTTCCTTGAATCACACAAGGAAAGATAAAACACCTCCTCTGAACAGCCTCAGAGGATGAACAAAAACAAGGAAAATAACACCTAGAGTGAAGATCTCAAATTGTAGCACCTGCTCTGCTCAAAGTTTCCTCAGATAAAATATTAAAGCACAAAGAAATATTTTCTCTTTTCAAAACATGAAATTTCGTGGCTCAAGAAACTCAGAGAAAAATGTAAAGCTTTTCAGAAAAGAATATTGCTTAGAATGTTTTAGTCAGGTGTGTTTCTAAAAAGCCCTGATATGCTTATTAAATAGATAGATATTCCAAATGAAATGAAATCTTTATTTTAATTCGAAATCAAATCTTTTACTCTGTTCAGAGTCTCACAACGTCCAGAAAATAAAATCAAAGATACCCCTTTAATTGTTGGAGGACAAACATTCCCAAATAAAATAAAATCTTTATTTTAATTTGAAATCAATATGATTTACTTTTTCAGAGCCTCACAACATTCACAAAATCAAAATCAGATATTCCTTTAATTGTTGGAGGACAAATATTCCCAAATAAAATAAAATCTTTATTTTAATTTGAAATCATATGTTTTTCCAAAAACAGTTTTCTAGAGAAAGCACTCTGAGCTGAGTGATGATTACCTTTTGATTTCATTCACTCACAGCTTATAAACTAAGTCTTCTATGTCTTTGAGCTTGCTTCCAACTTGAGTTTTCTTGTAAATCTTTGAGCTTCCTTTAGTCTTCTTGAATTGACTTTGATGTCCTGATTCTTGATTTTCTTGATCATTATTAAAACACTTGAATTACATGAATAGAGTTGTGCAATCTTCAAATAGTGGTAACAATCTCCCCCTTTTTGATGATGATCAAGAAAAACAATATGTGTACCTGTGTGTTGAGACTAATCCAGAAACTTTTCAACAGTATTAGTATTTATTAGCATATATAACTATTAAAGCTCCCCCTGCTTATTATATAATTCAACAGTCCACAAAATAAGCAGAAATCAACACACACACATATAAATAATTCTCCCCCTTTTTACTAGATCATTATTAAAAAGGACATTAAAGAATTTAAAATAAGTAATTTAGAACACAGCTCAAAAGATTAAAAAAAATGCAAACTTGGATCGGAAGATGAAAATTCCTTCCTTTAGTTGTTTGATACCACTTGTACCACTTGTTGTTTGATTTGTAGTCCAAGAAAGAATGTTAGCTCCCCCATCATTGACATTTCAAATTCTTCCTGCATAATCTTGGCAAACTCTTGGCAAAGATCATTGTTAGTAGATCCAAAAAAATTATATCATAATGATAAAAGACCTTAATTTTTTACTTGAATCCAAACATATTTTCCAGAGGGAACACCTACATGTTTTATTAAACACTTATTCACCGCATGACCATGTTTCATGCAATAAAAACATTTTGGTCTATAAAATGTAGGTTTATAGGTTGTATTTTTAAAATTGTTCACAAAAGATTTTTGAAAACTTGTTTGTTTAGATTCTTTTACAAAAATGGTCTTTTGTTTTTCTAGACTTTTTCTAGGGATAAAACCAAGTCCAGCTTTATATG
>BDMB01000113.1:304223-416670 GCA_016859785.1 Macrotyloma uniflorum
GACAAACATTCCCAAATAAAATAAAATCTTTATTTTAATTTGAAATCAATATGATTTACTTTTTCAGAGCCTCACAACATTCACAAAATCAAAATCAGATATTCCTTTAATTGTTGGAGGACAAATATTCCCAAATAAAATAAAATCTTTATTTTAATTTGAAATCATATGTTTTTCCAAAAACAGTTTTCTAGAGAAAGCACTCTGAGCTGAGTGATGATTACCTTTTGATTTCATTCACTCACAGCTTATAAACTAAGTCTTCTATGTCTTTGAGCTTGCTTCCAACTTGAGTTTTCTTGTAAATCTTTGAGCTTCCTTTAGTCTTCTTGAATTGACTTTGATGTCCTGATTCTTGATTTTCTTGATCATTATTAAAATACTTGAATTACATGAATAGAGTAGTGCAATCTTCAAATAGTGGTAACAGACTATTGCCAACTCTATCAACCCTAACACCTCTCTTATGTCCTAGACATGCTACTCGCAATCCCCTTATAAAATCCTCACTACCTAATTTCGTAATTTACATGATCTGGTCAATTAGTATAATATGAGACCTCATCGCGTTCAATTTGAACAACAAACATATTTCATTTATTATTTAAGTACATTAGTTTATTCTTAACACCAACCATTTTCTCAACTAGGCCACATTCAATACATATTTCAATTTGGACTCCAATCCATGCTTTTAAAAATCCTTTATTTTATTTAAATCAACAAAATTTACCTTTCTAACCCATTCTTACTCGAGTGAGCTCTTCTCACTTGAATGAGAATAAACCCCTTAGCCCATCTTTAGTTTAAAGTCTTCTTGTTGGAACCACAACTTGTTATTTAAGTAAGACACTTCCAAAATCAATTTTACTTTCTCTACAAGTTTCTCGCTTGAACAATTACTTATCACTTAAGTTAGAAACTTAGTGCATCAATTCTCTCCTCTACTGACTTCCTCACTTAAGTGACAAACTTCTCACTCAAGTGAGAAAGCCATTGGCTTACCCTCGCTTTCTTGATAATTCATCATCACCACCGTCAAAAGTACCTCTTCCACCACCATGCTGCTCGCTCGAATGCCCAATTAGTTTACTTGAGTGACTAGACACCGTCATAACCTTTTTAACACTATTTTGGCTCTTAGTTTAAGCGTCAATTCATGACTTGAGTGGTAAAGATTGATACAAAGAAAAACAAGCATAAAAACACAAGTTCGCAATACACCAAATCAATACCACAACTCAAAATCTTCAATATACAAGTATAATCCTACCTTAGAAACTCATTATAACTTTAAATCTACCAAAAATATATTCTCAAAATCACCATTTCATCAAGAAAATTATTAAATACAATCATCCAAATTTTTCTTATATCCACGACTCTAACACTATTATTTTTAATAATAACTCTCTTATTTAAATATTTTTATTATATAATTCTCTTTATAGACTTTCACTTTTCAATATCTAACTCATATCTCAAAAACTAGATAACATCCAAATATAGAAGTAATTTCTAAACTTTAATCAAATTATAAAACTCTTACTATCGAATAGAATATTTTATTCTTTCTTTTCCTCATTATTTATTTCATATATGAAATTCAATAAAATTTCTTTTAACTTATTTATAAAGAGAACTCAAAATTTAGAAAGATAAAAATTATAAAAAAAAATAAATTAATTTAATTTTTTATTTATAGAATTTTAAAGCAATTAAATTTATTATATTATTTCATTAAGTTGGCATAGGTTTCACCCATGTGATCATCGTGCAAATTAATCAATAATATGTAACATGAAATAATTTGTTTGTGGGGAATATCTTTAATGAGACACTTCTAGGTTAAGTTTAAGAACCAAAACCAATGGTGTTAATGAAAAAATTTAGGCCACATATAATTTTAAACCGAATTCCACGTATTTATGTTTGTGCAAGCAACTTAAAATATTTGTTTGCATGTTAGGCCAGTCAAAAAGGAAGAAGAAAATGTTCAAATTAAGATAAGTGTGAGTACAAATATTGACAAGAAGATGACAATAGAGAAAGTGTTTTCTGAAATTGGGGTTTCGAAGGGATTGACTCGCAAGTGAAGTGCACATTATTCGATACACTCAATAATTAGCCCATCATATGTTCATATTTTTCTTAGTCCATTAAGATAATTAAGATAATTGTTTACTAGCTTTACAGTGTGTGACTATGCCTAAGAGAATGAATCTTGATTATTCAGAAGGTTTTAACATTAACCCAAATAGGTGAAAAGTTAAGTATTTTTAGGAAGTGGATGAATCTTTGGTTATTCAGAACCGTAAGAGAAATGAAATTATTCATATTTATTAAGTTTTATTCATGAACAAAGTTATGAACTTTTGATATATATTATAAATGAATTTCAAATTTAATCTATTCTTACAAAATTAATTTATAAAATAAGGTTTACATTATAATTTAATCTTATTTAAGTGATGTAAGATTTTCAATATATTTTCCTTACATCGAAACCTGATTAACTCAAACGTAAAATTAAACATTAAATAAGTTATCTAGTAACGACCGATAATTAATATATAATATATCTAACAATTTTGTTAAAATAAATTATAATACTATATTAAAAATAAATTTTTAGTCTAACTTATTTTTACAAAATTTATTTATAAAATGAGATTTGTATATATTTAATATATTTTAATTTAACTTCCTCAAAATTATATAAAATAAAATCTCTAAAATTATATAAAAAAAAATCATATTAAGAGAATATAACTTAATCTAAATATATGAGATTATAATTTTAAATAAAAAAGAGATGATTTTATAAGTGAAAAGAGTTTTATATGAAAAAAATCTCATAATATTTTATGATATAATAAAAAGATTTCAATAATTATGTGAACATAAACAAAAATATCACACCATATAAATGCATGTTTTCTGTTATTTTTTATTTATTGAGTTATTATTATTCTATATTATATATTATATATTAATATTATATATATACATATATGTACCTAAAAAAACTTTTGACGAATTACATATCTTACTATTTCCACCTCGTATTAATATTTAAATTTATGAACATTAATTCGATGTACTGCATATCAACTGTGCATTTATTTAATGCATTCAGCATCCTTAAGACATTACATTTAAATCAATTTACTACCATCCCATTCGTCAAATACTTTTTTTTAGTTGACATTTATATTCAATTAATAACCATCTTTAACATCATTTATATTTGTCGACATGTTTGACAATTTCAGCGTAAACTATACTTTTTTTTTATTACATTATAATTATTTATATTTTTGAAACATCTTTTTTATTTATTTATATTTTTTTCTATATATAAAGTGGTTTTAGACTATCATCTAATCATAAATTAGAATACATAATAAATTTATTAATTTTAGTACAACTAATTTAAGATTATAACAACAATAAGTTTTAATCAAACGTAGAGAAGTTTACACTGAGAATATATGCATGATCAATAAACTCGATTTATATATCATAGTGAGTATGTCAAATTGATATCATCATTTATAAATAAATATTAAAGTATGAGGTACAGGTGGCGAATGGTTACTATATTGTTATATTCTTGTCAAAAAGAAAAACTATAGGGTAATATTAAAATCTATTGATATATATAAAATATGAAGAATTGAAGCACATATGCCTAACATAATAAGATTATTTTTAAATAGTGATAGATGCTATGTAAGATTAAATATTATGCAACATCACCAAGAAAAATGGATAAGCTTGTTTCGACATGTTTTTTTTTTTAATTTCTTTAATCATTATGTATATCAAAGAGAAGATTAAATCCATATTTAAGAATTGTTATATTGAGTTCAAATATTTATTATTATTATTATTATTATTATTATTATTATTATTATTATTATTATTATTATTATTATTAAATAGATACAACGTATATTTTCTATTACTATAAATAAATAAAAATAAATAATTAAGTATATGTATTAAATTTAATATTTATATACAAATTTTATTAATTTAAATATAAAATTAAATATTTATAAGATAAGATAGTTATAAGATAAAATATACGTGAATGTGAATGTGAATGAGAAATTATATAATAAATCTAATAATTTTATAAAGATAAATTTTTATAATATAATAAAAATGAAATTATAATTTAATTTAATTTTATAAAATAAAATTTATATTTATTTTATATATATTAATTTATTTATAGTATTAAATAATGTTATCGTTCGTATATATATATTTTTAATCCTGTACTTATATATAAATAGAATAAAGGATCAGTTTCTTATATATCTTTTGATTTTACTAAATATATTTAAAATCTAGAAGAGGTTAACTTAGGAGAAAAGCAGTAACTAGTATTAGCCGTCATGTAGGTTTTGATTTACTTTTTTATAGGCTTGCCTAATATTTAGAATATGAAGGTACGGATAGAGCTAAGCGTGAGTGAGTGAGTAATATTTGTTGTAATAAAGAATCAAATTTAATAAAGTATGATGGGACTAGTTTGTTTGACACAAGTGAATGTAAGCATGCACATTCATGAAGTAACAGTAACCATAAATCTAGGATTTTTATAACAAGAAAGTCACTCTATAACCACGGAAATTGACTTTTCCAGAATGCCTTCCACAGTTTTCACTTATCATCAATTAAACATGTCCAATTAAGCTTATTTGAGTTAAACTAAATTTATTTAGTTGAAGTTAAATTAAATTAGGTTGAATTTTATGATATATTTTTATTTTAAAATGTTTTTAATTAATAAATATAAAATTTATAAAAAATAAAAAATAAAAAGATTTATATATATTTGTTTTATAAATAAAATTTATAAAAATAAAAAAATAAAATTTTAAAATAAAATATTTTTAGATATTAAAATAATCTTGGTACAAATACAAAATATTTTTCGTACATACACAAATTATTTTTCATCAAATAAAAATTATTAATCAACTAATATTTAAAATTACAATTTTGATAAAAATTAATTTCTCAAATTCATAATAAAAATATATTAGTTATGTTAAAAGCCAAATACCTTCTAACTTTATGAATAAAATCTAAAAATTATAAAAATAATATAAATCAATTTTACATTATCTTTTAAAATATTGATATTTTTTAAAGATCAAATTCAATTAATATTATTTTTAAAATATTAAAAATTTCACATTATTTTTTTAAAATATTAGTAATATTATAATATTTTTAAAATATTAATATCCTCTCATCATATTTTTAAAACATTAACAACCTTTTATTATCTATTTTTAACACATTATTTTTTTTTAACCACTTAATATTATCTTTTCTCTAATTATTTTATTTTATTTTATTTTATAAAATATTTTATTCTATTTTTTAAACGTGAAAAATAGAAAATAAAGATAGAGTAAAAGAAGATGGGGTGTTTTTTATAATTAAGGTTCTACTAATCCTCATAAGACATCTTTGATCTTCTTTCATGAAATTTAAGGTTTCAACATCCTCTCTCCCTTAGAGAGAATGTGTAACTTACATTATATTCAGGAGGTATATCTAACTTATATGCATTATTATTTATTTTATGCACAACTTGGAAAGGTCTATCGCCCCTTGGATTGAGTTTGAACTTCCTTTGAGTAGAAAACCTATCCTTTCTTAAGTGAAGTCATACATAATCCCCAAGTTGGAAGATGACTTCTTTCCTTCCTTTGTTGGTACATTTCTTAATTTGATCAACCTTTCTCTCAATCCTCTTTTTAACCTTGGAGTGCAATTATTTTATAAATTTCAATTCTTGCAACCCATCATTGTTAGTCCAAGCTTCATGAGTGCTAAAAGGAAGGAATTCAAGAGGAGTTAATGGGTTAAACCAATACACAACTTCAAATGGGGAGTGAGAAGTAGTAGAATGCACCACTCTATTGTATGCAAACTCAACATGGGGAAGAATGTTTTCTCACTCCTTAGGGTTTCCAGAGAGCATGCACCTCAAGAGTTGGGACAAAATTCTATTAACCACTTTAGTTTGACCATTGATTTGTGGGTGGCAAGAGGTACAAAATAGGAGTTTAGTGCCAAGTTTTTCTCATAAGGTCCTCCAAAAGTGACATAAGAACCTTTTATCTCTATTAGACACAATGGTCCTAGGTAGCCCATGCAACCTAACTACTTCCTTAAAGAAGAGATTGAAAATTAAGCACGCATCATCCGTCTTGTGGCAGGGAATAAAATAAGTCATCTTAGAAAATCCATCAATTACCACAAAGATAGAACTCATGCCCTCTTTGTCCTTGGAAGTCCAAGTTAAAAACCCATAGATATATCTATCCAAGGCAAAGTGGGGATGGGAAGAGGGGTATAAAGTTCATGAGGTTGGGCTTTAAACTTGGTCTTCTTACATGCAGTGTAGTTTTCACAAAATTTTTCTACATGCTTCCTCATGTGAGGCCAATAAAAATATTCTTTTAAAATATCTAAAGTCTTGGTAGGTCCAAAATGTCCCATCAATCCTCCCTCATAAGACTCTCTAATGAGTGATGCCTTTAGGGACCCTTGGGATACACAAATCATTTTTCCTTTAAAAAGATAATCATTGTGTAGGAAATAGTCTTTGTGACCCCCCTTGGAGAACTCCTAAAATATGCTAGCAAAATCTACATCTTTAATATACAATTCCTTAATATGGTCAAAACTTAAAAATATGGTTTCAAAAAGAGTTAACAAAGTTTGCCTTCTAGAGAGAGCATCAACCACTTTGTTACTTTTCCCTTCTTTGTGTTTGATCACATATAGGAATTGTTCAATAAACTCTACTCACCTAACATGTCACTTGTTGAGCTTGCTTTGGCCTCTAAAAAAGTTAAGGGACTCATGATCATTATGATCACAAACTCCTTTGGAAAAAGGTAGTGTTGCCAAGTTTATAGGGCTCTAACAAGTGCATAAAACTCTTTGTCATAGGTGACATAGTTGATGTGACTTCCTTTAAGCTTCTCACTAAATTAGGCTATGGGGTGACCCTTTTGAGTTAAGATAGTCGCAATACCTATATTAGAAGCATCACACTCTACGTCAAATAATTTAGTAAAGTTTGGAAGGGTTAGAATGGGAGCATTGATCAATTTTTCTTTAAGAAGATTGAAAACTTGTTCTTGATCTTTATCCCATTTAAAACCCACATCCTTCTTTACTATCTCATTCAAAGGGGCAACAGTGGTACTAAAATCCTTAAAAAATCTCCTATATAAACTAGCCAACTCATAAAAACTCCTCACATCACTCAAATAAGTAGGAGTTGGCCATCCCTAATTGTCACCACTCTTTCCTCATCAACTTGAACTTCCTTGGAACTCACCACAAACCCTAAGAAGATCACATGGTCCATCCAAAAGATGAACTTTTCTCTATTAGCATACGATGTTTCCTTCCTAAATGTTTCAAGCACTCTTCTCAAATGATGCATGTGCTCCTCCATGGACAAGTTATAAACAAGGTTATCATCAAAATACACTCAACAAACTTGCCCAAGAAGGGACAAAGCACATGATAAGTAAGCCTCATGAAAGTACTTGAAGCATTGGTTAGTCCAAAGGGTATGACTAACCACTCATATAATCCAAACTTGGTTTTGAATGAGATTTTCCATTCATCTCATTTTTTAATCCTTATTTGATTATATATGCTCTTCAAATCAATATTGGAAAACATAATTGCACCATGTAGCTCATCAAGCAAGTCATTAAGCCTAGAAAAGGGATGCCTATACTTAATGATGATGTTGTTTATGACCCTACAGTGCGCGCACATATGCCAACTCCCATTCTTTTAGGGACAAGAATTACTAGTATAGCACAAGGACTCATGTTATCTTACACTCATCCCTTATCCATTAATCTTCTACTTACTTTTGAATCTTTTTAGATTCCTCCAAGTTGGTCCTATTAGGGACAAGAATTATCGGTATAACACAAGGAATCATGCTATCTTGCACTCATCCCTTATCCATTAACTCTTCTACTAGCTTTTGAATCTCTTTAGATTCTTCCAGGTTGGTCCTATAGGCTGGCCTATTAGGAAAAGATGAACCAAGAATGAAATCTATTTAATGTTCTATTCCTCTTAGGAGGGACAACGCTTTTGGAGGATCTTAAAAAACATCCTTAATTCATCTAAGACTAATTCTAAGCTTAAGGAACAACTAGAGGAATTATCATGAAAAGTTGGAGATGACCCTCTAGAAAGGTAAGTTACAAACATTTTTTTTGGTAAGATTATCTTTTTGATCCCTTTGTAGGAGCTCATGACACCATTCTTTTTTACCTCCTTTGAAGCTTTCCCTATTTCTACCTTTTTCTATTCTTTTATTTTATTTTTCATTTTCAATTGGTCCTCATTAACATCTTAAGGAGAAATATGTTTCAAGGTAATCTTGTGCCCTTAGAAGTTGAAAGAGAACCTATTAGAATGACCATCATGGAAGGTTTGTTTGCCTAATTGTCGTGGCTTACCTAACAAAATATGTGTTTCTTCCATGGGCACAACATCACAAAGAAACCTCATCTACATATTTTCCTATGGAGAAATCGATGATGAATTGTTTATTAACTTCTTTCTCACCCTCCTTAGTACAACTTCCTCCATCAATGATGAGTAAGCATAACTTATTTTTAATGAAGTACCTAATATGGAAAATATTTTTTCTTTAAGTATTACCAAGTTCCTTTTTAACTTGACCCAACATGCGCCTCACTACCAATAAGTTTCCATCACATGGTTTGATCTCATCATCACTAAAAGATGAAGATGAAGAGGGGTGAGTCTTCCCTAAAGGGGGAGGGGGAAGAAGAATGCTCACTTTCTACCTCCCCGCTTTCTCTTAAGAACATAGTTATCTTGGTAGGGCAATTATAAGTAATGTGTCCATACCTTAAGAATTTAAAACATTTGATAGAACTTGTTCTTTAAGAAGGTGTGGAAGTAGGATCTGTATCCTTATGCACGATTCCCCTAGAAGTGGATTCAAGAGGAGACTTAAAAGGTTTCCTATCTTGTTTTTCTTTATTTCTATCCTTCCAAGAAGAGTTATAGTAGCCATTTTTTGAGTACTACTTTTTGCACTTTCTGTTCTTTTTAGTTGAGATTCAATCTTGAATGCATGATGATAAATACTTCCAATGGAGGAGTACTCATGCAACTCTATCGTATCTTGAATGTCCCTTCTTAAACCACTTACAAATCTAACTACCTTGATCTCTTTTGTTTCAAGCAATTTGAAATAATCATCCACACACATCTTTTTCTTGTTGAAGTTGTTGGATCTTCAAAAGGAGTTTCTTGAGGAACATATACCGCTCATCAAATGTTTTAAGTCCATCCAAGAAGTTGTGGTTGACTCTTGGTTTAGTTTATATTCTTTACAAATTTTGTGCCACCAAATCTTAACATAATTCTCAAATTCTAAAACAATTAAATCCACTTAAGCTTCCTCTTCAATGGAATTTATACCAAGAATTTGTTGTACTTTTGCTTCCCATTCTATGTATGTGTTTGGATTGTTGTCTCCATAGAATTTTGGGAACTTAACATTGAAATTTGGCTTCTTTAGTGAATGATGGCACATTCTCCTAGCTCTATGGAACCTCCATTCTTCCTTATCATTATGGTAGTCATGGGGGAGTTGGATCTTCTCCTTCTTTCAATTCTCTCCCTCTCTAGCCTTTGGATTATTTCTCTTAGGTTCCTCTCACTTTCTTTCTTAGAAAGATTCATTTCTTTCCAAGACCGCTCTATGTCACAAATGATCTCAATAAGAGGTAACTCAGCTTGTCTTCTTATTTGGGCTTCCATCTCTTCACTGTTTTTAAGCGCCTTGGAGGGGAAATGGGGGTAAAGAGGTATTGGACATTGTACCTAACAAAATTAACTAAATCAAAAAGTAAAAACTAGAAATAAAAAGTAGAAAACAAGAATTTCACTCTCAAGTGTTTGGTCCAACTCAAATAAAAAATAGATAATTTTCACTCAACACTCCCTTATATTTTTAAGTGTTCAAGTTCCTAAAAATTTCAAAAGAAATCTTGTTCAAAGTTCAAGTAGAAGGATGAACAACAAACACCACTCAAATGAAATTCAAGAAAGGAAAAATAACAAAGACAAAACTTCTAAATTTTTGACAAGCAAGAAAAGATTAAAAATAAGAAAGGCAACTCAACAATAAAATATATGTTTTTGACAAAACTTAGTGAAGGCAAAGAGAAAAAGGTTGGAAAGAAGACTCTAAGAAATCACCGAAACATATGTAACAAAAGTTCATTTTTAATTACATGAAACATGAAGATTAGGAACCTACATTAATGGTACTAATTTGTCATATTTATGCTTAGAATTTAATTGTGCATCTAAGACATAAAATCAAGCATACATAGCATCCTTGTAATTATTCCTTTTTCTTTTTGTTTTTCCAAATTTGAACACTTCTCAAGAACTCCTGATTACTCAAATGATTCTTTCAAAATTTCATGTGCTCTTTATGATTCTAAACTTAAACACACATATTGCAACGGTATTATGATATGATGTTCTTAGTTCCTATGTTTAGGTTCAACCAATCAATTCATATGACATGCAATTTCTACTTAAACATTTCGTCATATATGTTCCAACAATTGAAATAAGAGAAAACTAAGAAAATACAATAATTTAAGATGGAAAAGGAAGAATTACCAATTACTAGCTTCACACAAGCCCAAAAACACACACTTAAAACGTTGCACCTCTAAGAAAAATGCACCTTCATGAAACTAAAAACTAGAACCAACTTGATTGCACAAAATGCTTACAAAACCAGCGGTTAATGTGTGAAATAAAGAGGCCTAAAAGAACCACAATGCGAGTAGAAATATGTGAGTTAAAATGCACAAAATTATTATCAGTAGGATTGTAAACTAACTCTGAATATCAAATGATACATGATTGATTTTAAGCATTAAGAATTAAGGTGTTTGAGGAAATGATTAAGAGAAAAATAATCCAAATAAAATCCCCATTAGACATAGATAACTAGGAGTGTTATCTAAGTATGAAGGTTCACTTTCAAGGATTTAATGAGGAAGAGGAGAGGAGGAAACACAAACTAAAGTGTTGGATTTAAAGTAAGTGGAGCAGGAAATTAAAAGACATTAAACAAACATGTATAGTGCTTAAGAAATAAAGAAGAAAAAATGTAGGATAAAATGAATTGAAGGAGCATAAGAGAAGGCGAGGAGGATGGTGTCAGACATGCCACTTGCGGAGGATTCAAGATAAGTGGTGGTTGTCACTAATTGAGCCAATGCTCTCAAATACTCTCAAAAAACAAGTGTTAGAAAATACTCTCAAATTCAATATCATCAAAGTTGTTTACAAGGTACAAATGAAAGGAAAGGTGTAGAAGGAGGCACATATCTAGTAGCTTGACCTCCAAGTTTTGGACAATGATTGACCCAAAGAAGGATGTAAAGAATAGCAACAAGAGCCACACTTCATTAAGGGGTGTGCACATCTAAAGGGCCTATGTATGAAGGAGAGGAGGGGCGCTCTAAAAAAAGTTTCCCAATAAGAACAAGGTAGTCTACAACATCCCCACAAAACAAAAAAAATAAATCAAATTCAAATAAACTAAAAAAAAAATAGAAAGTAAAAGGAAATGTGATATCTTTCTAATATTTTTTTTAGAAATTCTATTAAAATATTCTTCATCTTCCTTCTTAAAAAATATGTTTCATCCAAATTTTATAAAAAAAAAAAATTATGTCATGATATAAAAAAAAATATAATCTTAATTTTTAAAATAAATAATTATAAAAAGTACATGTTTTTTCTTTTTTATATAAAAAAATTGTCTTTATCATTTCAAATACATTTAAAAAAATATTGAAAATAATTTAACTCCTACTTATGTATTTTCAGTCTAACGTTTTCCATATTGTGGAGTAATTATTAATATATTTTACATTATTCCCTTTGAAATATAAAATAAAGAAAAAAATATCATTTTTCAATGAACATAAGATATTTTAAAAAAATATATATATAATTTAATGCATAAAATATTTAAAATAATAAAAAAAATACCATCTGTCTATATTAATATATTGAAGTAAAATATTAAAATAGTAAAATATATGTTTTAAATAATATAGTATGGATATAATACAAAAGAATCTAAATAATAATAAAATAATAATATTTTATATTTCTTTCATTTAATGTTTAATATTATGAAGTATAATATTAAAAAATTAAAATATATATTGTAAATAATACAATAATTAAAAAAATATAATATAAGAGAATATAAATAATAATACAAATAATAATATTTTTTATTTCTTTCACTTCACGTTTAATATTTTATATATCTAGAGTATATAAAAATAATAAAATTGATTACTATTTTCAATAATAATTCAATAGTTAAATATGTGTTTCATTTTAGAAGATATAAGTATTTTTTTATTTATTTTTGAAAATAAGTAAAATCCTTTAAATTCTTATAAATTTATAAAAGAATTTAAAATATTCTGAATTCATATTTTATAAATAATTTAAATAAAAATTACAAGATATGATCATATTTTTAAAAAAATATTTGAAAAGATCATTACATTCTTATAAAATCTTTTAAAATTTACATGACTTTTTTTTAATATAAAAAAGTATTTTAAAATCCCAATTGATACACTCCTAATTTTATATTAAAATAGTTAATTGAGCCTTATGAGAATACGAATATTATTTTTTATTAAACAATAAATTATGTTTTATCTAAACAAAAGTAAGTTTTTCCATAAGAAAAAGTTAATGATAAACATGATAAATAGACTACTAAAAAATAACAGCAACATCTTCAACTTAATCAATAGTCACAATCTTCTTTCTACATTGGGCAAAACATATCAAAGTTACTTAGAGATAATAACGTATTTATATATAGTTGGTTCACATCAAAGGGTGGAGGCAAGATAATGGAATAGAATGAGTGGTTCCATTGCACTTTTTCATGCACCAAACTAAACAAAGGTATCATGAGTCTAAAGACAAATTAAAAGTACTAGGATTATTTGTAACGAGTGTTTGTAAGTAATTGTATTTTGAAGTAATTTCTATCATTTTCTATTCTATAAAATAGCAACGAACATTCTGGTCTAAAATCATTTAATCATGCCAAAAGAATAAAAATATATAAATATTTTAAATTTAATTTTGTCAAAAAGTCGATTAGATAATTAGAGGTGAAAAATAAAACTTTTGAAAAGTTTCAAATATATAGAATTTCACGTAAATAAGAATTTCATTTTATGTATCTAGAAATTTAAATAGGGAGAAATTAATGATGTATACAACATAACATTAACATTTGTTACCATATAATATTCATTTCCAACACAAAAATATATTAGAAGGTGGTGTGGGTTGGGGTGGTGTAGATTGTGAAAGTATAAGAATGACACATTGTTTTGCAATAAGAAGGTAGATGCAGAAGAAATTTTCTTTCTAACTCAACTGAACTCCTGGTTGTGGGTCAAGTCTAGGGTTTCAATGGTTCTTGGATCCTTTGCAGAATGGTGTATGGATCCCTGGTCTTGTTCCTTATGTGTTGGATAATCTACTTGGGAGTATCTGTTAACCATTCAGTAGGGAGAGAGATAATTATCTAGTTAACTATTTAACTTTCTGCACACTTTTACTCAATTATATCTTGTAATTGTTTTTTGTATTTTTAGTACCAATTTTTATTAATATATTTATCATTGTCGATTAAAAAAAAAATGATGTATACAATTTTGAGAATCTATTGTCTATAAGATAAGGAAAAATTTGACAAAATAGAAAAGTAAAAATATATTTTTTGAAGGTTGGATATCTTTACTTAAAAATATATTGAATTTGGTATTTTTTTTATTTTTTATTCTTCAAAATGCCTTGTATCGTGATTAAGGAGGTAATGAAGAAGATACATAAAAGGTTCCTATGGGGGTGGGGAAATGACGGAAGAAAAGTCTATTGGGTGAAGTGGAATACAACTTGTCAAGAAAGAAGTAAAGGGAGTCTTGAAATAACTAATATCAGGTGTTCTAATATTACTCTTTTGACTAAGTGGGTACATGAAAGTGGAGGGAAATGAAAATAGGTAATGTTATCAAAATATGGGGGGTGGAGAGGTTTAGATGATTGGATATGTGAAAAAAATTGCTTTACTTGGTGGAGGGATCTAAGGAAAATTTGCAGGGCAAATGAAGTGGAAGCGAAATGGTTTTAAAAAGAAATTGAATGGAAGGTGGGGAATGGTAGGAAGATAAAGTTCTGGCATGAAAAATGGGTAAGGGAAGAAACAATTAAATTCAAATTTCATAGGTTGTATCTTAACTCTAACAACTAGAATGAGATTGTAGAGGAAATGAGTTGTATGAGAATGGAATATGAGGTGGAGGAGGGGTTGGTTCCAGTAGAACTCCAATTGAAAATGTTAATAAATATTATAAACTCTAAGCAGTCAAAAGAGGATGACAAAGATAAATGATCATAGAAGAGTGGTGAGTTGAAAAGTTACTTTGTACATTCTGCATATAATCTTATTTAGGAGGGTTTACAACAAGACCAAGGCTTGCAGGAGGAGGACAAAGAATATTCACAAGGTTATGGAAGATTAAACAATTTCTAAAGCGGTACATTTGTTTTGGAGAGCGACAATAGGAGGAGTAATAACAATGAACAACTTACAAAAAAGAGGAATTTAATTGATAAATCTCAATTGTGTTCGATGTTGACTGCAAAGAAAAAATGTTGAAAATTTATTCTTTGAACTAGTGCTATTTGGGATAAATGGTATTTGTGGTTGGGATAAATACCTATAGGACAGGTAATTTAAAAAGTCATCTATTACAATATTGTTAGATAACTAAAAATAAACAACTTAAAGAATGTATGGAATATACTCTAGATTGGGGTGGAATGATCAATTTGGCTACATAGAAATGTGATACTATTTCAAAATGGAAAAGTAAGTAAAGAAGAAATTTTTAGTCTAATTCAAGTTAGAACTTGCTTATTGATCATTAATAAAATAAATAATAATTTTGGAACTTTTACTCAATAGTGTATATATCCTTTATCATGTGTAAGATAAGTTAAATATTGAATAATAATGAAAAGAATAATTATCTTGTTAATTATTTAATTTTCAGTACACTTTTACATATTTTTATATTATGTATTTATAATTATTTTTTATATTTTTGATACCAATTTTATTAATATATTTATATTTGTTGATAAAAAAAATTATAATTAATTAAAAAAAAAATTAAAGTTGTGTAAAAATAATTTGAGATCAATTATAAACAATTAAAATTTAAAAAGATTAAAATTATGAAAAAAATAGACCATTATGGATTTTATAAAATATAAAGATCAAAATCATAATTTAAATATATAATGGTATTATCTATCCTTCTCAAAATTTGTTGGTTTTGTGGAGACAAGTGGCAAGGACTCGTATCATAGTACGCATGTAACTGGCAAGTGTCTCTTCACGTTGTTGCATCTGGTCAAGCATGTCTTGAAACTAGGGATGGCTCCATCTACCTAATGTGTGTTTGGTATTCCATTTTCTCACACACGTTAAGTGAGAAAACCATCAAAGCCTGAAATTGACTTAGTAATAACACTAAAATGCTTTAGAGAACCTTGTGTTAAATCAATGATAGGAGGATAAATTATTAGTGTAGAATCAGAATTTGTTTACCATTCCAACTAATGTTTATATGATATATATTTAAATTTTTTAGTTTATTGAATATAGAAGCTTAATTGTATATTATACAAGATTAATGAAAATCATGTGATTAATATGACAATTGTTTTATTTTGAGGGTAGGTGGCTCCTTGGTAGCATGATCTAGAACAAGGGTCACCAATTTTCTTTCCCTCCTGCACCCTTCGCCCACACTTAAGGCATTATGCAAATTGCTACTTCTAACCTGTCGTACTCAAAGATAGTGTCATTTAAGACTAACTGAAATGAATTCCTCACCTAATAATATGCCTAAAATTATCATGACAAACACAAATACTCGACAATTATAAATAATTGATACAACTTTTAACTTGACATAGCACAGTGATGTCATGTGAGGAACTTGAATCCACAAACTTCTCCATCCATTCTTCATACAAGTGGCTCAAAATACTTGATCCATCTACACTTACTGTTGAATAGTCTCATTTGTAAAATAAGTAGTAGAAATAGATGACAAATATATAAAATAATAATTATTATTATAATGATTTAAGATTCTATGACGCATGTATTAATAGTATACAAATATCTCAATCACTAATCTACAGTAGCAACAATCACTTTTAATCGGTAAATAACTTTAATTTTTTTTTACAATGAGTAAGAGTTAACCCTTTATTTAATTTGAATATTTTCATATTATAAAGGTATATTATAAAGGTGTTTTACATTGGTATACATTAATATGTCTATATAAAGTTGAGTTTAATAAGAATTCATTAATTGGGTTAAAAACTTTACAATATTGATTCACAACATCTTGGCCAAAGGTATTTTAATAACATACCTATAACCTCACGATTATATAAACTTGAATACGTAAAACATTCACGAAATAAATACAAATTAATTTAAACTTAATTCACGAATAAGTTAAATGAGAATCATAAAATTAATTTAATTAGAATAGTAATTTTTATTTAAATTATCATATTACTAAGTTAAATAATTATTTTATTATCTTAAATAAAATAATTATATCTATATTATAGTATATTATTATTATATTATATTATATTATATTATATATAAAATGAGTTAATCAAAAGATTATAAATAATTAAAGAATCAAAGAGATTAAAATATATATAATAAATTAAATATTTATTATATTTTTTATTCTTTAATTAAGTTGAGTGTTAGACTTTTTTTTTTTTAAATATATATTTTGATTTGATATTTTGATTTGATTGATTAAGATCTCAGTTTTATAAAATATACTTGATTTTTTGTAAGAATATTTTAACATTCATCATAAGATAGAGTAACATTATTTAGAATCAAATGATATGAATGAGAAAAATGGCGATTAATAAAAGAGCACGAATATTCTAATTAAAAATTAAGAAAAGTTGTATTGAAGAGAAAACAAAGTTACCAAAATTTAAAAAAGATCTTGATAATTTTAAGAAGAAGAGTATAGAAAAGTGGAATACTCTTAGGTAAAAGAACACCCAAATAAGATAGAAGTTGGTAGAGATTCACAACAAGACATCTTGACAAAGCCCAAGATTATTAAGAAGGGAGAATGAAGCACAAACTTGTTCAAAATCTATCCCTTCAAAAATATAAGAGGTTGAGAGAAATCTAAAGATAAGAATGCACTTTCACACGTTCTCCCATACCACAATGAGCATTAGGGGACATCGCCGACATCCATTTGTTGATGAGATCATGGAAACCTCATTGCCGGAAAATGTGGAAAAACTTGACCATGAACAAATATGATGATACCATGAATCCTGATGAACAGATCGATGTTTATGTCACACAAGTCAGCCTATATGCAACAAAATATATCGTCTTCTACTAAGTCTTCCTCACTACCTTCAAAAGAGTAGTTTAGAACTAGTTCACAAGATTGTCTCCCTCCATTGAATGTTTTGAGACTAGTTTTTAAGTTTGGTACGTAGTTCACAACTAGATGATCTCATCACTTAACCTTCATTGCACTTATCAATATCCAACAAGATAAAAGGGAATCCTTGAGGGAGTTCATGGAATACTTTGGTAAAGTAGCGCTTAAGATATGAAGCTTGAACCTTAAGGTAGCACTACACTACATGGTTATAGTTTTAAGGTCAAAATGCTTCTCGGATAGCTTATGTAAAAATCCAACAATCGATCTAGACATTATGCTACAAAATTAATGCAACTTAAAAAGTTAAAAGAGTTTAGAAACCAAGTGTGAGTCGATAAGGTCTCAAAAAAGAAAATTTTCAATAGTTAAAAATGAAAGATAACGAAATCACATCCAAAGCATCTAGATCATAATGGGTCGCGCTTAACTCATTACACCCTTCTAAATGCCAAAAGAACTAGGATCCTAGAAGACAACTCTTCCATCTCTTCCATCAAACTTCACCTCTAAAAAGAATTGAATGGAAAAGTGACAATTCGAGAAGAATCATGCAAACTAAGAGTGGCATGAAGATACAACTTTAAGATAAAGTCGAAAGCCTTCTAGCAAGGACGACTCTTATGACAAGTAAGAAACAATGCGTGACCCATCAAAGGGAAAAATACCATCATCTAGAAGGATCATTCTGTATCACTCAAGCACTATAAAGCAAGCATACCAATTAAAGCATCTATCCAAGAAGTTATATTGAGAACGTGAAAAACAAACCTTTTGAACTTTTCTTTTCCTACCACTAATATTTTTTCACTAAAATAGGTTTTGCCCATAGAATTTTTAACAAAGCACCTTGAATAAAATTTTATTCATTTTTTTCCTTCTCAATTTCGTTTTATCTCACCCTAGGATACTTCACTTGATCTTGAGTGATCTCTCCTAAACACTTCAATGACATCTTGGCTAATGATGCTTCACTCAACTAAGAATGATCCTTTTTAAGCATGTCTACACCATCTCGGTCAACCAAGGGTAATCCCTCCCAAACATGTCAACACTATTTGGCCAAAGATGTTTCACTCAATCAAAAGTGGTCCTTCACTTACAAGTCATTGCAATCTCGACCTAGGACGCATCACTCAATCTAGAGTGATCTTTCCCAAGTAGGTTAATATTATCTTTGCCTTTGATGCTTTAGTCGATCTATAGTGATCCCTTTCGAGCAGGTTAATGCTATCTTGGCCTTAGACAATTTACTAGATCTAGAGTTACCCCTCTCAAGAAGGTTAACATAATCTCGGCCTAAGAAGTTTCACTCGATATAATTTGATCCCTCTCAATTAAGTCAATGTCATCTCAACTTAAGATGCTTCACTTGATTGAGAATGATTCCTTTTGAGCATGTCAATGCCATCCTTGCTTAGGATGCTTCACTTGATTTAGAGTAATTCCTTTCCAATATGTTAACATCATCTCGACCAAGGATGTTTTAATCGATTAAGAGTGATCCCTTCTAAGCATGTCAATACTATCTTAGCCAAGAATGCTTCATTTGACTAAGATAAAAAAGAACTATGTTTTTATTTTCTCTTCACAATTTTAATCTTATTTTGTATACTTGACTTGTGATTAGTGTATTTGTTAAATTTGTTGTAAAAATTATTATATGAGATATTCATCATCTAGCCTTCTAGTCATACTCTTAATCTATTTATTTTATCATATATTAAAAGTAGATTATGTAATGTCTTGAGTTGGGGCAGACTTTTGGGTGGGTCTTAGGCGGGAAGAGTATTTAAACTTAAATTTTTTTTAATCCCTCTCATTTTTCTTATTTTTTTAGATTTCACACTCATTCACTCTCTCTAAGTGTTCTCTTAATTCACCTAAATCCTCTCAATCATTTTCCTAAAAATTCTCCTTCAATTTTCATCCGTTTTGGAATCCGAAGATATCGAAAGAAAGATCTCAAGGAGAGGAATGTTTTGCATTGATTAAATTATGCACTTAGGTAAATTTTCCCAAATCTCAAATTCTAGGATTCTTGATTAAGGGTTAATTTGGAGATTTGGGTAAATTGTGGAAGATCTTGGCCAATTCTTGTTAGATGATGGTAGTAATTAGAGTGTTTTATACTTGATTTATTTTTTGTAATTGATGAAGAAATTTCCTATTTGCATGTTGAATGATGATGATTAATCGGTAGAATTTTCTTGAATCATGTTTATGAAACTTGGAATTTCTTTGATTGCATTGGATTTATGATTTAAGTTTGGTTCTTGAGGTTGTTTGCGTCGTATGCAAGTATTTTCACTCAAGCGAGTGACCCTAGGTTGCTCTCGGATGCATTCTCACTTGAGTGAGGCACTTTTCCCATGAGCGAAAATGCCCAAACCTGGATTTTTCTCTTGGGTGCATTTTTGCTCGAACGAATTGCTCTTTAGAATATTTTTGCTTGAGCGAGATTGTATTGCTTGAGTGAAACAATCCTGATTCTGAAAAGTTTGCTAAGTTTTAAAATGAATCTATAAATATAAATAAGTAAGAAAAATGATAAATGAATATATTAAAATGATGTATGTTTTTAAAAGTCAATTACAATAGATTATTAAATGTATGCTTATCATTGAAATGTATGAGATGTTGTGAAATTATAAAATGCTGGATTACTAACTTATTATATGGAATCAAAACTGTGACTAATGTGGGATTGCATTAAATGAATAAATTATGGTGTTGCTTCTGAATAAAGTTATATAAATTGTTGGAATTGGTGGATATTGTGGATTTGTGTGCAATATGATGTATTTGAATTGAGATTATTGGAAATAAAGAAATATTGGAAGATATCCTTGTGTATGGTTGTGGTATAAGTGAGTACTTAACCAATATGAAATGCTTAAAGGGCTTTATGCACAATGATTGAGATAAATAGTGAACTGAGAATCTGTGTTTACCTTAGATGTTGTGATTTATTTTGTGATGTTTTTGTTTGAGCCAAATAGTTATCATGGGATACTATTTATCATAACTGTAGTCTATATGAGATTAACAAGACCTAATGTAAGGAGGTATCCAAACTTTAATAGTATTCTAGTCAGGTAGACAAGGATATCATATGGTGACAAGTCGATGGATATTTCACTTGCATTATTCAATGGTGGAAGTAACCACTTGATAGGTGTTTTGAAAATCACCCTATCGTGTAGCGCCTGAATGAGGATAAATAGGTGATTTTGAGGTGAAAAAGATTTGTTAAAGGACAACGTTTATTGTTTGGTGATGGTTAAGTATGATAGGTGAGTCAAGATATTTCACTTGTATAGTCTTTGAAGTCAAGAATTTCATATGATTATGCAGATGAGTTTCTCTAATACTTTAGGTGATTACAATTAACTAAATATAAGGAATTACATGTGTTTTAAATTTAATTATTATGAAATGGTGTTGAATTGAATTATTGGATATGATTGAATTATTGTTAATTTATTTATAATTAAATTTGATGTTGTTTACACTAATTTATTCTTATTATTTTTGTATTTGTGATTTTATTTTCACATAGTAAATCTTTAAAATAATATAATTTTAGAAAGATAAAATTATATATTATATATTAAGTTATAAAAAAGTAATGCAAAATTTGTAAGTAAATATCGTAGATAATTATATAAATTATTTGTAATTGTTTATTTGTTTAAGAAAAGTATATTATTTATGTATCTTATTTTAGTTTTTGAATTAAATACGAATTAAATTACAAAATAGTTCTTTAGATATTATCTATCCTATATTATCCAGAAACAAAAATTAAACCTAAAATATAATTAAACTCTTATATTAGAATAATCATTTAAGAAAAGTATATTTAACATTATTTTTAATTAACAGATTAATGTAAAATTTGCTACACTAACATTATCAAAATAATAAACTCTCATTTGAAAAAAAAAAAAATACATTCGTAACATTTTTTTTGAAAAATATACGCCTGACATTGTTTCTAAGCTATTTTGTTTTTAAAATATATTTTGATAATAAGTTCATAAGGTGGTTTTAGATTGCGTTACACAATAAAGCATCTTGGTCGCAGTGACTGCAACAATAATATTTTTTAATACCTGAACTTTTAAGAACAGTTCAAATCCGGGTTGGTAACGTGTAATACTGTGAAAACATAAATGGTGGTTCGAGGGTTCTTCATGTTGGAAGAATAGTTTTAGAAGACGCTGACTCATTATTGTGTGTGACTAGAATCTGTCATGAATCGAGAAAAGCCAAACGTAGTAGACTGGTCAAGAATTGGCGAAAAGGGCCCAAAGTAAAATTTCAATCTCTGTCACCAAATATTAATTCGCTACCAATGTTTCTCACAGCCACAAACCAATATCATAAAAGACAACCACAACATAGAAATAGAGAAAGTCTATCAAACTAGAATACTTCCATCTAACATACAACAAATCTTATTTCAATACACATAAATTTTAAAAATATTATTATGTGATTTGTTGAGAAAATTCCATATTTACTAAAAAAATGAGACCGAATTATAATATACAAGTGAGATGTAAACCTCACCTTCTGAACCGATTTTGAGGGTGAGTTATACGTCATAATCACTACCTGATTGTTAAATAATTTTTAATTTCAATCATTTTATTTATTTATTTATTTTTGTAAAATTCCTAATAGATATAAAAGTTAAAGGTTATTGTTCGTAATACAAGATTAGTGTCTCTTAATAAATTTAGAGACAACTAGTATAAGCTTTCATGAGTCTTCATTGTTCTTTAATGATGTCTTCCAATATTATTAATTTTGAGAGAAAAATTCACTTGTGATTACCATTCGATTATAAAGTTAGTATATAAGAATATATAAGTAAAAGTATGAATAATATTATTTTGTTATCCTAATTATGAAAGATTATGAGATATTTTAACATATTATAATTTTTACTATTATTATGTAATAATTATTTTATAATGTATTGGAATATTTTTATAAAAGAAATATTCAAAATATAAACAAAAATATTTTCTCATAAATACATTATGAAAATATTTGATTAACATGTGAGTTATATAGTAGTTTTTAATAAATAATTTAATGTTAAATTATTTTAAATAAAATATTTTAAGTTTAAGTTTTGAAGTTATCAGAAGTTGATGAGTAGTTATTCTAAGAATTATTTTTCTTTGTAAAATAATTTTATATGTCTTTTATTCTAAAGGGAATAGAAAAAAGTATTAAAAAAAACTTAAAGCGTTTCCGTATCATTAAAAAAATCATTAAAATTATTTAATTTTATTGGAATGTCATTTTATATAATAACATCTAACATATTAAACTTTTATTTTAAAAAATAAAATAAAATAATTATAAATATATAAAGTTACATTTATATTTGTTTTGGAGAATGATAAGAAAACGGTAATTTTGAAAAATAACGTTTTCCCTTACAATTTTTATTTTTTTTCTCCTTATACGAGTGGAAAATAATATACGTGGGAATGAGTGCAGAATGAGATATTTATTTTTCACGTTTTTTTTTTCTACCTAACAAGAAAAATACTTTTTTTCATGTCAATATTCTTACACTATCACTCTTTATTTTATATTTTTCCTTCAAACAAATGGATAAGAAAAAAATAGTTAAAACTAATTATTTTATAAACTAAAATTAGTTTATATATAAACTAATTTATAGATATTTTTATATAACTTTTTAAGTTTATATTTTTTAATTCGTACATAAATTAATTATAGTTTATAGAAAAAAAATTCTTCTTATTTTCTTATATAAAAAAAATTATGAAGAGAAAAAAACATAATATGGAGAGCAACATAAAATTATTTTGCTTTTGAAGGAATTATGTAAATTGAATATTTTTCATAGTGACGTTGTGATCTTGATGGGAATGGTAGATGCATTAGAAATTATGGCAGCATTTGGCACGTGTATTGCATGTGACCCATAGACAGTACGTGGGGGTGATAAGGACAAGAGAAGCATGTGACTTTGAAGTTTGATAAACTTTAATTAAAAATAACAATGATACGTAGATATTTGATTTTTCAATATATTTATATAATATTTATAAGTTGTTAAATTTATTATATTTGTGTTTATTATATAAATTTTTATAAAAAAATTAACTAAATATAAATATAATAATTATAAATATCTTATAAATGTTTTAAGAAAATTAAGTGCTATTTTTTATTAGAAATATAGGTGTTAGGTCCGCGCAGCCTCTTTTCTTCCTCTCATTATTCTCTTGGAGAGCAATTCAATTCATATTGCGGATTATTCAAACTCATTTTGAAACGTCAAATGCATGGTCACATTATGCCACATTATACTTCCATTCCTTTTCTAAAATAGTCTTTTATATTTAAATTTTATTATTTTCAAAATAAAGCTAACTAATTATATTACCAATATTTTATTAACATTTACTTTATTTTATATGATGATAAATGATTAAAAATAATATTATCAACGAAAATAAATTATTAGAAAAAGACCGAATTAACCTCCGTGATTCCTAACTTCCCATCAATCTTCTTTCAAACATCACGATCCATCTAAGTTTCTACGAAATTGTCACCAATCTTACGTAAGAGACGAGAAAATTGAAAGCATGAAATTAAGAAGAATTATGATTTGGAGCGTTGCATGGTCCACCTTCTCCGCGGTGGAATTTGTGAGGGGGGCATCTTGCAAGTTATAAACAATGTTTTCCATTTCTTCAACCGAAATATTCTTTTTCTATCTCTTTTCCTTTCATAGTTTTGCATAGTACGGACGTAGTGCTAAGCTTACAGAATCACTCTTGACCAACGGTTCTTTCTTTTTCTCTCCTACGTCGTACGATATGTGCAGATGCTTTGCCTTTCATTAATCTATTATTTAATCTAATTAAAAAATTTTAGTTATATAGAGTTAAATTTTTTATATTTTTTAGATGAAATCCAATTTAATATAAGTTTTAAAAAATATTTATTTTTGTTCAAAATTTCATTTTAATATATTTTTCCTTTTATTTTTTTAAATATTTTTATAAAAATAAACTATTATTTATATTTAAATGATTAAATATTTTAAAAATATATATTTAGTTAATCAAATGATTAAATAATAATTTTATTATTATAATGATTTAATAATTTTAATTAGGTTTAGATTGTTGATCATATTGAATTGAATTAATTTGATCAAATTACAAATAAAATTCAATTTTTCTTTTAGATTGGATTACAACATTCAATTACCTAAAGAAAAAAAACATCCTCATTAATATATATATATATATATATATATAAATAGTTATAATTATGTAAAAAAAATAAAAAATTGAAAATGAGAAAAATGAGTAGGTATGTAAAACTCTAAATACTCACATCTTAATCTTAGATAAATATCTTTAATAATATAAAAAAGTAAATTTTTATAATATAGTTTTAGTATAAATGCATCATAAAATTAATTTTTAAGTTTAAATATATGTTTCAAAACATATTTTTTTTAACTTATCACGATTACGGTGGATATATATATATATATATATATATATATATATATATATATATATAAAATCGAGTGAGAATCTCAAAACTATTCAGTCCTACGACTTGATAGACTTGTGTACCAGATAGATCTAACTATTGGACTGAGAATTAACTAAAGTCTTAGTTAGTAGGCTGAGAAGTACCCGGTGCTTACACTAAGCAAATGAGTCGAGATCATCCCGACCTATTAATGAAATATCCTGCCATAATTACAAAAGATTCGTAACGGTTCCAGAAAGGAAACATATGATCATTACGGATACTAAAAGTAAAAGCTCATGAAAAGGTAATTATGTATCATGGAATTATAAATAGACATGTCTATCAGGTATACACTAACTCTTAACCTAATACTAAACCCTGCTTACACAATATACTGACTTGAGCATAAGAGTGTAAACGCAGGTACCTCTCGGAAGCCGACCGAGAAAGAGAGAGAAGTAGATTGAGAAGGAGAAGGAGAGAAGCAGCAGAGAAAGTACTTGACCCTTGTAAGTATATTTTGGTGCCCATCGTGGGGTCAAGTGCAGTTAGAGTTATGTCGATCACTAAGAATATGAGTCAAGAAGATTTCAAGAGGCCAACTGAGGTCTCTCCCCAGAAGAAAGGCTACTGATGGAGGCTATCCTAAAGGTTCAAGGATATGAAGCGAATCCAATAACAAGAATCAAGGAATCACCACTTTCTTCAGCCTTAAATCGAGCATTATCATGAGCAATTTGAAGCTTGGATTCATGGTTAGTGTTATTTTTCTATTATTAGTGAATTTTTAATGAAACTTTTTCAGGTCAGAAAAGACTATTAAAATTGAAGATCAAGGTTACAATCTACACACAATATTAAAAAAAAAATGGCTAAAGTGGCTGAGCATATTACCACATGACACCCTCACACTAAAAGGAGGTGAGTAGGCCAACCAACATCTCCATGAAAGAAAGACATTTCAATTGATTTGCCAAAAAGAAAATGATATTGACAAACATTGATTGGGTTTGGCCCCACTTTAAAAAAGATGAGGTCGACCTTTCTATTAGTGAGTTGACACACTATGTGCCTTGTCGTGTCAACACTATTTCCTCATCATAATCAAAAGAGACATTTTGTCCTTCCAATATTGAAGAGTTAGGCTCGTGATTAGAGTTGTTGTAAGGTAATATAATCTGTCTTTACACTATTTACAAATTTAACTCAGGAGTTTTATTCTACTGTGCAATATGGTGCAATAATTTGGAAAATGTTAAAAAGGAGGATATTCCTGGTAAAGGAAATTTCTCTATTCCTCCATTAATTTTTATTGTCTCATTTGATAAGGGTGAATCTTAGGAAAATATTAAAAAGGAGGATATTCTCTACTCTTTCATTAATCTTTATTGTCCCATTTGATAAGGGTGAATTTCAGGAAAATATTATTATAAAGAAAAAGGTCATTGGAAAGTATAATGCCTAAAATTATTAAAGTTTCAACAAATACATCCATGGCGATTTGTTACTTCTCCAATTGAGCATTCATCCAATTCTGATATCACTTCTCAATTAGTTAATCTTGTAAAAAAATTTCAAAAATTTCTTACTACTTAGTCAGATGTCATGCTTACCTCATCCTTAAAGTATACGCCTAAAGACTATAGTTAATTGGGAGAAAGAAGTGGACACCAACATCTGTTGCTACCTTAAAGACCAACTCCAAAAAAGTGTTATCCTCATCACCACAAAGTGAGGGTTTATAATTTGGGCCACCACAACCGACCACAATTATATTACTTCAAAAAGCTTAAGAAAAACACATCATTATCATCAACATTACAAAAAATAACGAGATCAACTTTATTTCTTCAACAGCAAAAGCAGAACTAATTTGCAACTGTAGCTAGTGCCAAGCAAATTTCAAACAAAAACTTACTTTCATATTACCATGACACTACAAGAAGCATGGTGGAATTTTGAAAGCTCATGTTTCTCAATCCCAAGATGAAAAACATCATCCCCGAGTAAGACCTCGACCAAATTTGATTGAAAAACGTCATCTTCGAGTAAAACCTCGACCAATTTTGACTGAAAAATGTCACCCAAGTAAGCACTCGGCCAAATATGATTGAAAAACGTCATCCGAGTAAGCACTTGGCCAAATATGATTGAAAAACATCACCCGAGTAAGCACTCGGCCAAATATGACGGAAAAATGTCACCCGAGTAAGCACTCGGCCAAATCTTACTTAAAAATATTATCCCCGAGTAAAACCTCAGCCAATTTTGACTAAAAAAACGTCATCCCCAAGTAAAACCTCAGCCAAATCTGACTGAAAAACGTCATCCCAGAGTAAAACCTCGGTCAACTATGACTGAAACAAGTCACTCTCGAGCTCATCTCGGTCACTCGGCTCATCCAAGTATAAATAACATCTTGGTCACTTGGTCTCATTCGATTATAGGTTGACAACTCGATTTCATTTGAGTGCAACTAGGCAAGTTTTGTCTCATCCAAGTACAACTTGACAATTCAGACTCATCCCGAGCATATTTCAACAACTTGAGTACAGATAAATAAAATAAATCTTACTCGCAACTAGGAGGACTTGTGTACTGGATATTTCCCAATCCAGATCCTCCTAGGCCGAAGTCACCTTAAGTTCAAAGAATCACTTCGTCTGCCCAAGTTCGAAGAATCCCTCGGTCCGTTCGAGTTCCACTACTGAAACAATCACTCAGATATTCCGAGTTCAATTAAACCCAAAGTGGAAGAGTCACTCGGCTATCCCGGGTTCGACTAACCTCAAAGTGGAAGAGTCACTCGGCTATCCCGAACTAGGCCAAAGTATGCGCTTAAGTCCAAATTAAAGAGGCAAACTAATTAACCACAAGCAAAGTTCATCACACATCATGCCATCAAAATCATAAAGCCAATTGAGTGCCAAGAACCCCACGGTCAAAACTATTCAGTCGTTTCAGTCCAACTACCTTTATGACTTGGGGGGCTTGTGTACCAGATGGACCTAGCCATTGGACTAAGAGTTAACTAAAGCCTTAGTCAGTAGGCCGAGAAGTACCCGGTGCTTGCACTAAGCAAATGGACCGAGATAATCCCGACCCATTATTGGAATATCCTACCATAATTACAAAAGATTCGTAACAGTTCTAGAAAGGAAATAGATTATCATAACAGATCCCAAAAGTAAAAGCTCATGAAAGGTAATTATATATCATGGTATTATAAATAGTCATGCCTATCAGGTATACGCTCACTCTTAACCTAATACTAAACCCTGCTTACACAGTATACTAACTTGAGCGTCAAAGTATAAACACAAGTACCCCCCTACACAGTTTTGAAGAAGTCAGAAGCCGACCGAGAAAAAGCAAAACGAGAAGAAGAAGGAGAGAAGTAGTAGAGAAGGTACTCAACCCTTGTAAGTACAATATATATATATATATTACTTATATTTAATGCATAGAATTTTTTTTATAATGGTTAATAAAACCTATTTTAGATAAATATTTTCCTATAATGAATAAAACTTAATAAAACGAAGAAAGGTGATAGATGAATACCTCCACTTTAAACAACATTTGGTTGACACACAATATTAATGCCGATGTGGGACAAAATTTAAATTAAGTAGTTGCGACGTAGGTTTATGGTCCTACGTGTCATTTCTTTTGTCTCCAATACAATGTTCACTTCCTGCTTCTGTCATTGTTCTTCCGCTTGTTTGTATCCTTCATCTTCGTTCGTAGTTTCCCTCACAAAGGTTTGGTGCCCATTGACAATCGTTTGAAGGTGATTCTTTTTTTTGCGTTACTTTCTTGTTTCTTTCTTTCTTCCTTCTTCCTTTCTTTCTTCTTTTGTTTCGTTCTTACTATCCGTGATTCGGTGGTTTCATTCTTTCTTGTGAGTGTGGTAATGATGTTTATGTTTGTAGGGTTTAGACCGTCATTCGGTTGTGTTGTTCATCATTTAAAGGTCAGATTTTTTTTCGCTTCTTTCTTTCTTCGTTGTTTCTTTCTTCTCACTTTGTTTTGTTCTTGTTGTGTGTTGTTTGATGGTTTTGTTCTTTCTTGTCAGTGTGGTAGTGATGTTCATGTTTTTAGGGTTTAGGCCTTTGGTTGTGTTGTGCATCATTTAAAGGTGAGATTTTTTTTGAAGGCTTTCTTTCTTCCTTGTTTCGTTTCGTTCTTGTTGTCTGTGGTTTGGTAGTTACATTTTTTCTTGTGAGTGTGGTAGTGATGTTCTTGTTTATAGAGTTTAGGGTTTAGGGTCTTCGTTCGTTGTTGTCCCGCATTTTGTTGGGGTCTTTACACTTTAGGTTGTTGTGTTTGTCCGAAGATTTTTGTTTTCCAAAGCTTTTGTGGCATTGTTGTTGTGTTTATTTTTGTGTGTGTTTTGCAGGTTGGTAACAATTTTCGACCGGTGATAGTCAATCAGCACAATCCCATTGTTCAACAGAGAAGAAGGTAATCTGCAGACTGCTTTTTAAATGAAAGGGAATGGTTTTTAAATGAAAGTTAATGCTTTGAATAGATAATTATGTGTTAAATAGTGGTTAAGCTTTTAGAGTTAAAGTTGTTGAATTTGGTTAAGTTCCGAAAATTGTGTACTTACATGTGTTATTTGGTAACAATGTAAACTCTTTGTTGGTGCATGGGGTGTAATGTCACTGTTTGTTTTTGTTGACAATGTGTGTGTAATTGATGAATGTAGCACTCATATAAATTGTTTTATTATGGTTAATTATGTTGTTTTTTTTATTGAATTTGTACTTAGTTTTGTTAAAAGGAAATGTTTGTGCATGATTGATGGTTAATGTATCACTCATATATATTGTATTTATTTTGCTTAAATGACATTGTTTCTTGATGGTTGATGTAACTACCTGAGATATTGATTGTCTTGTTCTGGTTAACTATGTTACAATATGTGGATAACCTTATTGTTGGGTTTGTTTAATTTCAATGTCTGCATGATATGAGTAGTTGACATATTCATTAGTTTTTTGTGGTTATGTCTATTGCACTATGTGAATTAACTTGTTGCTGACTTGGTTAAATTACAATTTTGATTGGTTAGTGGGTTAAATTACAATGTTGATTGGTCAGTGGGTTAAATTACAATGTTGATTGGTCAATGGGTTAAATTACAATATTAATTGGTTAGTGGTTGATTAATTATGTTGCAATTTGTGGTTAATGTTGTATTGATTTTGGTTAAATGAAAATTTGTGTTCATGATTGATGTAGTTAGTTGATATGTTGATTGTTTTACTATGGTTAAATATATTGTAACATGGTCACAACCTTGTGGTTCAGTTGGTTAACTCACCATACTTGTGAAGAATTAATTAAAATAGCTCATATTGGTTTTTTGTGGTTAAGTCTATTGCACTATGTGAATTAACTTGTTGTTGACTTAGTTAAATTACAATGTTGATTGGTTAGTGGTTGGTTAACTATGTTGCAATTTCTAGTTAATGTTGAAATGATTTTGGTTAAATGACAATTTGTGTACGTTATTGATGTAGGTAGATGGGATGTTGATTGTTTTAGTATGATAAATTATGTTGTAATATGTGGACAACCTTGCAGTTCAGTTGGTTAACTTGCAATACTTATGAAAATTAATTAAAGTAGCTCACATTGATTTTTTGTGGTTAATTCTGTTGCACTATGTGGATAACCTTATTGTTGGCTTGGTTAAATTACAATGTTGATTGGTCAGTGGTTGGTTAACTATGTTGCAATTTGTGGTTAATGTTGTATTGAGTTTGGTTAAATGACAATTTATGCTCATGATTGATGTGGGTAGCTAAGTTGTTGACTGGTTTACTATGGTTAACTATATTGTAATATGTAGATAACCTTGTGGTCCGGTTAGTTAACTCACAATGTTTGTGAATAATTAATTAAAGTAGGTCACATGTTGATTAGATTGTTGTGGTTAATTATGTTCTAAATTGTGATTAATATTGTATTTAGTTTGGTTCAACGACAATATGTGTGTATGATTGATGTAGCTAGGTGAAAATATGCATTATTTTATTATTTATACACTTTAGTTGTAACCCTAAATTAATTACATGTGGTATAATTTATTGGGCAGGTATGATTATGGTATCTACATGTTGAAATACATTGAGATGTGGGATGGAGTGAAACATTGGGATGAATTTACAATGCTAGACTTTGTAACAGTATATTATTATGTAAATTACTCATTTTTTTCTCAACTTTTTGAAGCTAAACTTTTAAAGTTTTGTAAACAATACATTTGTCGTTGGGTATTGCACAAAGATAAAACTAAGAAGAGTAGGGTTTTGTCTGAAGCACATATTTCACCCGACTTGTAATATATGGAAGAACATATATCTTAATTTTAGACATCATGGTTTATGCTAAATCATTGGTTTAATGATAAACTTGTATATAACTTCACTAAACTGACTAATATGATGTAATATATATTTAATTAAGTTGGTGTCAATATCACTATTGGTTGTTATTCACATAATATGATTTATGGTTAATTATGTTTAAAGTGGTAGTGGTTAATTATATTCATAATTTGTTACAAGAAAAATGAGATATGGTGCAAACAAAGATGAAATACTAAACATTGAATTTAGTCCTTATCATTTATAAGGAAATTGGTAGTGAGTTCGCAATGGTAAATTTTGATTTTGCATATTATTAGAAAAACATGGTTAGTTGTGTACAACTTTGCGTTTAATTATGTTCACAATTGGTTAATGGTATAAAACTTTGTGGTTAGTTTAACTCAAAATTGGTTAATAGGAATTGTGAACATGGTTTAAGGAAAATGAGATGTCAAGTGTGGAATAATATCTTTTAACGTTGTTAAAACATTGAATGTATTATCATGCGTCTATAAGAAAAATTCATAATGACTTGGAAGTGGTAAATTTTTATTTTTCACATTTCGTGAATATCATGGTTAATGGTGTATAACTTTGTAAATAAAAAATGGTTAATGTGAATTCTGGATATGGTTCAAGGAAAATAAGATGTCAAGTGTGGAATAATATATTTTATAGTTGTTAAAACATTGAATGTATTATCATGCGTATATAAGGAAAATTCATAATGACTTGGAAGTTGCAAATTTTCATTTTTCACATGTTGTGAAAATCATGGTTAATGGTGTATATCTTTGTGGTTAATTTAAATAAAAAATTGTTAATGTGAATTCTGAACATTGTTAAGGAAAAATGAGATGTCAAGTGTGAAATAATGTCTTTTCCATTTGTTAAACATTGGATTTATTCTTTTGCATCTATAAGGAAAATTCATATTAATTTGGAAGTGAGAAATTTTCATTTTTCACATTCTGTGAAAATCATGGTAATGGTTTATAACTTTGTGGTTAATTTAACTAAAATATGGTTAATGAGAAATCTAAACATGGTTCAAAGAAAATGAGATGATAAGTGTGGAATAATGTCTTTTACAGTTGTTAAAATATTGAATTTATTCTTTTATTTCTATAAGAAAACTTCATATTGAGTTGGAAGTGGCAAATTTTCATTTCTCACATTCTTTGAAAATTATGGTTAATGGTGTATATATTTGGGGTTAATTGCACTAAAAAATGGTTAATACGAATTCTGAACATGGTTTAAGGAAAATGAGATGCCAAATGTGGAATAGTGTTTCTTACAATTGTTAAAACATTGAATTTATTCTTTTGCTTCAATAAGGAAACTTCATATTGAGTTGGAAGTGAAAAATTTTTATTTTTCACATTTTTTGAAATTCATGGTTAACAAATGGTGTATACATTTGTGGTTAATTTAACTAAAAAAATGATTATGCAAATTCTGGACATGGTTCAAGGAATATGTAATGCTAAGTGTGGAATAATGTCTTTTACATTTGTTAAAACATTGAATGTATTCTCATGCGTGTATAAAGAAATTTCATATTGAGTTGGAAATGACAAATTTTCATTTTTCACATTCTTTGAAAATTATGCTTAATGATGTATACATTTATGGTGAATTGCACTAAAATTGATTAATACAAATTCTGGATATGATTCAAAGAAAATGAGATGCCAAGTGTGGTACAGTTGTTAAAACATTGAATGTTTTCTCATGCATGTATAAGGAAACTTCTTATTGAGTTGGAAGTGACAAATTTTCAATTTTCACATTTTTTGAAAATCATCGTTAATGATGTATATATTTGTGATTAATTGCAATAAAAAATGGTTAATGAGAATTCTGAACATGGTTCAAGGAAAATGAGATGTCAAGTGGGAAATAATATCTTTTATAGTTGTTAAAACATTGAATGTATTCTCAAGCATGTAGTCCCATTAACCATACGAAAGTGTTGGGTGAAAACCAAGTCGAGAGGGATACAAACTATGAAGAAATTCGTCCAACCCTGCCTACATGCGCTAAGCGGTCTCGCTGAGCGCTTGACGAAAATCAAGCCGAGTGGGATACAAAATGCGAAGAAATCCGCTCAACCCTGCCTTCATGCGTTGAGTGCGTCTCGTTGAGTGCCACATAGAAGCGTTGGGCGAAAATCAAGCCGAGAGGGATACAAACTAAGAAGAAATTCGCCCAACCCTACCTTCATGCAATGAGCACGTCGCGTTGAGCGCCACATGCAAGTGTTGGGCAAGAATGTCAAGAGGGATATAAACTGCGAAAAAATTTGTCCAACCCTGCCTTCATGCGTTCAACGCATCTCGTTGAGTGTCTCATGGAAGTGCTGAACGGGTGGTTTCCACGTAAGCCACCCATGCCACATTTGCGGGTGTTTGGTGGGTGTTACATTTCTTTTGGGTGTTCGTGAAACATTTCCCTAAAATGAATTGGTATCATTGGTTATCTATATTTTTTTCATTAAAATATATAGTAATTGTCGCAATTTGTTTTCTATAAAATTTTACGTAAAACAAACTATAAAGTAAAGATAGATAGGAAAAAAAGGAGAGAAAAAAAGATAATTTTCTAATAAAAATAAATAAAAAGTTTTCACTAATATATAACTTTTATAATATATTTATTGTTACATTCAATATATAATGTGTAACATAACTTTTATAATATATTTATTGTTACATTCAATATATAATATATAATGTGTAACGAACTCAAAATTATTATTATTAAATAGCTAAATCTCAATGAATATAATAATACATGAATATAAGAAGGATATCTGAAAACATTTTTGCACACTACAAGAGTTGTATACACAGCTAGTTTACAAGTTCACATATTCTCTAACAAGCTTCTCTTAGTAAAAAATTATTTATAGATCAATATAAAGTTCATATTATACAATTATCCAAACTATCATAATCACTTCCCTTTGGAGACTCATCTGCAACAGTATTTGCTCACGTGTTGAAACACGATTATAGCAGTCTAATAAAATCACAAGACAGAGAAAAGTAAGGGTAAACTAACATAAACAAGACTCATCTCCGTAATATATAAACACATCACAATTAATAATATTCAAGTATTCAATTCAACATCAATCTTCATCTTTCACATCATTCATTTTATACACATACACTACACACAATTTCATACACACAAGCACTTAAAACTAGACAGACTCATCCGAATAAAACATATGGAATCCTTGACCTCAAAGGCTAAGACTTGTGCTTAATGATAACTAAGCAATGAATGTTGTCCTATCAAAGTCTTTTTCACCTCAGTACACTTGTTTATCCCCAAATAGCACCACACACAAGGTAGTTCTCAAACACTTATCTGGTAGTCACACCACCACAAAGTAGTGTAAGTAGAACCTCCATCGACCTCACACCACATGATAGTCCTGATCTACATGATTAGGAAGATCTTAGAAGTCTGGATATCTCCTTTACCGTAATTATCTTTAATTCCATATACACTAAAGCTATGTCAAATAGCATCTCGTGATAACTATTTGACTTGACCCATTCAGCATAATTATATTACTTCACATCACACATAACATTAAACCTCAACATCTCTATTAATCACAGTCCTAAAGATATTTCTCACACTTTTAAGCACATCATTATATGAACATTCTCATTACATTCTAGCAATCCATTATATAATCTCCTTTTCATCCTATTATTGTAACAACATACCATCTCATCAAGTTTCACACACTACTAGAAAAAAACCTTTTTACGTTAGTTAAATTGGACAATTAACGTCAAAAAATGAGGCGTCATTGAATCAGGCGACGTTAAATTTAACGTCGATTATTAAAATAACCGACGTTCAAACTTCATGATATAACGTCGGTTACTAAAATAACTGACGTAAAAACGTTGGAATTTAACGTCGGTTATTTCTATAACCGACGTTAAAAGTTTATTATATAACATCGGTTTTTTTTATAACCGACGTTAAAAGTTTATTATATATAACCGATGTTGAAATATGTTTATTTTATTGATTTAACGTCGGTTATTGTAATAACCGACGTTGAAATATGGATTTAACGTCGTTTTCTACCATAACCGATGTAGATTTTCGATCAATTTTGTGCATTTGAAATTGTTTTATATTAATATTTCTGTTATAAGACCTGGTAATCGCATATATATTAATGAAATGTTATTATAACAAGTAAACAATTACAATTACAATTACAAATAATGAAACAAAATTCCCATTTCATAAATAATACAATTACAATTAATCATTTAGATACAATAAGTAAAGAAAACCCTACTCTCTCTGTCTATGTGCAATTGTTTGTTCCTTCCTAATTTGATTTGGTACAAGTGTGGCTAATTCCCTAACTCTGTCTATTCAATTGTTGGTTCCTAATTTTAACAAAGTGTGCTGCCCATTTGTCTCTAACCATTTGTATGGTTTGATTAGGCAATGCTTCTTTCTCTGTAAATGCCTGTAAAAACGAAATAACTTATTGATTAGTTCCGATTATAACAAATAAATTGAATTTAACAATTTAGTTAAATAAGATGATACTTACCTGGTCCCAAGTATCTGTAATGTTTCAAAAAATAATGAGCCACATCCAATACATCACGTAATATCCACACTCGAATGAACCTGGTTGTTTGTTACACTAAAAAATACGACTTATTAATATATAGTTTAGCATAAAAACTTAAATTAGATACACTAAAAAGGTACATACCGTAATAAAATTCTAAGTTGGAGGGATGCTTGTGTGTTTTCCACGTAAACTACTGCAAACCTTAAGTACACTAATGAAAAATATTGGTTAGGGTTTAGGCTTTAAAATAAAAGAACTCATATAAAAATACAAGTAGGATGTTAAAAATACATACCCGTTTACAATACTTTTGATGTCAATGTCAGGTTTCCTCCCCAATGAGCAGAACCAACACACAACATTCTTCTTAGGTAAAATAACCAATAGCTGCCAATGGTTTCTGTATAATTACCAATAATTAGAAGTTATTGAATAGAATAATATAAGGAAAAATGATATTTTGCATAACTTAATGGTTTAAATAAGCCCCGAGGTATATATCTCTCTTTGACTCCATCACCCAGCCTTGGATATATTTTTGAACTTCTTCTCTTCTATTTCCTGATTTTTGTATTGATTGGGGCTCCAGGAATCCATAAGTATCTATACAGCCTTGCTCCTCTGCCATCTGATGCAGCATCCTATAATATACCAATGTGGTTAACATGCATACATGTCATATAACCCTAAATAAAGCAGTGTATGTAAAAGCTATATATGTACTTACAGTATCCAAACTTGTAGAACAACTATGTTTAGACATTGATTTCCTTGAGCAATCTCCAAGGCATCTGTGTAGGCAATGTATATAGGGAATTCTTCATTCTGCACCCCAAATAACCGAGCATCCCATTGTAGTTCGAATTCCTTTATAAACAACTGTGGAGAAATTGCAAGCAAATCATATATGGGTCTTGATGATTCCTCCACATCCGGTGTCTTCTCCTTCTTCTCCTTTTTCTCCTTCTCCTTCTCCTTATCCTTAAATGCATGATTGTACCAGTTTTTAGTAGAAACCGACGTTGTTTGGTGACGTAGAAACCCCAATTTGTAGTAGTGACACAATCATAACACCTTTACAATCTAGTACTTTATCCAATCATTAACATGTAATTTATTACAGTTTACACTAACTCCACATTTATTCCATTAATAACGAATTCTAATTTTGTTCAAGTCAAAGTCACAATTTAAAATAATTTCCATATTGATAATATCATCATTCCAAATAAATGAATTATGAAAATCTGTATAATCACACCAAGAATTACCACATGCTTATATATCTCATCTCATAACATTATAATTTCATTCTTATATCTAAAAAATCATTTTGAAGTTAGGATATTTTCACTCAAGTAGAACAATTCTTACTCAAGCGAAAATATTCCAGAGAGCATCCTTAAAACTGAAGAATTTTCGCTCAAGCAAAAATATTCCCGAGAGCAACTTTAAATCTGGAGATATCATGATCTTTATTCACTAAAAATTTCATATCTTAAATTATACATATTATTTTTACATGAAATAAAGTCTATTAGCTAGATAACATCTAGGGTCAAAACTTTTATGCAGAATACTTTTCCAAATTCAAAATAAAAACATATAAAAAAGGGTTTATAAGTTCAAAGCGAATATATTTCCTAACAACTTGACCTTCAATTATAAAAAAAAACATATCTTGAGTTATACGTATATTTTTTACGTGAAAAAAAAGATGAGTTAACTAATATCTAGAATTACAACTTTCATGAATATCACTTTTCGAAATTCGAAATAAAAATATGTCACATTTTCGCTCAAGCGAAACTCTTCTCGCTTAAACGAAAATGAATCTAAACAATCTAAGTCATTCTCGCTCTAAGCGAAAAATTCTTCATTCAAGTGATGGCATACAATGCAAGAAAACTCAATGACCAAACTTAAATCATTGATTCCAATCAATTACGATAATTCTAATACTCCTAAACATAATTCACACACATTATATCAATCAAACAGTTTCAATTCAATCATATACTTAATAATTTTACTATTAAATTCATAATATTCATTCAACCCACTTTTTATCTATAAATCAAAGAAATATAATCCAATTAACTTCTCTTACCTCAATTTCCACCAAATTTCTTAAAGTTCCAAAGTTTTTCCCAAAAATTATAACTCAAATGTATCTAATTACAAAAATATCTTAATTAATCTAAATTACTAAAAGTCTAGTTAAGTTATTCTAAAATCTCTAATTTCCCCTAATTTTTATTTCCAAATTAAGAATCTTAACAATAAGATTAAATGAAATTAGCTAATTGTACACATAACTCTTACGAGTAGTGATTATTTCCTTCCCACTACTTTTAAATCTACAATGCACCAAGAAAAAAGAAAGAGATATAGAAAAAGGTTAGAGAAGATTGGGAGAATGAAAGAGTGAGGGAGAGTCACAAATCTAAAATGTCACAAATGAAGCTGATTAGAAAAATTAAGTTGTAAATACTTCTCTTCCCACTCTAAACTAACTAATATAATAGACACAACACCTATCCACATGCTTCAGCCCAAATTTTAACTTATTATAAAATAAGTGATTAGTAAATAGACATTAAATTATATTATTTGTTAATATAATGTATAATTTTTTATTAAGAAGTCTTTTTATTACTTACTTAAAGTGTATATCAATCTGACCGTTAATATATGGAATTCTTTTTCATTAATTATTATGTCTGATTGAAATTTTTTTCGTCCTATTTTAGTTTTCTTGCACACATTAATAAAATAACTGGTGAAATTATGATAAGTCGTTCAACCCCTAAAATAAATAAATAAATAAATAGATGTGTCATAATTAAAAGATTTACAACCATGACTCAAAAAATAAATATAATAAAAACTTTTATAACTATTTATTACAAATTTTTATTAATAAAACGAATATTACCTTTTACATATGTTTATATATATATATATATATATATATATATATATATATATATATCAAATGCTTGTTTATATAATGGAATTTCTTTTAATATAAAAGGATAAAAGTTAAATTTAAATATATTACTAGTAAAAAAATATCTACGCAGACATGAAATAAGATTTAACCATTTTACTATGCCATTTTATTCATCCACATAATTTAGTATTGAGATAAAACTTTATTGAATATTTTACACAAATAATATGTATATTAATAAAAATTGGAAGGATTGTGTTTGAGAATTATAACTCAACTTGATTTTTCATCTAAAATATTTTCTTTCTACTTTCTAGATATTCAAGGTCTCACGAAAAAAAAAAATATATATTTTAATGATTTGATGGAAAATTCTCGAAATGGATAAGAAAATTCTATGGAATGTTCTCTCTGTGCATGCATTTTTCCACAAAGAATATTTTCTATTGTTTATTTTGCTCATAGCATATCTTGTCAAATCATTGAAAAAAAATATTGTTGTAATTCAAAACTTATATAAAATTATAATACTATAACATATTTTAATATAAAACCGCCATGCTTAAAAGAATATTCTTTTGGATAATTGTTATTATTGTATTTTAAAAAAATTTAAGTTTATATATTTAGCTTAGCTAATAAGTATAAGACGTAAAGGAGCTTGATCTTACATTAAAATCCACAACTTATTTAATAAAATAGAAATTAAAAATGATAAATAGTACTAAAGTGTTAGCTCGAATAAGACAAATATGATATGACGTGTAAACATATTAGTGGAAACAAATTTTTTACTTAAATTGGTTATGCAGTAATATTTTTAACAAATAACTATTTTTCATACTAAATAAAACTCCGATAAAAAAGAAAATAATGTTCTCTAGAACTATAGACGAGTTGTATAAATATAAGCAACATATTCATGGATCATCAGAATTATCCACATTTTGATTTGAAAATAAAAAAATTGTCATTGATTATTAGAAATTTGACTAACAAATAATGTGAACTTTAGTTTAACCCAGTCAAAGTTGGAAAATAACAAGCAGGTGAGTTTTAATGTCAAGGGACAACAACAATACCAGTATTTATAGTGATTCTTTTATATATATATATATATATATATATATATATTATTGGTCAATACCTAAAAGTAAAATAACAAATATCGATTAACATATCTCAAATAAATGACATAAATTTACTTATATTACATTTAACTCATATTGAAATGTGGGAGATTATGAGTCATCCCATATATGAATTATACTAAGAAAAATTCTTGTTAGTACTGAATTTATCAACATCGTGAGAAATTGAATATTTATAGAAAAAATATAATTAATTCTAAATTCAAAATGCTAAAATATAAGAATGAATGTTTAACGTATATGTATTTACTTCAATTTATTTAGATATTTCTCTCAACTCTTTTAAATCACGTACGGTATATTATATAATTAAAGTTAAATGATCATAGCTTAATCAAAATCGTTTACTTATAATATAGTATATATAAAATAAATTTATCTTAATATATTTTATCTATAAAATACGTAAATATTTTATTTTTAATAAAACCATGTGAAGGTAACACATTTAATTCTAATAATCGTAATACTATCTAAATCAAGAATATATAAATGATGCGAGTTGATCTTCTTAAAATATATATATATATATATATATATATATATATATAAATAAATAAAAGTAAATACTGGTATTGTTGTTGTCCCTTGACATTAAAACTCACCTGCTTGTTTAACACAACATGCATTTTTTTTTTCTTTTACTATTTTTACTCTTTTGTATATAATGGATTAGGGAGAGATTTTCTTATCATGCTTACCCCACTACTTGTGATTGTCTGCATCATTCTTTCAATAATATTCAATCTTGCCTTTCAAGAAAAACAAAAAATATATGCACATTCGCAATAAAAAAAGTGAGTTTAGAAAATAAAATTATAAGAAAACCCAACTAAATCTATATATTAAGATAACACTTCTAACCCGTACAATGTGACTTATAATTTACTATATTGTTCTACTCCAAGTCCCAATTGATCAGCCATTAACAAACATAATGGTAAAGTCTAAGCAAGGCAATAACAAGTTCTTTTAATTTTTTTAAATTGAAAAAAATATTATTTCTTTCAGAAATTTTCTATTAGAATTCATATATGTAACATACTTGATTCTTTTAAATTAAAATTTGTTTGAGATAAGAAAGAGATTATTTTTAAAAATTAAAAAAAATATTTTTTTATAATAAGAAATATTAATACTACAAAATAATTTTTTTAATGTATGTTGTTTGAATTTTTTAATTTTTTTTATTAAAGTAAATTGATGTAAATTTTTTAGAGCATCTTCAATAAAAGTAACTCACTTGAAAAATATAAATTGTGATCTTATTATACAACATCATTCTTAAGCAATTTATATTAATTTTATTCTAATAAAAAAAAATTTAAAAGTTTCAACTAACTTACATTGAAAAATGTATTTTATGATATTTATAATTAGTATTTTAAAATGAATAATTTTTTATTTTTAAGAAATTATTTTTTATATAAGAAATAAATCTCAATTTAAAAGAATCAAATATATTACCTATTATAAACTTTAACAGAATATTTATCAAAAAAAATAATTTGTTCAATTTAAAAAAGTTGTGTAAGAACTAGTAATAGTTAGTCTAAGTGAGACAATGAGTTTAAGTGTGAAAGGGTGGAAGTGTTTAGTAATGTTTTAAAAGAATTTTAAATAAAGAAACTAAACATTTCAACCTTTATTAACTCAAATCCACTATCTCTCTAAAATTCTTTTTTTTCCAATCTCTCTATCTTGTCTCTAACTTATATTCCTCCTCCTTCATCCTTTTCAAGACCCGAAGGTACCAAATCGAAGCTTGTGAAGAGTAGATCACATCCAACCGATTGGAATTTTGATTTAGGTAAGTTTTTCTCGCTCAAAACCCCCATCTTCCCAATCTGTTTTGTGGTTGCATGTGGGTCCCAACCCCTTGCATGTGAACTTTTCTTCATCAATATGATTCTATCCTAGCTTAGATTCTTAGTGGTGTGTTTGGATTGTGAAACAGATACTTAGATAGCTAGTTAGAGCACTGGGAACCTTGTCCTGTGGAGTAGGGAAAGTGACATTTTAGACTCCAAAACAGGTAAGGGAAGCTAGTCCTAATTTGAAATGTATTGTGAGCTTTTGGGAATTTGGATTTGGAAGGCATTAGAAAACTGTTTTGAAATTTTAACTCCTGATTTGAGAACTGGAAATTTGGGGATGTTTTGGATGATCTGTTAATGAGGTTGTTTTGATTGTAGTATGTTAAGCCTGTTTATTTGTTGTTCTGTCAATGTGCTGGTGTTTCTAAATGACCTGAAAATTTAAATTGTGCTTCATAGCAAATTTAACAATTGAAATTGGAAGATTTGGTAGATATTGAAGAGCTTGTTGTATTGAACCAATTTGAGCTACCTGACCCATCACATTAGCATGTTTAGATGTGGTAAATTTATGAATTGGGTCTAGTAAATTAAAGTGGTTTTTCTGTAAAATTTTTTAAATAAAATAATTGTAGCTTAACCTATATTTAGGAAATGGAAAAAGAAACATCTGAACATTGACACAGTGAAAGTTAGTTTTGTTTAAGATTTATCTAGAACCCTAAGACCTGAGATTTTAAAATAGTGAGCACAACTATATTCTTATTTTTGTGATAGGATTTGCCACTAATAGAAATGTGTTATCAGAACTTGCAAATTTTGTTAATTGTATGTGGAGAGAAATTATTGATTTTTGAATTGTGTGGTTTGAATGTTTAAAGATCATGCAAAAACTATGTTGGATTCTGTGATTGTATGAAGACTGAGTTGATATGGTTGTTACTCCTTGGATAAACTGAATTTGGTTATCTAGAAGAGATAATTCTAATATAACATTGATTTTGATAAGTTGATTGGATGATCATAATTGGATGGTTGAGTTATGTAGAAAAGTCACAGTAGATAACCTGATCCAATATATTTGAAGAAGGTGTGGCATAGATTGTTTTAAAAAATCATAGACATGAGCAATAGGTAAATGGGATCAAGGGGTTCTAAGTTAACTTTTATGCAGAATTCACTTATCTACAAATCTACTCAGTAGATTGTTACTCTGTACTGGAAAGAAGAATTCAACTTAATCATTTATAGTAAGTATGCACGAGTGAGAATTTTATGAGATTTATGTTGGTATGAGGCCTTGATGCTCCTATTGAGGGGAGCTTGATTTTATGATATGAGTATGATGTTGGTAATGTAGTGTGTATGGATTTAGGGATATGTTATAGGGTATCCAGACCTTAATGTAATGACTCTCTAGGTCACATAGACTAAGATTGTCATGTGGTGAAGATCGATGGAGGTCTTACCAATTGTCTTTATGATGGTTGGTGAGACTACCCTGATGTGTGATGGGTGTGGGGATGTTTTGTGGATGATCTTGGAGTGAAAAAGACCCAATGGTCGGCCGGTTAGGCCCATGGTCCTAGAGTACACATTAGGTGCTAGGCCTAGATATCTGAAATCTATACAGTCTTCCAGAAGGCATCAGTCTTGATTCTGAATATGTTTGAAATATATAAAGCTTTCGGTAGGTCCTTACACTTGTATGAAATTTTATGCTTATTATTAAATAGTTTATGAATTCTTTATGGTTTGTCTATTTATCACTAGCTTACCCTTTCTTGTGTGTATTGTGTTTTTAAACTGTCATGATCGTGTCTTTGCATAAGAGCAGATAACAGGTCTTTAGAAAAATCATCGGTGAGGTAAAGTAGGAACTAGGTGCACCTTTCTCTTTAGGTGTAATGGAATCAAACAGTAAACACTTAGTTTCTTTTAACTTAAATTATTTTAAAAAAAATGTAATAAAAATAACACTTTATGTTTAGTAAGTCAAAAAAGATTTTTATGTTTGATATATATATATATATATATATATATATATATTATGCTGATGGAGGATCTTCTATTAAAGGTGATATTAATTAATTATTAATCTATACACAAACACCAGAAATATTAATAATCTATAGTTAAACTTTGATAATAAAATATAATGTAAAAGGTATGCTTAGATAAATTTCTCCAAAAGAATTTTTAGAATAGAAAAATTAAAAGAAAAAAAATAGAATTAATTTTAACTTAATTATATTATCTATAAGTTAGTACGTAGAATCTTTTATATATCTAATCAAAATTATATTTTTAACTTATACATAAATTAATTTTAATTTGAAAATAAATTACTTTTTTATAATTTTCTCATGTAAAAAACTTTATAGAAATATATATATATATATATATATATATATATATATTATAAATTTAGAGAAAGAGGAATTTAATTCAAACTCCAAATCGCAAACATTATTGCTAATATGTATGTTAACATTGTTATGAAAAAAAAAAAGAGTTGAACATAAGCAAACTAAACTAATACAGATAAGGTATCGATTATATTTATGATACATTCAAAATTGATAAAGACGGATAAGATCTTAACCATATTTACGAAACACTCAAGACTTACCAAGACCCTCCCAGTCTAACACTTTCTTGGTCCGACACCAGTAAATATGATTGATTATCTTTAATTATGGATTAAGTAATTAAACAACCATTACTTATATGATTATGATTAAGAAATATTAATTAAGACCTACTAGATAAGACTCATAAAAATAATATAAATAGGTAATAAATGCTAGGTACGAGGGATTTTTATCTTTTTCAAGCCACAATAATTGAACCTTTTGACGGTATAATTGAATTGAGCTGCAATAACATATACACTCCCTCACCGTGGACCATGAAGATCACAGATTGAAGTTGGAGGAAGCAGTGAAGTCTAGTGAAGACTATCTTGAAGTGTCCAATTCTAGCAAGAATATTTGACATCCATCGTGAGACCGATCTAAACAATCAAGATTATGATTTTCAAAAGGAATATGAGGAGCCAAGAAGAGTTGAGAACAACTATGGATGATGCAGCAAACAAAGAGAAGTCACTACTAACTAAGTTGAGAAGGGAACTAAGTGAGCTCAAGAAGAAAAGTGCGGAAGAAATTGATGAATTGAGGTAGGAAAATGCATGAATGAGGAGAAGGTTGGTAGAGAAGGAGGGCGCCTCCTCAGACATTGAAGCACACACACAATCTCAATATCATGGCACTAACCACTTGTAGTTGTCCATGAGGGAGGGAGTCATAAGGGTATATTATACCGTACTACCATCTCGACATCACAAACGCCTAGTGGCAGACGAAGACATCCCTTTGTAGATGGAATAATGGAAACACTATTGTCGGTACAATGGAAGAACTTGACCATTGATTGATACGATGGAACGACCGATCCAAACGAGCACATATATGTCTATGTGACTCAAGTAAGCTTCTATACCACAGTTGATGCAATATTTTGCAGATTTTTTCTAAATTCACTAAAGGGTGCAACTCTCAGCTAGTTTACGAAGCTCCCCCATATTCGATAGATTGCTTTGATATGCTAGTCACCAAGTTTGGGATGCAATTCGCGACGAGTCAGCTATATCATTTGACGTCTATCGCATTGGTAAATATTCTCCAAGAGAAGAATGAGTCATTAAGGGCATTTATGGAGAGATCGGAAAAGGTTGCTCTGAAGATTCGTAATCTCAATTATGAAGTAGCTTTGCACCATATGGTCACGACCCTTTCGCTAGAGCCATTCGTTGATAGTTTGTGCAAAAAGTCGATGAAAAATCTTAAGAAACTAAGAGCTTCCAACTTCATGCAACTAGAGGAGCTACAATAATTTCGTGCGCATGCCCGTTATGAACCGCTCAAGAGGAGTGAGAGTGAAAACAAAGAACTTGAGAAGGAGAAGGAGAAGAATGTACAAGTTCAACCAAGACTGAAATAACTGAGAACACCTCATTTCTTGCACTATACCCCGTTAAATGTGGATAGAGGGTGAGCACGTGAAGAGGCCTTGAATGTTGATCTAATTCAAGCGCCAAAGAAGATCCCATCCCCCCCGAATGCTGACCTTAGTAGGAAATACTGGTACCATTAGAATCATGGACACTCCACCAAGGAGTGCATGGCCTTGGAGGACAAAATTGAAGAATTAGTATAGGTGGGACATTTGCAAAAGTTCGTTAAGAGGAATGATTGTCGACAGAAGCGTCCATGGGGGTGAGGTGAACGATAGAGCAGACCTCCCCACCACCAAAACTACAATCGACAAAGACACACTAGTAGAAAGGAGGAAGTGAGAGAGGATGAAGGAATGAATCAATCGTTGAGGTATCATAAACACAATTGTAGGAGGATTTACGAGAGGAGGATTCTCTAACTCAACCGAAAAGTGATACCTTAGAAGCATACAATCCGTCGCGATGAAAAATAGAAAGATGTCAAGATTGCGGCTAATCACATTTGTAGACGAGGATTTTAAAGGTATCGACTCGCAACAAGATGACCCAATGGTTATCATCGTGGAAGTGGAAAACTTTGTGGTATGAAAGATGCTGGTGGATCATTGCAGTTCGATCGATATCTTGTACTAAAAGATGTTCTAGAAAATGAAACTCTCAAAGGAAGCAATACAACCTTACAACAACCAAGTTGTGAGGTTTTTGGGAGAAAGAGTGGATACCAAGGGGTACATTGACTTGTATACCAAATTTAGGGGAGGAGGAATGCACAACCGAGTCACCAAAGTACGATATGTGATAATAGATACACACACGTTGTATAATATGTTGTTGGGATAACCCTCTCTCAATAAACTCAGTACCATCATGTCAACCCCCATCTAACAATGAAGTTTCCATCAGTAAATGGAACTATAATTATTGTGCATGGAGATCAGAAAGGTGGCCAGAGAGTGTTATGTGACAAGTCTAAAGGTCACACAGGTAGAGGCGAAAGGGAGAAGTGATGTGACTGATTTTCAGCACATTTAATTTATCTGATAATGTTATGTTAATGTTTATAATGTGTTAACAAAGTTTAATTAACCTTGATTTGTATTATTGGGCCTTTGGAAGCTTTAACACAAAACTCTGTATAAAAATAGTAAATTAGTCATGTTTTATTGTATACGGGTACTGACATTGGTCCACTGTTTTATTTATCATTTTTTTCACAGATCTCCTAAAATTATGATTCAAGTTGCGTGATAAAATAGACACATTCAGCTCTCCAGAGGATCCAAAATCACTAAATTCGGAGCTGAATTAGATTTTACATAAATTATCAAAGTGGGGTGAAGGGCACCAAGCTTGCCCAATGGACATGTTTCAGTAAATTAATTACCCAAAATTCTCTAGATCTCCAAAATTAGTGAGAATGGTGGCATTTTAAATCTAGCTCAAAAATCTTTCAAAGGAGACTGGAACCATCTGATTTGAACAAGAATTGAATAAACTGCACGTGATTGAAGTGCACGGTATTACACTGAAGCGAACCTGGCGCGTCTCTTAAACTCTCCCTCAAGTTATTGAATCACCTACGATGATTAACTTTGTAATAAGTAATTGTACAGTAGATAAAGTATAAATAACTTGTCTTAGTGTAAAAAAATGTGTGTTGTTGAAGCTTTATTCAGATCTAGATCAATCTATTCGTATTCTCTCTCAAGCTCTTCTCCGCGCACCATGGCTCTCCCTTGCGTTGCATGTTTTCTCCATTTCCGTGTATGTTTTCCATTATTTCTTCCATTGTTCTTCATGATTTGGATCTGAATCTTCTTCTTCCACCAATCTTTACTGTTTTCTTGATTGTTTGGATGATTTAGATTAGGTTTTACCAAACAAAAATCCATGGAAATGTTTGCGCATGTTACACAATGCCTAGATTTGGATTCTTGACTTTGCCTAGTTTGTTTAGACCTTGCCTAATTGTAGGTTGACACTTGCGAACACTTTGGTGTATGTTATAGTGAACTATTGATTGAAGAAATTAGGTTTTCACAATGTTGAGGTAATCCAAAAGCTAGGATTGGCTAGAACACCGTGAACATCTTCCAAGATTTGAGTTCTTTGCTTTCTTTAATTTTCCATGCATTGTAGTGTAGTGATTTTAATGATTCCGCCATTTTAATGCTTTAAAACCTGGTTGTTATTGAGTTTTAATTGGGAAAGGAAGGTTTCTTTCAACTGGATTGGGGCTCAGGTCACTCAAATGTCTTTTGAGGGGTGAGTTGATTGGGATTCATCCATGGCTTAAGCTTTGTAAAGGTTGTAGCACTTCCAAACCAATTCGAAGTCAATTGCATCCATGTTAGGTAGATTTAAATGCTTTAATTTGCTTCTTTAATATGTTCATAGGTGATTTAGATGATTAGTTTAGGTCTGGTCCAGTAGATACATTAGTTTAGATTTACTTCCATGCACTAGGTAGTGTAGCTTAGTTTGATTTTGTTTGAAATTCCATTTTAATTTTCTTGCACTGCAAACCTCCTGGAAAATTATGAAAAATACATAAATATTTATTGGTGCATCCATTCCATTGCTCACACATTGCATTTACCACTGTTTTTGAATTCTGACCGAAGTGCACTATTCCACCCGGCCAGGTTTTGAAACCATCGCACCAGCACACACTCACACGGTCATCTCCCATTTTTAAAGCTCAAAACTGAAAAATAATTACATTTCCATCGAACAACCATACATTTCCAATCTTGCATTTCATTCTTGACCGAGACATTTTGCTCCATTTCACCTCTGATCGAGAGCACCCATTTCTGGTCCATTCCTAGCTCGGTCAGAACCATTTTCTACATTTTTACCGAACCATTGTGAACTTCCCTCGATCAAGATTTTTCCTGCATTCATATTTCATACATTCCATGCTTTTCAATCATTAACTTTGCAAAAACCATAAACAGTTTTGTCTTTGACCGAGAGGTGCACCACACTAGCACCAGATTCACTGATCCTTGGTCAAGACCTTGATTTTTACATTTTTTGTGCACCACGTCTTTGTAAAATATTCATATTTTTGCATTTCCTAATGTTCTGTGCAGGTATCTCATTTCTGACCGACATCACTGTTCATCCAGGTCAGTTTCCTAGCCTTTTGGTCCATTTTTACTTCATTCTCGGTCATCTACCATTTCTGTCCATATTTCCTGCACCAAGAATTTTACAAGACCATTCATTCATCATTTCATACATACCATTTCGTTCTTGGTCGAGAGATTTTGTCATATTTTCATTTTGACTGAGAGTGCTATTTTCCTGACCACGGTCAGTTTTGTGATTCTGCATAGTTTTCATTCATTTTGCATTCTGTTTCATTTTCATTCATAGCATAGCATATTCTAACCCCATTTTAGTTCATTTTATCATTGTACATTGCATTCATTTCCCATTGAATCATTCACATCTCATTCACCTATTCTCACTACTTCCCTGAATTGATATCTTGGTTCCCACTGTGCTACATTACTATTTTAGGGGAATCATTATTTGTAAAGTGTATTATGACGTGCACTTCTCAGCTTTACATCAGCTTTCAATACGATTCTATGCATACAATAGTGAGGCTAATCCTAGAATGTCCTCTAGACTCCAGCCAATAGCTTTTTGATTTTTCTTCAATACCTTAATTAATTCATCCTCTTCTTCACTTGATAGAGAGTTGGATATTATCACTGGTTTCTACTACTCCAAGTCCAGGAAGATATACTTTAAATGGGTGGGCAGTGACTTCAATTTAAGCGCAGCTTGCTGTTTTTCTTTTTTTAACCTTTCATCCTCCTCTTTTTTTTTTCTCCTTCTTTATCTTCTTTTTGTGGATTTTCTTCAATATCCGTAGAAAACAAGTTAGAAATGGTGTGTGTTGTGTGGTTAGAAAGGAAATTAGCAAACTAGCCTAGGTGGCCAAAAATAGTTTGTAGCTTAATGTTATCAAGTTGTAAGTATTCAAGTTCTATATCTATAGTTGTATAATAAGTTTTATTTACAAAATTTAGGGAGAACAATGAATGATCATGTAAAACATAATGACTCTCCACTAGATGCTTCATTGCAACAAAGATGTTGAATGTTATCTTCTCCTCTCCAAATTCCATTGTTAGTACACCAGCATGCATCTATCTTGGCTGTCATGAGGAATGGTCTGCCCAGAATAAGTGTAGCCTGGTTTGTTTTTTTCTCCTCCATATCAATGATGTAAAAGTCAGTAGGGGAAAGTAGCTGATTCAATTTCACAAGCACATCCTCAAGGATACCAAGTGGTTGTACAGTAGTTTTATTATCTAATTGAATAACTACATTGGTTGGCTTGAGGCTCCCTTACTATAGCATCTTCTAAAGTGCAGTAGACATCACATTCATGGAGGCACCAAGGTCAATTAATGCATTTCTAAATGTTAAATCTCCTATGGTGCAAGGAATTAAAAAGGAACCAAGATCATTACATTTTTGGGGCAGTGGCAGTTGTGAAAGAGTAGAGACAACTTCAAGATTAGCTCCTCTTAATTTTCTCTTGTAGGTGGATAACTCCTTGTGGAATTTGGCATATTTTAGGACTTGTCTTACTGCTTTTAGCAAACGATATTAATTTATACCTTTTTAAACATGTCCAACAACTCAGGATCAACCTCTTCCCTTTTAATGGGTATGCTTCTTGATGGGAAAGGAGTAGGAATCACTGGATGGATATTTTGCTGCTTTTCTTTTTCCAGAGTTATTTCAGTGGTTATAGGTGTGGTACTGGCTGGTTCTAGTCTGGATGGAAGCTCCTTTCCACAACATTAACATCCTGATGTAACCTGATTTTCACTTGAAAATAAATGCTAACAAAGATCCTAACATGTTTATAATGTCCTAAATTAACTTAAGTAAGCTTGAATTGGATTTTTAGGAATTTAGAAAACAAGATTGAAATTCGTACAAAAATACAGTAAAAATATAGTATTTTATGCTTCTATTGTATAGCTCGAGAAAGGTCCACTATTTTATTTATATCTTTGTCTACAAACACTCAAAAATTGTGATTCCAATTGCGTTGGAAACTAGACTCAATAAGCTTTAAACTGGAAGTTGAACCATACAATTTGGAGCTAAATTGGATTTTTCACACGTGTTCAAAGTTGAGCTAACAACAGTTGTAGTTTGGGTGAAGTGTCTCTCAAGTTGTGGGCTCCCTCAATTGTATCACTTTTGTAGTATAAATAAGTGATTAGTCTTTGTAATTAAGTAGAATTGGCATAGAGATCACTTTTGGCGCTTAGCATTCCAATTTCAGAATTCCTTCCTTTTTCGGTTAATATGGTTAGAGTTCTTCATTGTATTAAGTTTTGTTCTTCAAGAAAACGTTTCAATTCTTGAATTTCGTTGTTCTTGTACCTCTTCTCATTGTTCTTCTGTTCTTCTTTCATTTTAATTCATGCTTTGAATTTTACAATTCGAAATTGGAATTGTGAAAGAAAAATCTACTTGCTACACAATGCTTAGAGTTGAACTCTTTCCTTGCCTTGTTTTGCGTTTGCTATTCGGTTAAAAGTAAAAAAGAAACTGCATTTCCTTGCAATTATTGAACGTAGATTTGATTGGTTAATTGAATTTGAGAATGGAAAATGGTTCAACAACTAAGATTGGCTCGAGCTTAGAGGTTTCTTTGACTCTTTCATATTTCTTTTAATGTTTTTCTTGTAGTTTCAATTTCAATCAATTCTGCATTCATATAAGCTGATTCTTGATTCTATATCCGAGTAATTTCAATGGTTTTCCATAGATCATGATTAGTGAATGAGGATTTCTTAGTATTTGATTAAAAGCATAGGATACTTAGATGTCTTCTAAGAGAACTTAGTTCACGGATCACATGAAGAAGTTCTAAATTCTATGTTTTTTATTTGATCTAGCACCTCCAAATTGATCTTGTTTATGAAATTCCAGTAGTTCATTCTTACTTTTAGTTTACTGCTTTTAATTCTAAAAGATTTAAATCATTTCAGCATTCGTTTCTATTCTTGCATAGGATAGTTTCAACAAAATCCATATTCGCATAGTGTTCTTGTTTTGGTATTTTTGTTGTTCTCTTGTTTTGACCCTGTTCTTGTTTTGGTATTAATTTCCAGTTTTACATTTGTAGTTTAGATTCTATTAGTTTTGATTTTTAATTTAGAAACTTATAATAATTTGTTTCTGTTTCTGTTTAGCTTCAATTCAGCATTTACTTTTCTACATAATCTTCATACTTAACATCTTGCATTGATGTAGACTAGGGAATTTCATTTTGATTCATATTGCAATTCCAGAATTTACGTTAGCATTCCATTTACAGTTTGCATTCATATTTTGCATTACATTCAAGTCTCTTAAACCCCCTTTTATATCATACGTACCATACATTCATCATCAACAACCTTCCATTCAAAATATCACATGAAATATCAATTCATCCATTGCATACATCCATTGATTCATGCATAAAATAGGAAAACAACAAAACAAATTACATTTAGTAACATAAATCACTTCAAATTGATCATTTAGTAGCTACACCCATTCATCCATGGCTAAAGCATCATTCCAAATCTGATTCAATATAAAGAAATCAGAAAAATAGTTTCATTCATTTGCTCATATCCATTCATTCGTTCTACATTGTATTTCTAATTCACATTCATCTAGAATCAACACTCAATTGCTTCATATTTCATTGATCACAACCACTACATCACTAATCATTGCATCATCATTACTAGTCCTCTCGATTAGAAACTAGAAAAACATCATCCAGCATTATAATTCATTCATTTCTGCATTTCATTCCATTAATCATTTAAGTTTTGCATAATACATATATTCTTCCTCTCATTCGTTGCATTTACAAATTATAGCTAGATTGAAGACATTCTCACACACTGCTCCTAGGATTTGACACCTTGGTTGATCCTATACCACATTAGGGGAAGATTCAAGTATTTGAAGGCAAGAAAAGCGACTATAAAACCTTGTTCATCACATCCCCCCTTGGATTAACTACAGGTTGGGAGGGAAGTGCACTGGACCCTTGCTGTTTCAGCACATTAATCTCTGTTGAAAGCTATCCAATTTGAGTTCTCATATCATTCATACCAGTTGCTATATTTTCTAGAACTTTAGTCAAATTTTCATTATGATTCTATTGCATCACTAGCTATTGCAATGACTACAAATTCTAGTTTGACTTGTTTCTATAAGAGTTTAAATTTGGGCTATTGGTAGGTATGATACTATGGTTGCTACTATTGGTATTGATTATGCTGGTGTTGTCGGTTATATTACCTTGACTGCTAATGTTGAGAATTCTGATTATGCTGGCTTGTAGGTGTTCCATATCTTAGATTAGGATGATCTCTCCGGTCAGGGTTACATGTAGGTGAGTAAGGATCATAGTGCTACTAGCTAAATTACATTGGTGGTTGCTCCTATTTCAAAAATGGAACTTGCCCATGATACATAGCTGTAGCTATTTCTATTAGGCTGGTTTCTTGAAGCTAGGGGCAGGAGTCAGTATAGTGATCAACAACTGCACAGATGCCACATGTTTTAAGTTTAGGAGTGTTGATGATTGGTTGTTGTGCAATGGCTAACTGCCTCACCAAAGATGTAAGTTCGGTTAACTTATTTTCTAGCTTGGTGGTGTCTTGACAAGTTGTTGTTCCTTGGCTGATTTCATGAACTGTCCTTGTGCATTGTCTAGAGTTAAATTACTGGGAGTTTTCAGCCACATTGGAGATAAATACCTAGCTATTACAGGTGTTTTATCCATGAATGCACGTCTACTAGCTGCATCTATCATATTTCTATCCATTGCCATCAATCCCTCATAGAAATATTGAATGAGTAGCTGCTCATTGATTTGATGGTTGGGACATGTGGCACACAACTTGTTAAATCTCCTTTAGTACTCATACAATGATTTTCCTTGTAGTTGTCTGATGCCACTTATTTCTTTTCGAATTGCAGAGGCTCTTGAGGTAGGGAAGAACTGCTCTAGAAATTTTCTCTTCATTTCTGGCCAAGTATTAATTGGAGTAGGTTGAAAGTACAGATAGTCCTTAGATACATCACACAAGGAAAATGGAAAGACCTTCATTTTAACATATCCTCAGGTACATCAATTGACCTCATTGTGGAACACACTACATGGAATTCCATCAAGTTCTTGTGTGGATCTATTCCAGCCAGGCAATGGAATTTGGGTAGCGGTGTATCAAGCCAGACTTCAATTCATACCCAACCATGCCTTCTTGAGATTGAGGTACTTGAATGCAAAGAGGTTGGTAGTGTTCAACAGGGGTAGCCAACTCTTTCAAAGTCTTCTCTAACTGGTGAGAACCCATGTTTTGGTCTTTAACCTGGTGTGGGCTTGAGTTCTCAACTGTTTTTTGTATTTCTGTTTCTTGTTGTGACTGAACCAGCTTAGGCAGCTTCTATTCAATCCTTCCTCAATGTTTTGGAAATCTTATGGTCAAATGGGAATAGTTCTTCCCTAGATGACCTGGTCATATAATGCTTGAAACTCCAAGGAAGCTAAAAGCTTACTTGCAGTAAAGGTTAGTACAGCACAAAAATTTGTATGCAAATGCAGATGCTAATGCAATTGTTATCCTAGATGATTATGCAGAATGAACAATGAATAAATGAGCTAGATTAAGGCCTTGTGCCCCTCGGCAATAGCGCCAATTTGATGAACAAGTTTTGAGTCACTTTTCTTGCCTCAAATAATTGGTTTTTGCTTTTACTGTAGTATTGGAACAACCAAAATGTCAAATCTTAGGAGTAATGAAATGTAGGCTCTTAATCCAACATTAGATGAATGAAATGAAATGCAAAATGTGGGGGATTATGAATTCAAAGTGAATTTATGCAGAGAATGTAGAAATGTTGTATACTGAAATGAATATTATACAATCAAAGTGAAAATGCAGTGATTTTGATGCTTATGCAAAAATAAAATCTAAATTGATTGAAAATTTAATGTTATGCTGTAGGTAGGACGAATGAATCCTATGAATGTGAGAATGAATATAGTGTTGTACTTTTTTGGCTTATTTTTCTTAAATGGAAATGAGTATGAATTATTCACGGTGAGATATGATGTGCCTAGAATGAGAATGTAGTGTATAGACTTAATGAATTAATGAATTAGATGAAGGGATGAATGAATATAGTGCATATGTATCTTTATTTGTTTTAATGCAAGATTTTCAGGGGGTTTTGATTGTAGAATCTAAATTGCAATGCAGAATAGAAAACAATGTTAAAATTGGCTAAAACAAAGGAAATTTGGAAAAAAGTGTAAAGATAAAATCTGAAATTAAAAGAGAAATGTAGAATGAAGCCTATGTCTATGAACCTTGAATTAAAACTAAAGTGAAAACTATGTTGAATGCAATTACAGCTAATTGAAATAAACCTTGAATCAAAATATTTTTAAATGTTGAACTATAAAGAAAATTGAAATCTGGAAAATTTAACCAAAAAAAGAACAATGCTAAAAGAAGAACACCAACTATGCAATTTTGGAAAACTAGAAAAGTAAATTGAAACAAAGCTAAGACTATGAAAAATTGAATTTTGATTTGCAATTGAATTAAAACTAAACTACAATGCTGAATTTAAAGGAAAGCAAGTAAACTATCTACTTGAAATTCTATGAGTCAAAACTAGATTGAAGGTGCTGGATCAACTTTAAAGTATAAGATTAGAGTGCATTATGTAAGTTTCCCTACACCGCACTCATTTTAAAGACATTCAAGTGCCTTATACTCTCAAGAAAAACCAAGGAATCCTTCCTCTCCAATTATGAATCATAAAACGTCCAAAGAATTACTCAAACAGAATTAAAACTCAAACAAGCAAGGAATTAAAGTGTTGGAAACATAAGTGCAGAATGTAAAATGCAGACCCGAAACTATGAAGGAGAGTTACAAGACTCAAGCCAATCTTAGCTATCAACCATCTCTCTATTTGAAAACTTAATTGAAACAATTAAGCAAAAGTTCAAACAATGTGATTAATCACAACTTTGCATTCACTTTTAACCAAGAAGCAAAGTACAAAGTAAGACAAAGAGAGAGATTGACTCTAAGCATTGTGAACCATTGAGACTTCAAACATTAATTCCAGATTAAAAAGTAAAGATTAAACCATGAATAAAACTAAAAAGCAATGAAAGAAAAGTGAGAATAGGCACGAGAATAGAAGAACACGAAGGGACAAAAGTTTCATTGAATGAAAAACACGAAAGTACAGGTGGAAGCTCTAACCGAATTAACTAACTTCAGGGAGAACCATGTGCTGGAAGTTTACCGAATTAACTAACTTCAGGGAGAACCATGTGCTGGAAGTTTAAGCGCTTTATTACAATGTTCTCTATGCCAAATCTAAGTAATTACAATGCTTAACCAAGTATTTATATTACAAAAGTGTTACAGTTAATGGATGATCCTTATACTACTTGAGACAACCCATAACTTGAGGGAATCCATTCTAGCACTACAGCCACTTTAAGCTCCACTTTAAACACGCACCAAAAATCCAATTCTTGTAAAAATTAAGTGATTCAACTTTCCTTCAAAATCTTGATGAGTGAAGTTTCCAATGCAATAAGAATCATGATTTTTGGATGCCTGTAGACAAAGATATAAATAAAATAGTGGACCTATGTAAGGTTGTACAACGGAAAATTAAACTGTGTAAATACAATATTTTGTATAATTTTTAATCTTAGCTTATAAATTACTAAAAATATATTTCTTACTTAATTAAGTTAATTTAAGACATTATAAAAATGTGTGAACCTCTCTTAGCATTTATTTATAAGTAAAAATCAAGTTACATCAAATATGCACCAAAAATCCATTTTTGCTCCAAATTGAACGATTCAACTTCTATGCAAAAAGAATGGACAAGCTAAATTAGTGAATAAGGTCATACTAAACAAGTTTGAAAAGAAGCAGGGCGTAGCCAAGGATAAGTGGGCCGAGGAGTTGGTCAAGGTTTGTGGGCCTACAAATGTACTCTACAATCAACAACAATTAAGATGACATACAGTCTCAGTATGATGTCAATGCGATGATCCCAATCGAGGTTGGAGAGTTAATACTAAGGAGACAATTGTTGAACATGGCTGATAATGAAGAAGCCATGAAAGTAGAATTGGAACTACTGATGGAACTAAGAGACAAAGCGAGTATTCGACAACAAGCATGTTGATAGAGAGCAGGCAGAAGATTCAACTACAATTAAAAAAGCTTTCATGAAGGAGACCTTGTTCTCAAGGTTAGAATCGTTGTAAGAAAGGACCCAACTGAGGGGAAGTTCACCTCAAATTGGGGAGGGCAGTTCAGGATCACCAAGAGTTGGAAAATGGAGCCTACCATTTATAAGATTTAGCTGGCATGCAAACTTGTTAAAATTCTACTATAGTTGAACATGTAAACAAACTCAAGTAGTTCGTCCTTACAAGGATAAATGAAATACTCATTTCTCAATTAAAAAATGTTCTCGTTCAACCGAGGACGCTTCATTCAACCAAGAGTGTTCCCTCCCAAACTATTTATTGTATTCGACCAAGGATGCTGATGAACAAGATTTTTAGTCACGTTTCTTGCCTTCAAATAATTTATTTCCCCTTTAATGTAGTATAGGGACAACCAAAGTGTCGAATCCTAGGAGCAATGAAAGAGTGAGATCTTAATCCAGCAATGCAGTGAATGATTGGGGAAGAATGTGATGTAAATGTGATGTAGAAATGAATGTAAATGGATGATTGAGTGTTGAGATGATTGTGGATATGGAATTTCTTCTTTTTTGGATTTTATAGCATGAATGGATGATGTTTTGCTGACAAATGATAATCTGACCGTGGTGAACAGTAATGGTAATGTAATGATTAGTTGTGCCGTGACTGTATTCAGTGATATATGAAGCAATCAGATGTTGATTTTATATGAATTTGACTCAGAAATGGAATGTAAAATGAATGAATGGATATGAATGTATGAATGAAACTGCTTTTGAATATTTTTGTATTGAATCAAAACTAGAATGTGATCACAGTTATGGATGTATGTATGTAACTAATGAATGGTCGATGCAATGTGATTTATGTCACTGAATGGAGTTTATTTTGTTGTTTTCTAATGTGATGAATGAATCAATAGATGTATGCACTGAATGAGTTTATATTTCATGTGATATTCGAATGTATAGTTGTTGGTGATGAAGATATGGTATGTATGATATAAAAGGGGGTTTAAAGGACTGGCATACAGGATATAAATGTAGGAAATAAATTGCATAATGTAAATTGGATGCTAATATGAATTCTAGAAATGCAAATACGATCTAAAGTGAAACTACCTAATCTGAATCAATGTAAAATGCTAAGTGTGAAGATTATGTAGCAAAGTAAATGTTGAATTCAATCTGAACCAAACCAGAAATCAAAACTAATCTAGACTACAAATGCAAAAATGGAAAATATGACCAAAATAAGAACAAACCAAAACAAGAACACTCCTATACTAATATAGAAAATATAATTTTATTGGATTTCAATGCAACTATGAGAATTCGAAATTGAAATGATGCAGAATTAAAATGATTCAAAGCTCTAAACAAGAAAACAGTAAACTAGAAACATTGAAAGAATCTATTGGAGTTTTATAGTTTACAACCAACTTAGAGGTGCTAGATTTACTGGATTACAAAGCAAGAACTTCTCATGCAAGTCTCCTCACACGAAGTCCTCTTTGAAGACATCCAAGTGCTCCATATTCTTGGGAAAAGACTAAGAAACCCTCCCCCACTAACTATAAACAACAAAATAGCCAAGGAACTACTTGCTACAGAATTAAAACAACTCACACGAATTTTAAAGTGGCTGAAAATAAAAGTGCAAGGAATTTAAAATGCAGAAGCTGAAATGTTGGAAAAATTCTAAGTTCTAGCCAATCTTAGAGATTAATCTTCTCTTCATTCGTTTATCCAATTAACCAAATGAATATACGTTCAAAAGGTGTGAAGAATCACAACTTTGCTCTCACTCTTAACCAAGAAGCGATTACAAAGTAAGCCAAGAAGAGAAATTAACTCCAAGCACTGTGTAACAAGTAGAATTCTTTCCACTACTTCAATTTCGAATTGTAAAATCTCAAAACATGAATTAAATGCAAGAAGAACAGAAGAAGAATGAGAAAAGGCACAAGAAGATAAGAGAACGAAGAGCTAGAAACATTTCTTGAAGAGAAAACAATAAAGTACAAAGAAAGTTTCTAACCGAAATAACCGAAATTGTTGAAGCCATGTGCTCTGAATTCTAAACGCCAAAATGAATTGTTTCTTATGCCAAATCTCCTTAATTACAAAGCTTAATAATCTACTTATACTACAAAAATGATACAATTAGTGTACGGATCTTCGATAACTTGAAGGAGCCCATAACTTGAGAGACACTTCACCCAAACTGCAACTGCTGTTAGCTCAACTTTGAACACGTGTGAAAAATCTTTTTTAGCTCCAAATTGCACAGTTCAACTTCCAGATGAAATCTTATTGAGTCTATTTTCCAACGCAACCGGAATCGAGATTTTTGAGTGCCTGTAGACAAAGATATAAATAAAGTAGTGGACCATCCTCAAGTTGTACAGTAGAAGCATAAAATACTGTATATTTGTTGTATTTTTATACAGTTTTAAATCTTGTCTTCTAAATTCCTAAAATTTCATTTCAGGCTTAATTAAGTTAATTTAGGACATTATAAACATGTTAGGACTTTGTTAGTATTTATTTATAAGTGAATTTTCAATTACATCAGAGACTTCACTCGACTAAGAATGATCCCTCCTGAATTGTTATTATATTCGACTGAGGACACTTCACTCAACCAAGAGTGATCCCTTCCAAATTGGGTATTATATTCGATCGAGGATGCTTAACTCAATTGAGAGTGACCCCTCCTGAAATATTTAGTATATTTAACTAAGAATGTTTCAATCGCATTTAATCTTATTACTAACAAGCATCGATAAGTGATATATTTGAATATGATTACCACGTTTAATATCTACGCTTGTATAACAAAGCATAACTTAGCCAAAAGAATAACAAAAATATGAAGAGCAACGCATTTACCTACAATAAAGAAAATAACATGGTATATATTCAGTATGATGGTTACAAAAAAAAAATTACATCAAGAGGATACCCTATTAGTCCCAATCTACATCCTCTCGAGGAGTAGCCAACCTCATAGAGGGATCTGCAATTTTTAGAATGTTGTTGATAGACATAAACTAACCATTATGAATATCAAAACCGACATCGAACCATTTCAGGTTAGTTGGAATCCCTTGCTCGCTGAAGTAAACAATCTGACAAACTCCTTTTTGAAAACCCGCCTCATGCTTGATGAGACAAATATTTATCATATTTATAATGGCTAATAATGTTATGTTAATGTTTATAATGTATTAACAAAGCTTAATTAACCTTGATTTGTATTATTGGGCCTTTAGAAGCCTTAACACAAAAATTTGTATAAAAACAGTAAATTAGCATTGTTTTATTATATGCGGGTACTGATATAGGTCCACTGTTTTATTTATCATTTTTTCTACATATCTCGTAAAATTATTATTCAAGTTGTGTGATAAACTAGACACATTCTGCTTTCCAAAGGATCCAGAATCACTAAATTCGGAGCTGAATTGTATTTTATATAAATTATTAAAGTGGGGTTAAACGCACCAGGCTGGCACAATGGACATGCTTCAGTAAATTAATTACCCAAAATTCTCTAGATCTTTAAAATTAATGAGAACGGTGGCATTTTGAAGCTAAGTTGTAGATGTTTCAAAGGGGAACGGAACTGTCCAATTTGGACAAGAAACGAATAAACTGCACGTGATTGAAATGTACGCTATTGCATTGAAGCGAGCCTGCGCGTCCCTTGGAGTCTCTCTCAAGTAATTGGATCACCTACGGTGATTAACCTTGTAATAATTAATTGTACAGTAGTCTAAAGTATAAATAACTTGTCTTAAGTGTAAAAACGTGTTGTTGAAGGCTTGTATTCAGATCTGCAATAAAAATGTTTCAAGTTCTCTCCTAAGTCTTTCGCGCACAACATGTGTTTTGCTAGCTTGCGGTGCAAGTTTTCTCCATTCCATGTATGTTTCATTTTAATTCCGCCATTCTTTCTCTTGTTTTAGATCTGGATCTTCTTCCCCACCAATGTTTTACTGTTTTCCTTAATTGCTTTGATGATTTAGAATAGATTTACCGAACAAAAGTCTTTGAAACATTGGTTGTGCATGTCTCACAATGCTTAGACGTTGTGTTCTTGATTTGCTATAGCTTGAGTAGACCTTTCGTAAATGATGGCTGAGACTTGGAAACTTTTATGGTGAATTCCTAATTGAAGAAATTAGGTTTTCACAATTTCAAGAATCACATAAGCTAAGGTTGGGTTTAAGCACCGCAATCATGGTTTGAAACTTGAGTTCTTGCTTTTTTTTAATTTCTTGCAAATGATAGATCAATTGTAGTCACGTTAGATTAGGTTTACAACACTTCTTTTATTTCTTTTCTTTAAATGCTTTCATAGATTAGGTTTACAAAGCTTTGCCACATTTACATTCCATGCATTAGACTAGAATAGCTTAGGTGCATTTACATTTTCCATTTTACATTTCTGCGCTACAAAACACCCTGGAAAAATCTGAAAAATTCATAAATAATCCTTGAAACATCCATACATTGTTTGCATCTTTCATTTGCCACTGTTTTTGATTTCGGACCGAGTGGCACTGGTCACCTCGGTTAGATTTTGAGATGCGCACAACATTCATTCATCCATTCGGTCATCTATCATTTTTAAAACTCAAAATTGAAAAATAACTTCTTTTCTCTCGACCAACCATACATTTCATGCATACCATTTAATTTTTGACCGAGCAAACTTCTCTCATTTCGCCTCTGACCGAGAGCACCAATTTCTGGTCCATTCTTAGCTCGATCAGAACCATTTTCTGCATTTTTCACTGAACCATCTTCATTTTCACTCGGTCAATAATTTTCCTGCATTATATTTCATACATTCCATATCATTCCATCACAAATTTTGTAAAAACCACAAATAGTTTTGTCTCTGACCGAGAGGTGCACCAAACTAGCACCAGATTCATTGATCCTCGGTCAAGACCTTGATTTTTACATTTTTTGTGCACCACGTCTTTGTAAAATATCCATATTTTTGCATTTCCTAACGTTCTGTGCAGGTATCTCATTTCTGACCGAGGTTACTGTTCACCCAGGTCAGTTGGCTATCTTTTTGGTCATTTTTACTACATTCTCGGTCATCTGCCATTTCTGTTCACATTTTCTACACCAATATTTTTACCATATCATTCATTCATCATTTAAATCATTATGGATCATTGTTGACCGACATATTCATTCACCATTTCATTTTGACTGAGAATGCCACTTTTGGCTTAGTTTCTGACCGGTGTTACTATTCACCACGGTTAGTTTTGTGATTTTTGTGATTCTGCATAGTTTTTCACTATTTTGCATTCTAGCCCCATTTTAGTTTATTTTGTAGTTTAATATTGCATTTAGTTGTATTTCATGCATTTCATTCCCCATTTTGGACCTTTCATGACTCATCCATCTATTCTCACTACTTCCCTAGATTGATATCTTGGTTCCCACTATACTCACTACAACAGAATGGGGTTTGCGTAATGGTACTTTAGATAGCAGTTAAGAGAAACCGCTTTTAAAAATATATATTAGATAGCGGTTAGACACAAACCGCTCTCTAAAGTGCATTTTAATAGTGATTGAGTAGGAACCCCTATGTAAAGTTAGATATAATAGCGGTTGTTAAATAACCACTATCTAATGTGTTGCCTTTAAACAGTGGTTGACACGTGGAACCGCTATCATAACTTTAGATAGCGGTTACGTGGTTGAACCGCTATAGGAAAGGTAGTTTAGATAGCGGTTATTTCTCGAACCGCTATCTAAAGTCCTAATTTTAAAATCCCTAACCCCCTTTCTTTAACCTCGCGCTCTCTTTGCACTCTCTCACACCCAGCCTCTCCCTGCGATTCCCAGCCTCTCCCTTGCAATTCCCAGCCCCTCCCCTGCGAATCCAGCCCCTGTGGCCTGCGAACCCAGCCCCTGCGAGCCCAGCCCCTAGTCTTGTGCCCTGCGATTTGAGCCCAGCACCTATGCCCCCTGCGATTTGAGCCTAGCACCTGTGTCCCCTGTGATTTTCACCTAGCCGTTGTGCCACCTATAAGCTCCACTGTGTTGGAGGAAGACGTCATTGAAGTGCTTTTATGGAGGTCTGCAACAGGTTAGTGGCATTTTTTTACTTTTAAGTTTTTAATTTGTATATTGTAGTATAATTTTATTAAATAATGAGACATAGGATACAATGTGCATAGACTCAAGTTCTGATACGATTAGTTATTCTGATTAGATTAGTGTGATGTAGAAATTATAGTTCAAAATTAGTATTTAGGTTGAATAATTTTGTAGTTTAGTCTGAAAAGTTCATATTTTTGGCTCTATTTTGACTTCAAAATTGTATTTTGTAATGCATTATATGATGGGTAGGATATATCAATGGGTCCTTGTGTTGATGCATTTTCTTACACTGCATACTTGATTAATGAGTTCACATTCTACACAAAAGAACATGACGAACAAAGCACAGTGCAGAATAGTGGTGTAACTCTTGTTGCTCAATCCTTACATATTTCAAGTGCAAAGGATAAAAATCCCATATATGCGAAGATGTCTTACTTTGGTTGTATTGAACAAATATGGAAATTAGATTATGTGGGTTTTCAAGTTCCTGTGTTCAAATGTAAATGGGTTGAGAATAATAGTGGGGTTCAATGTGACATATGTATTTTACGTGTTATTTGTATCTTATAATCTCAATAACGTGCATTAGAGAATTCATTTTATGTTATGTTTAGTTAATTATCCTTTTTTTTGCAGAGATGACATCTTCAGATAATATGGAAGGGGCCGATTCTCCTAAATCTACTGAGTTGAAGAAGAAGAATACTAGAGGATTGACGAAAATGAAATCAGTGAGCAAATCAAGGAAGTTAGGACAGAAATTACCGGTAAGGAGAAGATGTGATTGTTCGATATTGTCTTTTCTTGTTTTTTTTATTTTCTAACAACTTGCATGATAATGTACAGGTTGGATGGAATTTTAAGGGCCAACCGGTAGATCCTAACAGATCCAAATTTGCACACTTCATAGGATATGTGACTAGGAGTACAGTGCCGATTAGTTATTCTGATTGGACTAATGTACCTACCTTGCTGAAGGATAACATATGGGATCAAGTTCAGGTACCAAGTTTGGTTAAATTTCATTTATTCTTATTGAATTACACAATTTCGTAGAAGTAATGTTATGATCTTCATTGTTGATCTTCAATTGTATTATAAGGTATTTGTGTGACGCCTACTTGCATGGTACTGATAAAGAAAGTAGGTTCTCCTTCATATCTCCATATGAGCTTGATGAGAAACTCAATGTCAACCCACATCAACATATAGCAGACATGTTGAAGCTTCATTTGGGTCAGGATCACTTGGTATTTGCTCCTTATAATGTCGGGTAAGTTATTCTTCTGTGATTGATCAATTACTTTCATATATTTATTTGCTCATTATATCTTTTAATTGTTATTTAGAATTGTGTTCAATAATTTTAGTTCGCATTGAATTCTAATTGGCATCAATACTCGGGATGAGACATTGTATTATTTTGATCCATTACGCCGTCACTATAAGCACAGAACACATATGCTCAACGTTTTTAACAAGTAAGTAAACTCATATGACTGTTTCGCATGTGAATTGGATATACTGTAAGATATTTATATTAACTTGTTGCTATTTCAGTGCCCTACTTGCATATAGAGTTGAAAGGAAGCTTCAAACTCCAAAGACAAAGATGAATCAAACAAGATGGGTCAGTGTACAGGTATCAAGTGTACCCCAATATATGTTCTCATACATGCTTATTTGACTTGGTGGTTATTCTAATCTATCTTTATGTTTTTTTTGTTTATAAAGTGTCCTAAGCAAATGAACTCAGATGACTGTGGATATTACGTAGCCTTGTTCATTGGAGATGCACTGCAGCATGGACAAACTACTATTCCAGTTAATGTAATAACCATTTTTGCATTATAGCTATGTTTATATGAAAGAATAATGTATTGTCATTATTTATCTAATTTAGTATTTAACTTTTGTAATTTTCTTTTCTATCTTATGTTTGCAGTATTTTCCAGAATCTCGCTTTGCTACCTTTCCAGAGGTTAGAATTGAGCAGCTACAAAAGGAATGGTGTGCATATCTCTACCATACATTTTTGAAGGACAAAATCCGCACCATAGACTCTTAAAGATTTTTTAATTCATTTTTATTATTTGATGCATATGTACCAATTTTGTTTCATCTAAATTTTAGTTTTGATTTGTCAAATTTTGAATTGTTTTGTTATTATTTGACTGAATATATATTGTATGTTGGCTGGATTTTGTTGAACTAATTACATGTATTGTTTAAATTGTGGTCTATCAGGTACAAATGATCAGAAAAAAATTTGGATTTCAAAATTTAAATAATTTTTTTTTTTTTACTTGGGACTTTAGATAGCGGTTCCCGGAACTGCTATCTAAATACAATAAAAGAAAGCGGTTCCACATTAACCGCTATTATATCTTATTTTATAATAGCGGTTAGTTAACCGCTATCTAAAATTTAGACACTATCATAGCACCTCATTTAATAGCGTTTTTAACTGCTATTATAAGCCATGTGAAACCGCTATTTAAAGTCTATTCTGTTATAGTGACTGCATTATCTTTAGGGGAATCATTATTTGTAAAGCGCATAGTACGACATATTGCTCTTTCAATGCTCACTAAAGATTGTAAGTTTTAGTTATTTAATTTGCTTGTGAGTAGCGATGTTGGCATATTTAGCAATGGTCAATTTGCATTCAAGACCGCGAACATCATCCATTAGCTGCCTCTCGGTTTGTTTAGCCAAAGCGTGTTGATCGCTTAGAGCTTGTATCTCTATGTCGGAAGGAAAATAAAAATGCAATTGAATGGAGCCTAGCTAATATTCTTGAAATCAGCCCAACTACATGTATGAACAGAATCTTGTTGGACAGTGAAGTTAAACCAATCAAGCAGCCTCAAAGAAGATGTACAAACTAATCTTGTTCTTAGTTTTTAAAAATTTCATTTTATGGTTAAAGAAGGCATAATTTTAGGACATTAATTTCAAAAAAAGGAATAGAAGTAGATAGAACTAAGATTAATGTTATTACTGCATTGAATTATCCTGAATCAGTAAGAGATGTTAGATCATTTTTAGGACATATTGGATTTAATAGAATATTTATAAAGGATTTCAGTAAGTTGCTTCTCCATTATCTAAATTATAGCAAAAGGATGAACCATTTGTATTTAATGAATCTTGCAAGAATGATTTTGATAATCTGGAAATTAAGTTAACAATAGCAGGTATGCAACCCCCTAATTGGAATTTTCCATTTGAACTTATGTGTGATGCATCAGATTTTGCATTGGGAGTTGTACTTTCTAAAATGGTTGATAAATTATCCCAAATGAATTATACCACCACTAAAAAAGAATTACTAGCTATACTGATCAATTTTAGTTTAGGGTTTATCTTTACATTAGATAAGTTCAAGTCATACTTATTAGGCACAAAAATAATTATCTATATTGATCATTCTACATTAAAGTTTCTGCTTAAAAAACATGATGCTAAGCCTAGATTAATAAGATGGATTCTTCTCTTATAAGAGTTTGAGTTGGAAATAAGAGATAGAGCTGGAATGTGTAACCAAGTAGTTGACCATCTAAGTACAATAAAGGATTCAACTGCTTCTATACCTATAAAAGATAATTTCCATGATGAATATTTATTTGAAGTTAATTTTGTTTATGGTATGTTGACCTTGTTAATTATTTAGCTATTGCAGTTGTGCCAACTAATGTAGAAAAGAATCAAATTGATAAATTAAAGAGTGACTGTAAGCACTATGTGTTACGAACCAAAATCATACCTATTTTACGTTTATAACGGAATAAAAGTCTACCCGTAAATTATTAATAATTTCAAAATATCAAAAAAGGTAAACGTCTAAATACATAGAATATTCAACTTTATCTAATTAAGGTTTATCACTTCAAAATAAAGTCTTTACAAAAGCTTCGTAAAATTATTCATCGGCATAGAATTAATTCTCTCCTTTAAGCAAAACTTGAAGCTATTTAACTTTTACCTACATTGCTATCTGCTCCTGTGTAATGACACGATCATCGCAGTATCAACAAAACCACAAACACAAACAGAAAGGGTAAGATAATGTAAACAAAACCAATCATAATATATATAATTCATAATTTCATCCTCACAATCATTTATCTAAATATATTCAAATATTCAAACCATCATAGTCGTTCTCAATCACACATATTCATCACACTCACTCATTCACAACACCTAATATTCTAGACAAACTCTTTCGGAAAATTACATGAAACTCTTGACCTTTGAGGCTAGCACTTGAACATGTTTCCTTGGTTACTGGGCCATAGACTAACCCTAAGAGTCTTTTTCACCTCCGAATTTTCCTACCTATTCCCTTTTTTTGGTACCAACACGCCAAGGTAACCCCTACATACACGTATCAAAGAACTGATGGCTCAATCCACCTAGTGATAAATGTAATAAAAGTCTCCATCGACCTCTCACCACATGGTACTCCTATCTGTGACTACATTAGAAGTCTGGATACCCCATCTGATATCTCTAAATTTTCATATGCATACTAAAGTTATACCAAATAGTACCCCGTGGTAACTATCTGGCTTATACACAAAAAGCACACAACCAATCCAAGAATTATACAACATATCAAACAAATCTTATTAACATCAATCAATGTCATTGTTATTTACGTTGGCTCCCTGCCATCACAAATTCCTTGGCACCTTTGCCATCACAATTCGTTGTGACCTAAGTCACAAATCAAAAACATAATTCACAATATCACATCACCAATCTCATTTCACAATCCAATTCCAATCACATTACATCATCAAATCACACATCACATAACTAAATAGTTTAATCATATAATAAATATCTTATAAAATTTTATCACATTTCACATATATATACTCTTTTAATACAAATTAGAACATGAATGATTATCCAAAATTAATAAACTTTCGCTCAAGTAAAAATACTTTCGAAAATGTTTCGCTCATCCTCACAGCATGACCTTTAATCACTCAAAAATTCATATATTATGTTTTACACATTATTTTTATGTGAAATAAAAGTCATTGATTAGCTAACATCTAGCGCTAAAACTTTTATGAAGAAAACTTTCCCAAATTTGTAACCAAAACATCCCACAAGGGTTCGTAATTTCAAAGCGAATAATTTTCCTAACAGCTTGACTTTTAATTACGAAAAAAATCGTATCTTGAGTTATACATATCCTTTTACGGTGAAATAAAAGCCAAGAGTTAGATAACATCTAGACCTACAACTTTTATGAAGAACACTTTTCGAAATTCGAAATAAAATCAAGCCGAAATAGGGTTTCAATCTCAGAGCGAAACCCAAATCACAAGTTCACATATAATAATCAATATAATTCTCATAAATATCACATAATAACACATCAACACATATAATAATTCAATAAATCATGAATAATTTTTTTTAATTAACTTCCCTTACCTTTAAAAGATCTCAAAAAATAATTCTATTCGGAGAGAATTAAAATATAAGAATTGAAGGAGAATTTTTGGAAAGAATTGAGAGAAATTTGAGAGAAGGAAATTAGGGTTTTCTAAAAACAAGAGTGAAAAATGAGATGATTAGAGTTAAATAGACTATTTATAATATCTCTCCTTTCTAAGTAAGTGGGATGATCCCTACTTATGGAAGTTTTTCAATAACCAAATAATAAGAAGATGTATTCCTATTGGAGATAGCATCAGCATATCAGAATTCTGCCAAAGTTCAACAACTAGAGGACACCTTGGAGCTAAAAGAACAACAAAGAGTGTCCTTGATAGTGGCTTTTATTTGCCATCAATATTTAGTGATGCAAATAATTATGTGCTGGAAATGCAATTACAAAAAGAAGTAAAATGCCTCAGCAACCAATAATTTTATGTGAAATATTTGATGTTTGGGGGATTGATTTTATGGGTCCCTTTCTTGTTTCAGCAGATTTTTCTTATATTATTTTAGTTGTAGATTATTTTCTTAGATGGGTGGAAGCAAAAGCAACAAAAACTAATGATTCTAAAGTAGTTTATAACTTTATTGAAACTCATATTTTGCAGATTTGGAGTATCAAAGGAAATAATTAGTGACTATTAAGTCTTTATATGTTCATGGAAAAGAGATCAATTGAAAGCACTTTCCGAGGAAAAATAGAGATAAATGATTACAAAAGCTCTAGTTTTTATTAATCCAAGTGCAGGCCATTAAATGAGAAGAAGATTGAAAAGTGATAAAAAGTTGGAAATTTCGAGACCAGGGAGAGCGCTAAGTGAATGCTAGAAGCGATGAGCGAAATATAACTGAATCTGTTACAAATCCGCTCAGCGCAGGCTCTACGCTCAACGCATATGGGTCACCGCTCAACGCAGGCCAAATTCGCTGAGCACATCCTAACCAACTTCGGCCAAATTTTACTATTTAAGGAACGAGGCACAAGACTTTCAAATCATCACTTCTATAGACGAAAGCAAAGGAGAGTCCTAGGGTTTAAGGGTCTTGCTTGGGAAAGCGGCGGGGATACTCCGGAAACACAATTGTGTCTAGGGTTCATATCTTTGTAATCTTCTCTATGAAGCAACCCATCATGAGTGGTTGAGGTAGTTCTAGTATAGGGATTGAGTTTGAATTCTAACTTCTCATTACCCTTCTGCATCTATGTAATTCTTTGTTTTGATTAAGGTTCTAGTTGTGCACGTTTATCTTATATTTTGAATTGGTATTTTTGTGAAAACATCATATCTTTTTTTAACTCAACCCTAACCCCCAATTTGCCTAATTTTAGGAACGAAATTAGGGTAATTCGATTTTTACAAAATCTGCTTTCATCTTAGAAATTTCTATTGATCTTTTAAAAGGAATTGAAAAAGACTTTGGTTATTTTTAGGGTTTCTGATCAAGGGATTGACGGAAACTACATTATTATTCTGTTAATTAAAACAAGGCATTGCATGTTATTGCTTTTGAGTTTTAAAGAGATTACGAGAGAATCCGATTCCTATACGCTTTTATTATTGCAATTTGTTCCAATTTATCGCACTTATTCTCAATTCACATTTTCTACATCTAATCTTTGAATTCTAATAATACATGAAACCCTTGCAGGCATAGTTTTTCCAAATCCCTGTGTTCGATACCCTCTATTCGGTACAATTGTTGAGACGTTTTAATTGAAAACCCAACAAGTTTTCTGGCGCTGTTGCCGAGAATTTGGTTTGAAATTGTGCTATTAGAGTTTCGTGTATTCATCCTTCCTTCTCATTCTTCAATTTTGTTCGGATTGACGCCCCTATAGAGGGTATATTTGCTTTGTTTGTTTATGCGAGGTAAGACTCCAACTGCTCAATTGGTTTTCGATCCAAAAATCGAGAGAATAGATAGAAGAAACAACAGCAGGGTAAGGAAGTAGAAGCACTTAGCCCAAATACAGGAAAGTCCATCCGCTCCTACCCCTGAAGAGAGTATTGCATCTGAAGAGGAGACAATGGCTGACGAAGGAGGTGATCATCAACACTAACCACCTTATAGACAGGGGTAGAGAAATGCTCGTAGACAAGGACCCCAACAATTTTTTAGTATTGTCAGGCCAGCAAGGGGGTGCAGATGCAGCCAGCATTGCTGAACTTAATTACCTCTAACCAGTTCGCAGGTATGGAACATGAAGACCCATACGCACATCTCTCCACATTCTATGAGTTGTGTAGTACTATGGGAGTCACTAGGGAAGCTGAGGAGGCAACATATTTACACTTCTTCCCATTCTCACTGATTGGGAAAGCAAAACTTGGCTCCAATCCTAGTCCAACCAAAGCCTGACAAGCTAGGACGAGGTGGAAGAGAAGTTCTTAGTCCGATTTTTTCCACCATCCAAATTCGTCAGAGCAAAGGCAGCAATAACAACCTTCTCATAAAGTCTCGACGAATCGCTGAGTGAAGCCTGGGAGAGATATAAGGCACTCTTAACAAAGTACCCAGACCATGAGTTCGATGACGAATCCTAGCTAGACATATTCTGTACAGGGTTGCGACCGTAAATTAAGATAATTCTAGATGCTGCTACAGGTGGGTCCATAATGGACAAAGATCTAGACGAGGCCAAGGCAGTAATTGAATCTATGGATGCTAGCAACCATCACGCTCATCATGATCGAGCTATTCCATCTAGAAGAGGAGTACTGCACTTGACACCCAGACTGCTATCCTTGCCCAAAACAAGCTCCTCTCTCAACAGATAGAGGATTTGAGCAAGAAGGTGACTAAGCTACAAGTTGCAGCATGCCATCAGGTGGAGACCCAACAGGAGCACACATGTTCATTTTGTGATGGTAATCAACCCAATGGTTACTGTAGTGCAGCTGAACCAGATGCTCCTGAACAGGCCCATTATGTCAACAATCAGGGCCATCAAGGAAATTTCCAAACAAATACAATTCAGGATGGCGACCACAAAAGCAGTCACAACCATATGGGTGGAGGCAAGACACAGGAGGGTGTTCAGGTAGACCACAATCTCAGGATCAGCAGCAGTACCAAGGGCAGCCTTCTCAGCAGAAAGATCGGCTGGCCAAGCTTGAGGAAAGTCTTCTCACCCTCACACAATTCGTGGAGACAATAGCCAACAACTAGAAGAATTCAGATGCTTCAACAAAGAATCTGGAAATTCAAGTGGGACAGTTGGCAAAGCAGTTGGCGGAACACAGACAGGAAATTTTTCCGCTAAAACCAAGACCAACCCAAAGGAGCAATGCAAATCCATCACTACCCGTAGTGGTAAGGTGGTGGGGAGAAATGTAGGGGAGTCTTTGCATCAGAGTGAGAGGGTAGAGAGAAAAGAGAGTGAGGAAGAGGAGGAAGAAAATTTAGAAGAAAAAGAAAAAACAGAAAAAAAAAATGAAGAAAAAGAAAAAACATAAAAAAATGAAGAAAAAGAAAAAATAGAAAAAAATGAAGAAAAAGAAAAAATAGAAAAAAATGAGTGCAAATGGAAAAGAGAGAGGGGTAAGGGAGTGAGTCAGAATGTACCCCTTCTATTGTTCCCTACCCGCATGCTCCTTCACGGAAAGATAGGGAAAGACAATTCAGCCGGTTCATGGACATATTCAAAAGGCTCCAGATCAACATAGCATTCATTGAGGCTATGGAGCAGATGCCTACCTATGCAAAGTTCATGAAAGAGTTACTCACAAATAAGCGGATGTTTGCTGAAGAAGAAACCATAGAATTGGCAGCATGGTGCAGCGCAATAATTCAAAAGACTTTGCCTCCAAAATCGAAGGACCCTAGTAGTTTCACTATTCTAGTTACCATTGGTCCGATTCAGGTTGGTAAAGCTTTATTAGATTTGGGGGTGAGCATTAACTTAATGCCTTTATATATGCTTAGAAGAATTGGGGAGGTGGAAATTAAGCCAACCCAAATGACTCTACAGTTAGCTGATCGTTCTATGAAGTTTCCTTATGGGATAGTTGAGGACGTATTAGTAAAGGTTGATAAGTTCTTATTCCCAGTGGATATTGTTATAATGCACATGGAGGAGGACACTAAAGTTCCCTTAATTTTGGGAAGGCCATTCATGAAGACCGCATGAGTAATCATCGATTTGATAATGGCCAACTCAAGGTAAGGGTTCAAGATGACGAGGTTAACTTCAATTTGTTCGAGCCTATGCAGCACCTAACAGAAAAGCAAGAGTGTTTGAGAGTTGACACTCTTGATAAGATTGTGAGAATTTCCAAAAAGACCACCTTCGAAGATAGCATATTGGAGGAAGCTCTACTAGACTCAAGGGAGGAAGATGATGAGGAGGTCCGTAACTATGTTCGAATGTTGAATTCGGCCAAAGAGATCCCATCCATTCATTTATCAAAGGGCGAGTTGACCAATGAGATGTCAGTTGTAGAAAAGAAAGTAGAGTTGAAGATTTTACCAGCTCATTTGAAATATGTATTTCTGGAGGAGAATGGACAGAAGTCGGTAATCATTTGCAGCACTTTGTCACCCACTAAAGAACAGCAACTGATTTTGGTGCTTCAGAGGAATATGAAGGCTATAGGATGAACCTTATCTGATTTGACTGGAATCAGCCCAACCTATTGCATGCATAAGATTCATATGGAGAACGACTTCAAACCGGTTGCACAACATCAGCAGAGACTTAATCCAACCATGAATGAAGTCGTGAAGAAGGAGGTCTTGAAGCTATTGGAGGTTGGGATGATTTACCCTATCTCAGACAGTGCTTGGGTAACCCCAGTCTTTATATGTTCATGGAAAAGAGATCCATTCAAAGCACTTTCTGAGGAAAAATAGAGATAAATGACTACAAAAGCTCCAGTTTTAGTTAATCCAAGTGCTGGCGATTAAATGAGAAGAAGATTGAAAAGTGATAAAAAGCTGGAAATTTTGAGACAAGGGAGAGTGTTGAGGGAATGCTAGAAGCGTTGAACGAAATATAACTGAATCTGTTGCAAATCCGCTTAGTGTAGGCTATGCGCTCAGTGCATATGGGTCAGCGTAGGCCAAATTCGCTAAACGCATCCTAACCAACTTTGGCCAAATTTTCCTATTTAAGGATCGAAGCATGAGACTTTCAAATCATCACTTCTACAAACGAAAGCAAAGGAGAGTCCTAGGGTTTAAGGGTCTTGCTTGGGAAAGCGGCCGGATACTCCGGAAGCACAATTGTGTCTAGGGTTCTTATCTTTGTAATCTTCTCTATGAAGCAACCCACCATGAGTGGCTGAGGTACTTCTAGTATAGGGATTGGGTTTGAATTGTAACTTCTCATTACTCTTCTGCATCTATGTAATTCTTTGTTTTGATTAAGGTTTTGGTTGTGCACGTTTATCTTATATTTTGAATTGGTATTTTTGTGGAAACGTCATATATTTTCTTAACCCAACCCTAATCCCCAATTTGCCTAATTTTGGGAACGAAATTAAGATAATTGGGTTTTTACAAAATCTGCTTTCATCTCAGAAAAGGAATTGAAAAAGACTTTGAATATTTTTAGGGTTTTCGATCAAAGGATTGACGGAAACTACATTATTATTTTGTTAATTAAAACAAGGCATAGCATGTGATTGCTTTTGAGTTTTGAAGAGATTACAAGAGAATCCGATTCCTATACATTTTTATTATTGCAATTTATTCCAATTTATCGCACTTATTCTCAATTCACATTTTCTACATCTAATCTTTGAATTTCGATAATACATGAAAGTCTTGCGTGAATAGTTTTTCCAAATCCCTGTATTCGATACCTTCTATTCGATACACTTGCTGAGAGGTTTTAATTGAAAACCCAACAATTACCAAGGCAGCCACTTTTGTAACAGGACCATAGCTGCATTATTCCTCAAATATGGAGTGAAACATAAGATATCTACAGCCTACCATCCTCAAATCAATGGCTAGGCAAATGTATTTATTAGTGAGGTAAAGCACCTGCTGCTAAAGTTAGTACATCCAAATAGGAAGGATTGGAGTAAATTATTGGATGATGCATTATGGGCACAAAGAACAACATACATAACACCCCTTGGAATGTCACCATTTAGAGCTGTTTATAGGAAAAAATGTCACCTTTCAATAAAGCTAGAACACAAGACTTATTGGGCTGTAAAAGCTTATAATTTATCTTTAGAAGAAATAGGTTAAGAAAGAAAATTACAACTATAAGAACTTGAACAGATAAGACAATAATTGTTATATCAAGATAGGATAATAATGAAATTTTAGGTCAATTAATTTTAAATCTTTCATAAATATAAGACTCTTAACATTTCAAGAATATTCTTGTGATGCTTTTATACTTTCAAATATTGACAAAAACTTAGTTTTCCATTCTTTTGACAAAATGTAACATGTTGAAAATAAATATATGTACATTCTTACCTTTTTTTTTTTTTTTTCAACTCTTCTCATATCTTCATTTAAATCAATTTCAAATGAACATTTAGATATTTTTCATCTTCCATTCAATGTTAAGAAGGTTTCCGATATCACACATTTTTTCAATATACATAATATTTATACAATATTTCACATGTAGTTTATATCAATTAAGGAAATCAATGATGATTTAGAAAAAATCATTGTTGAAATGTTAAAATTATTTAGACTATGTTGAGGTTAATTAAAAACTTCTGTAGAAGTTAAAGTCAACTTTCACACTAGTGATAATATTAATTCAAATTATTCATCGTTAAATTATTTTCTTTCTTTATAATTTATTTCATATTTAAAATGGATTTCAAACCTAAACTATTTAGTTTAAAACGTAAGTACCCATTCATCTCTTTATCTAATACCTCGTTAGTAAAAATATGTAAAATATTAAGAAAGCAAAAAAAAATGACTTTTTAAAATGTCACAACTGCAATTAAGCCTTTTATTAATTCATAAAATAAAATAATCTGAAGTGACCTCTATCGCTCATATCTCAATAATTATATTCACAGTAAGATAATATAGCTGTTTACAACGGTTATAGGCCTCTTTCTGTTTACATACAATCAATATAAGCAGCACAACAACTACTTTATATTAAACAAGTGGGTTTTAGTACAAAAGGGATCTTAATTTCATTTGCTCACGTAATACGGCATTCGTAAAGTTGATGAATTAAAGTTTTAGGATGAACAATTTCTGACCAAATTTAGGATAAAGTAAGTGTGTGATTGATTTAGAATTTTGTTGGAGTTACATCCTAAATCCTAAAGGCTAAATTAAAGAATATAAATGTTAGGTATACAAAAGGATAATATTAAAAAAATTTTAATAATGGATTATACACAATAATTATATAAAAAAAATATAATTTTGGTTTGTACTAAAAATTTGTATATTTTTATTATTTATATGCTATTCAATTTTTTTATTTTTATATAATATGAGATTTTAACTTACCTTAAACTTTAATAATAAAGTGAGTACAAATTTCATTTTTTATAAGTTAGTTTTGTATGAGATTTTAACTTACCTTAAACTTTAATAATAAAGTGAGTACAAATTTTATTTTATAAGTTGGTTTTGTAAAGATTAGTTAAACTTAAAAATTTTTTTTTTTTTTTTATAATATCATAATTTATCTTTATAAGTATGTTAAATTTATTAAATCATCCCTTATTAAATTGTTGTTAAATTATCTATATATATCTAAGTTAAAATGTTTTAATATGAAGATAATGTATTAGAGAATTTACTTTAAATAAAATTAAAATTAAATTAAAGTTTATTTTTTGTTACGTTTTATATTCAAAAATTAGAAGTTACTCAAAACAATCTCAAAGTGAATTATGAATTTGGATTTGATTTCATCTTGGCTAAGACAATCATACACTAATTAAAAATTCAGATTTTCATCCTACAGTTTAGATTCATGAACGCTTGGATACATTAACACATGGAATTAATTTCTTTTTAAGCATCAAGTTGTAATGGGGATCATCAAAATTTGACCAGGAAAGTAAAAGGTATATGTTGGTTGTACTAGCAATTGTTTCGGTCTCATTCCTCAACTATACGTAGTTTATTTAGCACAAACTACACGGGTACGTAGCTATTGATGATCTCATCACTCTCTTTTAATATTATTATTATTTTGTTTTACATCTCATAATATTTTGAGTCAAGAAAAGCGATCTCGTGCCAATCTGTAAGCAGTGACGTCGGTAGAATATAATCCATCTTTCTACTTAACTTATTCCATACTCCTCATAAATGTTTATTAAAATATTATTTAAATTTTCAGATCCTGAATAAATGAGATTTAATTAAAAGGGAAATATTGATCAAATTGTTATTTAAAATTTTAGATCCTAAATAAATTAAGATTTAATTAAAAGGAAAAATCTGTACTTATTTATAATTTATTTGCAAGAAATTATAATATTATTTTATTTATATTAATTTGATTTTATATTTTCTTCTTATAAAATAAAGTTTCTTATAAAAATAAAGTAAAAAAAGTACATATATATTTTATTCATTCATTATAACTACAAAAAAAAAATTTATTACCTATAAAATATTTCTCACGGAATTTTTTTTTTTGAAAAAAAATTAATTACCCATTGAATATTTTTCACAGATTTATTTTTATGAAAAATTTTTATAAATTTGTTTATAAAAAAAATTTTGATGAATTTTTGTGGGAAATTTCTCATGGATTTGTTTGTGGGAAATTTTCCATGGATTTTTTGTGATTTTTTGTGAGAAATTTTCTACTAGCATTTTACCTACAAATTTGTGGTAGTAGGAAATTTGTGGAAAATTTGTGGGTAAAAAGCTGGTAGGAAATTTTTCACAAAAAATCCATAGAAAATTTCTTACAAACAAATCCATGGGAAATTTCCCACAAACAAATCCATGGGAAACTTTTTCATAAACAAATTTATAAAAAATTTCCTACAAATAAATTTATGAAAAACTTTTATAAAAATAGATCTGTGAGAAATATTCAATGGATAATTATTTTTCTTTCACAAAAAAATTTCGTAAGAAATATTTTATGGGTAACAAAAATTTTTTTGTAATGATTAATTCAATTCATTCATGTACATGTGTTTGGGTTGCACAATCGTTATAAAGATTTAAAATAACAATTAATAAATATTTAAAATATTTACAGATATAACTAATATTAAAAATAATAATTGGAATTGTGGATAATAACGTTATAGATCATTATTATTAATAATAAATAACATCCTTTCAAAAAGTTAATATAATAATAAGGTTTTAAATATTTTAATTTATTGAGATCATTTTAAAGATAAAATTGTAATAGAATTGAATTTGAAATTTAAAGCTAATAATATTTAGATGTGGTGATTGACTCTTTCGATATTCTACTTAGCTTGAGGTCCAAATATTGATGTTATGTATGAGATCATAAACTTAGTCTTCATGTGGGGAACTTGTTATGGTACGATAAAAAATTTCACATCACTTAATAGTAGAGGTTAAGGATAACTTATGTTTATCTTTCTCTCTCAATCTATCAAGATACATTTTAAGGATAAAATACTATCCTAGAATACTTCAGGTCAAAATTGAGGACATAAACCTTTAACACTCTACTAGGAGACTTGTTCTAGTACATAAATTCTCATGTTATTTAGAAGTTGAGGTTAAGGATAATTTTTGGAAACATTCATCTTTCAACCCATTAAGACATCTTTTAATCAAAATGAGCAATTCTTCAAAGATTATTAATCATAATGATACTATCTTAGAAGACTTGAGGTTGACACACTTAAAATAATGGAAGAGACCTCATTGTCAATAAATTTAGTAAGAAACTATCATGCGTGGACAAGAAAGTAGTAAGCATGATAGTCTATCAATAAATTATTTTTTAGTTAGTGATGGATAATTATCAACAAATTTTGTTAGTAAATTATGTTTTAGTTGAAATCAAAGATATGTCAATTATTCTGCTGGTACATTTGAAGTGACATTGCTAGAGTTTTTCAGAGGAAACTTGTTGATAGATATGTGCATTGGTAACAATATTCGTCGGAAAATCCGCTGGAAAAGTTGATGGCATTAGGCACCAAAAATTGGATAAGGTAATTAAGAATTACCTCTAGTTCTCCTTATGCCTCTTTTTCTTCAACAAAAAAATGACGCCCCTCCTCTTCTCCTCTTTTTTTTTCCTCCTTGGTTTTATAGCAGCCACCCCTTTTATTACATACCCCTTCCCCCTTAGGTTAAAAAATTAGGTTAATTTTCTTTGGGCCATGGGTTTATTGGGTTTGGGTCTCCATTTTTTTTATATATACTTCATTTTTTATTTTGGTCCCTTTTTCTCTCTTTCTTTTCTTTTTATTTATTTATTTATTTTATTTTAAGAAAATACATAAATACATAATAAAATAAAATAAGTAAATAAAAATAATTATTTCTAAAAAATTATTCCTATCTTATTTTTAGTGATCTCTAACTTTATAAGTCTCTCTATCTTTATTTAAAACATTATCTTTTATTTTTTTATTTTTTAATGATAATTAAATAATAATAATTAATAAATAAATAATAAAAGAAGAAAAAAAAAGAGTATATATATATATTTTTTTTTTCTTTCGGACGAAATTGGGTGTCAACACAAGTCTTGAACTGCAACATGTTCATCTTGAGTAATAGTCGGTGGTTGATGTTCTGGTTCATCATTATCATCAAGATCTGGAAAAATAAGTTGTTGCCCTGCAACTTCATTATAATTCCAAAAAGTTTCTTCATCAAATATAACATCTCGGCTTATGACAATTTTCTTAGTGTTAGGGTTATACAATTTATAAGCTTTTGAAATATCACTAACACCAAGAAAAATACACTTATCTCCTTTGTTGTCCAATTTGCTTCTTTGTTGATTTGGAATGTGAGCATATGCAATGCACCCAAAGATTTTAAAGTGACTAACATATGATTTTCTACCACTCCATGCTTCTTCTGGTGTCTTATTTTTTACTACCAATGTTGGACTTCTATTCAGAATGTGAGTACACCAATTGACTACTTCAAGCCAAAAATTTTTAGAGATATTACTCATTGTTAAAATACTCCTCACCATGTTGAGAATGATTCTGTTTTTCCTTTTCTGATACACCATTTTTTTGTGGTGTATATGCCGCTGTCAACTCCCTTCGAATTTCATGTTCTTCACAAAATTCTACAAACTCATTAGAGCAATATTCTCCACCACGATCTTTGCAGAGAGTCTTAATAAGACATCCTGATTCATTTTCAACTCGAGTCTTGAAGCTTTTAAATGTAGAAAAAACTTTTGACTTTTCCTGTAAAAAATATACCCAAACTTTTCTAGAAAAATCGTCAGTGAAAGTAATTATATACCTTCTACCTCCATTGGATGTAGGTTTGATTGGGCCACATAAATATGAATGTACTAGCTCCAAAACACCCTTTACTCTCCAAGATTTGCCACTAGGAAATGGAGAACGATGTTGTTTGCTAATAACACATTCTTCACAAACTTGGGAGGGAGCAGTAATTTGTTGAAGTCCTGTCACCATGTTCTTTTGTTGGAGGGTCTTCAATCCTCCAAAGTTCAAGTGACCATAATGATAATGCCACAACCATGAATGATCCTTTACATTAGCCATCAAATCAGATTGAATGCTTTCAATCTTGAGCGAAAATAACCTGTTTGAAACTCATTTGTACAATTGCAATAGAACCTCTAACCAGATCATAAATTTCACAAGCCCCTTTACTAATGGTGATAACATACCATTTTTCTTGTAACTGTCCAGCACTTAACAAGTTACTTTTTAAATCAGGAACATACAACACATTAGAAATTTTTTCAACAAAACCTTTTTTGGTTCTTATATTAATATCACATTTTTCCATCACTTGCACACTAGAGCAATCACCAAAGCTTACAATGGAGTGAAAATTTTCATTTAAATAAGAGAAAGAAGACTTGTTACCCGTCATGTGGTTGTTGCAGCCTATACCCATATACCAAATATTTGGCTCAATATTCTTTGTTTCTTGAATATTCATCAACAAAGTCTCTTCTTCCCTTATCTCTACAAGATTTGAATTTTCTCCTTTTTTCTTATAGTCACGAGGCAACCAGGTATAACATTCAGAAGCATAATGCCCAAAGTTATGATATCTAAAACATTCTACCTTGGACTTGTCGTATTCTTTTCCTCTACCTTTGTCATGAAATTGATCATTATTGCCTCTGTAATTCCTACTGGAATCTCTGTTTCCTTGACCTCCTCGTCCTTTGCCTCTACTTCTACCTCTTCCTCTAAAGTTATTGGAATGAGTATTGGTAGAAGCATTCAAAGCTTGCTCCTTAACGTCTAGTTGTTTGAACTTCTATTCATGCACCACCGATGAGCTTTGCAATTCATTGAATCCCAAATATCCTTGGAGGTTTCTTTATTCAAAATGGTTTCCAGGATATTTCGGTCAATGGCTTGAAATAAGTAATTCTTAGCTTTGAGATCTTTCAACTTCATTGCCTCCAATTCAATCCTTTGTGCATCGGTCACTGTTGTGTCATGTGCTATTATTCCTTCTGAAACAACTTGCCACTAATCCTTAGACCTCAGGAAATTCTCCATTAACATGCTCCAATGATCATAATGACCATCAAAGCGAGGAATTGCAGGCTGAACAAAACTATCAGAAGCCATTGCAAGTGATGTGGTGTTAGAAAAATGAAAAAGCTTTGGCTTTTTTAATTTTCAAGAACCTGATCTCGATACCACTGTTAGAAACCTGAAGGAAGAAGTCTGTATATTTTATTAATTGAAAAACCTAATAAATAGGCAACATACACATCTCTACAAACGACTCACTATTACAACAGACATTTAATTCTCTTAAAAGCTGAGTAACAAATATTCAAACAAAATATGAGAGAGCCCAATTAAATGTAAACCCTAAGCCCACTTACTTAGAAAAGGGAGAGATTATAAATAGTCTATTTAACCCTAATCCTCTCATTTTCACTCTTGTTTTTAGAAAACCTTAATTTTATTCTCTCAAATTTCTCTTAATTCTTTCCAAGAATTCTCCTTCAATTGTTATCTTTTTGAAAATTCGAGAACATTGGGGGAAAGAGCGTGAAGAGTAGATTAATTCTCTCCGAATAGAATTGTGTTTTGAGATCTTTTAAAGGTAAGGGAAGCTAATTAAACAAAATTATTCATGATTTATTGGATTATTATGTGTGTTTTTGTGTTATTATGTGAGATTTATGAAATTATATTGATTATTATATCTCATAGTGTGATTTAGGTTTCGTCCTGAGATTGAGACCCTATTTCGGCTTGATTTTGTTCCGAATTTTGAAACGTGTTCTTCATGAAAGTTGTAGTTCTAGATGTTATCTAACTTCTGGCTTTTATTTCACCTAAAAAGGATAAGTATAACTCAAGATGTGATTTTTTTCGTAATTAAAGGTTAAGCTGTTACGAAAATTATTTTCTTTGAAATTACGAACCCTTTTGGGTTGTTTTGGTTACGAATTTGGGAATGTTTTGTTCATAAATATTTTAGCCCTAGATGTTAGCTAATGAATGGTTTTTATTTCACATAAAAATAATGTGTAAAACATAAGGTATGGATTTTTGAGTGATTAAAGGTCATGCTGTGAGGATGAGTGAGATGTTTTTGAAACTATTTTTGCTTGAGCGAAAGTTTATTATTTTTGGATAAATATTCATATTCTAATTTGTATTAAAAGAGAATATATATGTGAAATATGATAAAATGTTATAAGATATTTGTTGTATAATTAAACTATTGAGTTATGTGATGTGTGAATTGGTGATGTATTGTGATTGGAATTGGATTTGTGATAATGATGTGAATTTTGTTTATGAATTGTGACTGAGGTCACAAGGATTTGTGATGACAAAGGTACCAATGAAATTGAGATGGCAGTGGAGCCAATGAATTGTGATGGTGCCAATGAGATTTAGATGGCAGTGGTGCTAATGAGATGAGATTGTGATGAACTGTGAATTGGATTGTGTTGTTATGTGTGAGCCAGATAGTTATCATAGGGTACTATTTGGTGTAACTTTAGTGTACATATGGAATTCTAGATGTCTCTGAAGGAGGTATCCAGACTTCAATGGGATTCTAGTCACATAGACAAGGGTACCATATGGTGGAGGTCGATGGAGGTTTCGACTGCGCTTATCACTAGATGGGAGGAGCCATCAATTCTTTGATAGGTGTGTGTAGGAATCACCCTGACATGCGGTTACCAGAATGGTGATAGGCGTGTAATCCTGAGGTGGAAAAGACTCTGAAGGGATTACCAATCCTGAGGTGATTACAAATCCTGAGGTAAAAAAGACTCTGAAGGGATTACAATCTTGAGGTGAAAAAGACTCTAACGGGGTTGTGTTTATGGCCCGGTAACCGTATGTTAGGTGTTAGCCTCTGAGATTAAGGACTCCATATGATTTTCTGGAAGAGTCTGTCTAGCATATTAGGTGTTGTTAATGAATGAGTGTGATGAATGTGTGTGATTGAGAACGACTATGATGGTTTGAACATTTTAATATATTTATATAAATAATTGTGAAGATGAAATTATGAATTATATATATTTTGATTGATTTTGTTTACATTAGCTTACCCTTTCTGTTTGTGTTTGTGGTTTTGTTGATGTTGCGATGATCGTGTCTTGACATGGGAGCAGATAACAATGCAGGTGAAAGGTAAACACAAGTTTCAAGTTTTGCCTAAAGGAGAATTAATTTTATGCTGATGAATAATTTCATGAAACTTTTGTAAAGACTTTATTTTGAAGTGAAATTTTATGTATTTAGACGTTTCATGTTATATGATGTTTTGGAAATTATTAATAATGTATTGGTAGATTTTTATTCCATTATAACAGCAAAATAGGTATATTTTTTGTATGTTACAAATATCGTAACTTACTCAACAATATTGTAACAGACATTTAATAATAATCAATAAGAATTAATATTTATTTTTAACATCCTGTACCATAATGTGCCCGATTGGCAAGTCTTTAATCTGATTTATGTCCATGCTTAATTTGTCCCTTGATAAACTGCCCATCCCCTCAATTTTTCCTATCTAGATTACCAATGCTAAATAGTTATTTCACTATTGTTGTTGATGGGGAAAACAGTAATAACAACCAATGATGCAACAAAAATAATTTCCCCAAACTTGTAAGAATATATGAGAAGCAAGAACAATAAAAATTGTTAGAAAATAAATAATAAAAGAAAACACCAATATTTTTAACCTGGGAAAATCCCCTTAGTGTGAGAAGTAAAAATCCACGGACACAAGCCACTCAATCAACCTCCACTAAGATCAAATAAGGGTACAAGAAAGTCAGATCAAACGCACAAATAAGTGCCTACAATCAGCCAATACAGCAAAACAATAATGCTCTCAAATTTGAAGAACAAAGAAAGAGAAACCTAAAAAATGGAGTAACAGTACAAGATTGATAACTCTAACCACAGACCTCCAATTGACAATCCCAACGGTCAAACTAAAGAACCACCTCCCACAAGCCGATTGTCAAAATTTCAACACGATCCAACTGTGAACGAAGCGGTAATCATAATTTTATCGAGACTATTTTGTAAATGTGGCAAACTGTATTCTCTCATTTTTCTCTCCCAAAAGACGGTGAAATTAAACCTCTCTTTTCTATACTCTCTGTGTGTACTCTTTGTATCTCTTAGAAGTCTCCTCTCCAATTAGGTTAAATAGGATAAAATGAGCTTAACCCAATTGGACTTTTTAAACACATAGTTGGGAGCCCAACCCAACACATCTCCCCTCACAACTATGTGGTGGTGACCACCAATTCAGCGATCTCACAACGAGTTTCAAATTTCTGTCTTGGCAATGCCTTAGTCATCATATCAGTACCATTGTCATCTGTATGGACTTTATTCAATTCCAGTAACTTAGCATTGAAAGCATCACGTATCCAATGATATCTCACATCAATATGCTTGGACCTATAATGAAAATTTGGATTCTTACCAAGATGAATAGCACTTTGACTGTCTACAAATAATGGATAATTGTTCTGCACAAAACCAAGCTCTTGCAAGAATTTATTGAACCATAACAACTCATTGCATTCTTTTGTAATGGCAATGAACTCCGCTTTTGTAGTAGACAATGCTACGCACCTTTGCAATCTTGATTGCCAAGCCACAGCTCCCCCTGCAAACTTAATCAAATAGCTCGAAGTGGACTTTCTGGAATCAATATCTCCAACCATATCTGAGTCTGAGTAACCCATCAAAGTAGGTTTATCACCTCCAAAACAAAGTCTCAAATTACTAGTACCATGAAGATACCTCAAAATCCATTTCACAGCATTCCAATGCTCTTTACCTGGGTTTGAAAAAAATCGACTGACTGTACCAACATGTACAATATCTGGTCATGTACATATCATCGCATACATCAAACTACCCACTGCAGATGCATAAGGAACCTTACTCATATATGTCTTCTCATATTCATTTGAAGGACTCTATTTAACACTCAATTTAAAATGAGTTGCAAGAGGAGTGCTTACAGATTTAACATTTTCCATATGGAATCTCTGCAACACCTTAATGTATTGCTCTTATAGCCAAATCTTCTTTTCTCTTATATCACGTAAGATACTTATGCCAAGAATCTTTTTAGCAACTCCCAAGTATTTCATGGCAAATGACTCGCTCAATTGCTTCTTTAACCTGTCAATTCTGGAAATATTTTTCCCAACAATAAGTATGTCATGAACATATAACAACAGGATAACAAAGTCATCATCAGAGAACTTTCTAACAAAGACACAATGATTAGAAGTAGTCCTTTTGTAATCTTGATCACACGTAATGACTCAAACTTCTTGTACCATTGTCTTGGAGCCTACTTTAAACCGTATAAATTCTTTCTTAGTCTACACACATAATCTTCCTTACCTTCAACATGAAAACCATCGGGTTGTTTCATGTAGATCTCTTCCTCCAAATTACCATGAAGGAAAACTGTCTTCACATCCATCTACTCAACCTCCAAATCAAAAGGTAGCAGCTAAACTCAACATAGTTCTAATGGATGCCATTTTCACTACAGGTGAGAAAATCTCATTGAAATCAACACCCTTTCTCTGTCTAAATCCTTTCACCACCAACCTGGCCTTGTACCTTGGAGATGTAGAATTAGCCTCTTGCTTCACCCTGAAAATCCACCTATTCTCTAAAGCTCTTTTGTCCTTAGGCAACTTTACCAAATCATAAGTGTGATTATCATGCAAAGATTCCATCTCATCTTGCATTGCATCTAGCCACTTTTGTTTTTCTTCACTTTCCAAAGCTTCTTAAAAACACTTAGGTTCTCCACCATCAGTCAAGGTTACATACTCATAAGAAGAATACCTTGAAGAGGGTTTACTAAGCCTGTTGGACCTCCTCATAGGGAGTTGTGGTAATTCAAGTGCAACATCATGATCATCATCATGTACCATATCATGTTCCTCTTGAGAATTGTCAATTGGAACCTCTACACCATCTCCAACCTGTTGATCATCAATATCACCAAGTTGCTCATCATTTTGAGCATGAGACTCAACATTATCTACATATTGAACCGGATTACCATCAATGAGATTATCATGTTTATTGGGTCTAGTCTTCTCTACCTTGTTAACATCTTCAATGGTTTGGTCTTCCATGAACTTCTGACAAGCTTCTTCTCAATAGGATCATACAACCTATAGCCAAATTCATCCTGACCATAACCAATAAAGACACACTGCCTTGTCTTTGCATCCAACTTGAATCTTTCATCCTTTGGGACATAAACAAATTCCTTGCAACCAAAGACACGCAAATGATCATAATTAACATTGTTTCCAAACCAAATTTTTTCTGGCACCTCAGTATTCAAAGCAATTGCAGGATTAAGATTAATAACATGCATAGCTGCAAGCAATGCCTCTCCCCGAAAATGCTTAGGCAACTTTACTTCAGAAAGCATACATCTAATTTTTTCAATCAAAGTTATATTCATCCTCTCTACTAGACCATTTAACTGAGGAGTTTTAGGAGGAGTCTTTTCATGCCTGATACCCTGCTACTTGCAATAAACATCAAACGATCCATAATACTCACCACCATTATCAGTACAAATGCATTTCAACTTCTTGCTTGACTGCCTCTCAACCAAAGCATGAAATTCCTTAAACTTTTCAAACACTTGGTCCTTTCTTTGTAGTGCATAGACCCATAACTTCCTAGAACAATCATCAATAAAATTAACAAAGTAAAGTGCACCATTGAACGAATTTACCTTTAATGGACCACAAACATCAAAATGCACCAATTCAAGCAACTCTGACTTTCTTGAGGGAGGATGCTTCTTGAAGGATACTCTGGTTTGTATTCCAGCCATGCAATGAGAACATTTCTCCAACTCTGCACTCTTCAAACCCAAGAGTAAATCCTTTTTGGCTAAACAATTAAGCCCCTTTCACTGATATGACCAAGCCTTCGGTGCCACAAAGATGCCTCCATATACATAGCATTCACACTGTCCTTAGCAACCAAAGCTTTAGTCCAATATAATTTATAAATTTTCTCCCTTTTGGCCATAACCAAGTTACCTTTAGTGAGCTTCCATTTACCGAAACCAAAGTGATTATCATAACTCCTCTTAGTAACAAATGCACTCCCATGTTGGTTTGCAAGCAAACATCACCAACACCTAAAACCTTTGACACACCATCATTACCCATCTTCAACACTCCAAAATTACCAAAAGTGTAAGATGTGAAGAAATTCTTCTTTGGTGTAACATGCAGTGTAGCATCACTATCAATTATCCACATGCTCTCATCAGATACAAGATTGATACACGGTCATCATCATGATCATTCTCATCCTGCTTGTCCTTCTTGCCTTTGTTTTTCTTTTTCCACTTAAAACATTATTTTTTAATGTGCACAGTTTTCTTATAATAATGACACTCAAAATTCTTGTATCTTGACTTAGACTTTGTCCTACTATTCTCTCTATCATCCTTCGGTTTCTTTTCCTAACTTCTCCCCCTATTTTCTGTGACCAACACATCAAACTAAGATGAAGAACCATGTGTCTTCCTTCTCATCTCTTCATTAAGAGCACAACTCTTTGCCATTTGAAAGGAAACAATGCCATTAGGAGCAGAATTTGTAATTGAAACCCGAAATATCTCCCAAGACTCAAGTAGAGTATTCAGCAGCCATAGTCCCAAAACTTCATCATCAAAATTGATACCCATTCCTAACATTTGATCTAGGAGCCTGATTAAACCTTTAGTCATGTTGTTTTTTCGAACAATTTCTTAAATCCCCTTAATGTAGTAATAGGGAGACCTTGAGTGTCAAATCAAGGGAGCAAGTTAGGAGGCTTGGTTGTTTCTGTTGTGAATGTAATGCAATGCTGTAGGGGATGGTAATTATATATTTTTATGCTATTGTTTTAGTGACTTAATGAATGATTATAATTCTGTTAGTGTGGATGAAGGTGATGCAGTGTATATGGTGGAATGAATTTTAAGTTGGATTAAGGAGTTGAGGAAAAATACAAATTCGATGGAAATTTTGATGATACAAACAGTGGATGGAATGATGCAGAATTTCAATATAGGAATAGTGATATGGTGAGTGGATGAACGAATGATTGTGTGTAGGTATGAAGGACTAGAGTTTAATAAGTGCAGAATTGGAATGGGTGAAGGATGGCAAATGGTGCTAGTCAAGGTTAATGAGTGGATGGAAATCGAATGGTGGCAGTTTGCGGGGGTTCTGTGGTTTGGAACTGGTCCTATGTAGAGGTAATGCAGAATATGAATCTAGATGCTTTAATGATTGAACTATTGTATTGTGCTAGTGCAAAATTGAAGTATGTACCTAGGTTGTTACTGATGCAAGGAAATAAATCTAAGTGCAGAACCTAAGAATGGAGTTAAATCTGAGATGTTGCATAATACAAAATCAAGTTGTTATTTGAATTTTTGAATGCACAGTGAATTCGAAATGAATGATTATGAACTAGTGCAGAATTGAGGTTACAGTAACATGAATTGAGATGAGCAGTTTAGTAAACTCTAGTGTGCAGGAAATTATGGAATTATTACGTGCAAGTTCCCTTTGGAACTAATGTGACTCAGGGCTGTGCAAATGCAGAATTGGAGCTGAAATGAAACTAAGATTGAAATGCATGTAAAGTAACTAATCAACTATCTATAGAATAAAAAACGTGAAATTCAAACTAAAGAAATGAACAAATGCATATTCGCTACAGAAACCAGGCTATAGGCAACAGAATTGAACCTAGTGCAGAACATAACGTGGATCACAAGCAAAGCTGAAACGTTGAATTGAAATCTAATCTATTATTATCTTTTGGAAGTAATTGAAAACAGTAACAATTCGATTGAAATGGACTGGGTTATAGCAACTACATAAGCGAGTTAAATTTTAACAGATTATCTAATTGAAGGTTTCAAAGAAGGAGAAGCACGTGGAGAACTGTGTTGGATCTTGCTAGATTTTAGAACTGATTTTTTATACCATTGAAAGACATCCAATTTGTTCTGAAATCCTGCAAGATACCAAGGGACTGTTCTCCTATGATTCAGTTCTTCAAAACTTCCAAGAATCAAGAAATCACAGAATTGAAAAAGCTTTGAAATTAAAATATCTAATGCTACAGGAAAAGAAACTAAACCAGATTATGTGGAAGGATTGAACGGTGACGTAAGCGCGTGAAGTAAACCATTAAAAATGGAAAGATTTAAGAAATGAACGTGGAGAAAGATAGGAAGAAAGAATGAGAGAAAAAGCAAGAAACTATAGAAAACTTACTTGCATTATGCTAAAAACTTGGAAACTGATGGTAACTACCACAACTAACTACTTTACCGAACTCCATGCACAAGGAAAATAAAAAATTGAATTCTAAATGCTCGATTCTTTTGCTAAATTTCTCTACCTATTACATAGTAGCTTAGTCTATTTATACATTATGAAGGTTCAAGTTAATGGATGGGCCCTTGCATGAACTGGCCCAGATTTTCTTCAATCACGTTTTCCTTGTTGGTTTTTTCACGTGGGTGCACATGGGTTAACTTAGAACATGCGTCATTTGCTCATTTCTCCTTCGAATTGAATGATTCAAGTTTCCCTATGAAGATACATGAGTCTACTTTCAATCAAGCCTAATTTCGAGATTTTAGGGACTTAGACGAGTTTGATGGGCTTCAATCACCAAGACAGGTTTATCACGTGTGCCAGCTGGTGTCAGCTACTGTCGAGCCCACTTAAATTTCTTACCATAATTCCAATTCTAATCCAAATTATATGAGTCGAGATCCAAATTAAAGCCCACTGAGTCTACTTTTATATGTCATTGATTTCAAGATTTTAGGAACATTGGTGCGTTCTGGAGGTTCACTTCTTCAAGGTTGACTATCCTGGACTCGCGAACTGTAGTTGACCTGACTTGGATTGACTATGAAAAATCCATTTCTGAACCAAATTGCACGATTCCTGTAACTATGAGAAGCTTCATGTGTCTATTTTAATCTGCATCAAGAATCACGATTTTAGGAGCTTTGTAGCAAAAGATATAAACAAAAGAGTCAGTGAACGTCAGACTGTGGTTTTGATAAAAATATGATAATTTTGTACTGTTTTATAATGATTTTGATCTAAGCTTTCTAACTCTTACAGAGTATATTTTGTAGCTTAATTTAGCTGTTCTATTCTATTAAGAATACTTACACATAATTATTAACCAAATTAAATATGTTAAAATAAAGTCTCATTAGAGCCCTTGAAATTCATTTAGATGATTTGAAATGGAAGAACTCTCCCTATACCTCAAATTCATCAAGCAATTCAATAAATACAATTTATTATTACTTGACTTAGAAGCATACAAAGACTCAATCTTCTACCATAAAGTTCTAGCATTTATATCATTAGCAATGTGATTATAAACATTATCTTCTACGTATTACTGAATAAAGGCACACACCTGTTGATGCTCAAATTCCCATTCTTCATCAAACATAGATACTGGCTTCTAAGTAGCAAACACTAGAAGATGCAATTTCTTCACAAACAACAAGTCTTTCATCTTGCCCTTTCATAAATGATAATTTGTACCATTTAGAGAAACCATCTTTGTATTTTCCTCCATCATTCAAGCAAGTAAATATAACCCCCAAACCTAGAGCTCTGATACTACTGTGATGGGGTAAAACAGTAATACAATCAAAGATGCAGCGAAAATAATTTTCCCAAACTTGTAAGAATCTATGACGAGCAACAACAATAAAAATTGCTAAAAAATAAATTACAAAAGAAAACACCAATATTTTTAACGTGGGAAAACCCCCTCAATGTGAGAAGTAAAAACCCACGGGCACAAGCCAGTCAATCAAGCTCCACTAAGATCAAATAAAGATACAAGAGAGTTGGATCAAATGGACAAATAAGTGCCTACCATCCGTCAATATAACAAAACAATAATGCTCTCAACTTTGAAGAACAAAGAAAGAGAAACCTAAAAAATGGAGCAACAGTGCGAGACTGATAACTCTAACCACAGACCTCCAATTAACAATCCCAACGGTCAAACTAAAGAACCACACCTCCCACAAGCCTACTGTCAAAATTTCAACACGATCCAACTGTGAACGAAGAGCATAATTTTACCGAGACTACTCTGTAAATGTGGCAAACTATATTTTCTCCTTTTTCTCTCCCAAAAGATGGTGAAATTAATCATCTCTTTTCTGTACTCTCTGTGTGTACTCTCTGTATCTCTTAGAAGTCTCCTCTCCAATTAAGTTAAATAGGATAAAATGGGCTTAACTCAATTGAACTTTTTAAACACATAGTTGGGAGCCCAACCCAACACATCTCCCTCTCACAGCTATGTGGAGGTGACCACCAATCCTAATAGTGGTATCAAAGTCAGGTTTGTCTGGCCCACGAGGAGTAGGTGAGGGATCCTAAGTTAAGGTGGATTCTTGTATCGAAAGGCGATACAAGTTAAAGTAAACAAAGTTCACCACTCGGAAACTCGTGATGCTTCCGCTAGAGGGGGAGTGTGTGCTAATGTGAAAGGAACTCACACTTGAGGGGAGATTGTTAGAGTTCAAGGTGAGTTGGAATCCCACATTGGGTAGAAATAGGAAGATTGAATAGCATATAAGTGAGAAAGACACGAAAACCCTTAGCCTTAAGGTTTTGGGTAAGAAGTGGAGTCGTATTCCTTTATATAGTTGTTGGTTTACCCCATTGGTGAAAATCTCCCGTTGTTACACCTTCCTAAATACCTAACAGTTGTAACCTATTTGTCTCTCTTGATCTCTCCAATGTCATATAATTTGTGACATGCATGAAGACCCTAAAGCATTACCATGTCTCATTCAATCCCATTTACACCATTGTAGCATGCGTGTCTTGATTTTAGCTTCTCAAAACAACACAAGACTTCCCTCATAGAGTCTATTGGTTATTATTTTTGTGACTTTAATGTAAATTTTAACACAAAAGTGATGGTTCGTTTCAACTCTTAACCAAGAAGCATCCACAAACTAAACCAAGGCAAAATTTCAAGTTTGGGCAATGTGTAACATGCAAAATCATTTTCCCCAAATTGTTATTAGGTAAAAACCTAATCTAATCCATCAAAAATAGTAAAGAAAGCATTAGAATTGAAGAAGAAGAAGCCACAAATCACGGAACAAGAAGAATCATGGTGAAAGAATGAAAAACATACATGAAATGAAGAACACACTGAAGAAAATGGTGAAAAACATGATGCACGCAAGGAACTTTGAGAAATGACGTTTTGATTGCACGAAAATGATTCTGAACTCTTCTTCTCTGTTTATTACATTAAGACAATTCTATTTATACTTTAGGTAGTGTACAATTACATTTTACAAAGTTAATCACAGTAGGTGATCCAATAACTTGAGACAGATTCCAAAAGACGCGTCAGGCTCACTTAAGTGCAGTAGCGTACATTTCAATCACGTGCAGTTTCTTCAATTCTTGTCCAAATTAAGCGATTCAAGTCTCCTTTGAAAGGTCTTCAAGTTAACTTTAAAACGCCACAGTTCCCACTAATTTTGGAGATCCAGAGAATTTTGGGTAATTAAATTATTGAAGCATGTCCATTGGGCCGGCCTGGTGCGCTTAACCCCACTTTGATAATTTATATAAAATCCAATTCAGCTCCTAATTTAGTGATTTTGGATCCTCTGGAAAGTTGAATGTGTCTAGTTTATCACACAACTTGAATCATAATTTTAAGAGATCTGTAGAAAAAATGATAAATAAAATAGTGGACCAATGTCAGTACCCGTATACAATATAATATGACTAATTTACTGTTTTTATACAGAGTTTTGTGTTAAGCTTCTAAAGGCCCAAATCATGATTAATTAAGCTTTGTTAATACATTATAAACAATAACATAACATTATTAGCCATTTAAAATATGATAAAATTTAGTCTCACCAAATACCCCACACTTAGACCTTTGCACTCCTGGGCAATGCTTAACTTATGGAATTCCATGTTTTATAAATCAATGAAGCAAAGTGAGCATAAAAATTAACATCCAAGCCTCATGCATCTAAGTTATAGCAGCAAACACTTGACTCCTTAATTTAGAAGCACTAATGATAAAATTAAACGAAGAATCTATCCAGCTTTATTTGAGAATTTCCTCACTTAGTAAAGTGTTTCATTCATCTCTTAATTGTATAATTATAGGTGCTGTTTCACTCAAATATTCTCAATGCAAAACCATTATCATAGGCCTGAATAAATTCTAATTTCAATCATCATAATTACCCTGCATCCAAAGAATCACAAGGACTTTATAATTAGCTTGTAATGGGGCTATGGCTTGTAATTTTTGGGCATGGATAACAAAGGAATACGAGGCTTAAATTAATGGAACTTTGGTCAAAGAAACATGGTTCTAAATATTGCATAAGTGTGGGAGAAGTTTTCATACATATTGCTTTTCATTGCCTTTGGCTTCATAACTTATCATTTTTTTCTTTCTTTGCTTTTCAACACAATCTAGCTTTTGCTATTTCATTCTTTTTCTTTCACTGCTTTTCTTTCTTTCTCAAACCTGTTTTGCATAATTTAAATACCACCCCCACACTTGAGATTTGCTCATTCTTTAGATTAGAACCCTTTCCTTAACCAAAGTCCAAGGTTAAAATTGGTATTTCTGGCTTCATGCTTGTAACGTATAGGTTATAAACAAAGAAAGGATAAATTAGACTCAAGAGGGTGGGTGACTAGGGTCAATAACATTAAAGGTTGGCTTTATTTGGTCAGTGGCTGCAACAAATATGGCCTTGATCATTTTTAGAAGATGCATAGAACCAAGATAATTTACTCAAAATAAAGTCAAGTTCTGCAATAGTTTAAACATCAAGAATAAATCAAGAATCAATAAATGAAGACTCAAATACTCACGGGTTATATAACTCAATTCAACTGGAATCAATCCTGTTTTAACTTAACATGGCATCCTCTAAATCAGTCATCAATATGTCTACATGCATCAACTTAAATAATCACAAAGCAAGGAATAAATCAAGGTTGCAACTCACATAATTTAGAAAACCAAATTACATAAAACATAGTACTGTAGCAGTTTGCTTCACTCAGAATTACAAAGGTCAAGTCATCATAATTTAACTCAAATCAGGTTTGAATCATAATTTAACTTAGAAGCTTCCGTAAATACCCCACACTTGAAAGACACATTGTCCTCAATGTGACTCAACTAAGTTTAGAAAGATAGTACCTGAAAAAGCTTCAATCCGCATAATTAATCACCACATAACTTATTGCTGCAAAACTGGGTTAGCTAAATAAATAACATGATTATTCACATTTGAAACCGGTTGACTCCCATGGAATATATTAAGTTGGTGACCATTAACCTTAAATACATTACCTGTCTTTGGATTTGAAAGTGCAATATGTATCTGAAAATAGCCAGAGAAACCATCCAAGAAGCAATAGTGAGATTTACCTGCAAGGCGCTCCAACATCTGATCAATGAAAGGTAGAGGGAAGTGATCTTTCCTGGTAGCCTGGTTAAGCTTCCTATAATCAATACACACCCTCCATTTATTTAGAACCCTCGCTTGCAGCATCTTATTTCTCCCTCAATAAGTAGTTCCAGACTTCTTTGGCACCACCTGGACAGGAGAAACCCACTCACTATCCAAGATAGGATAGATGATGTCAGCCTTCAATAATTTAGTCACTTCCTTCTTCACTTCTTCAGCTATGGTTGGGTTCAGTCTTCTTTGAGGTTACCTGCAAGTCTTAAATTATCATCAAGCAAAATCCTATGCATACATATAGCAGGACTTATCCCTGGGATGTCATCTAAACTCCAACCAATAGCTTTCTCATGCTGTTTCAATACATTAACAAGAGCTGCTTCTTCTGCTTCATGCTTACTTTTAAGTAATCAAGTGATAAATTATTTTAGTTTTATATTTCTTGAATTGTATAATGTATATATCCTGAATTGCATACTATTTCACAGGAAGAAGAGTATAAACATTTCATTTCTTATGGTGAATTATACAACAAAGTTTATAAAAAAAAAAGATGGAGAGTATGTATCTAACAAAACAAAAAAAATTCATTATAAGTGTGTATAAGTTTTAAATGTTTCACATTAAATTGTATTTATGTATAATATTATTAAAATATTAATTTGATGTAGGAATCATATGAAAATGCTATGACTGAAAAGTATGGGGGAGACACATCAAAACATCTTATAGTTGACTCTGATATTTGGATAAAGATGGGTGGCAAAAATAAGAAAGGTAGAATATATGGCATTGGTCAGAGTTTGAATCTTAACATTCCACATGCTTCATCTTCAACCGTTGAAGGTCCTTCTTTTCAAAATTCAAATCCTACACCTTTGAATGAAGAAATCACTACATTGACAACACAAATATCTAATCTGAAAGAGTAGGTGCAAACACAGTTGCAAGCCCAAACTAAAGTGCAAGCTCTAATGCAAGCCCAAATAAAAGCACAAACAGAAATGCAAACACTTATGCAACTACAAATGCAAGAGCAGATGTAATCTTTTAAGAAATATTTGTTGTAGAGAATCAAGAATGAAGATGTACCTCAATAAATTAAGTACATTATTTCTATTTTAATCTTCTGGATGACTTTTTAGTTGATATAGTGCATTTTAGTCAATATGGTGCATTTAAGTTCATATACTATTTAGTTGATGTAGTGCTTTTAAGTTCATATACTATTTAGTTGATGTAGTGTTTTTAAGTTCATATACTACATCAACTAAAAAGTAGTATATAAACTTAAAAGTACTACATCAACTAAAAAGTTATAAAGAAGATTAAAATAGAAACAAAGTACTTAATTCATTGAGGTACATCTTCATTCTTGATACCTGACAATAAATCTTTCTTAAAAGATTGTATCTGCTCTTGCATTTGTAGCTGCATAAGTGTTTGCATTTTTGTTTGTGCCTTTATTTGGATTTGCATTAGAGCTTGCATTTTAGTTTAGGCTTGCAATTGTGTTTACACCTGCTCTTTCAAATTAGATATTTGTGTTGCCAATGTAATGATTTCTTCATTCAAAGGGGTAGGATTTGGATTTTGAGAAGAAGAACCTTCAACGGTTGAAGATGAAGCATGTGGAATAGTAAGATTCAAACTCTCACCAATGTCATATATTCTACCTTTCTTATTTTTGCCACCCATCTTTATCCAAATATCAGAGTCAACTATCGGATGTTTTGATGTGTCTCCCCACACTTTTCAATCATAGCATTTTCATATGATTCCTACATCAAATCAATATTTTAATAATATTATACATTAATAAAATTTAATGTGAAATATTTAAAACTTATATACACTTACAATGAATTTTTTTTGCTTTGTTAGATATATATTCTTCATCTTTTTTCTTATGAACTTTGTTGTATAATTCACCATAAGAAATGAGATGTTTATACTCTTCTTCCTATGAAATAGTATGCAACTCAGGATATATACATTATACAATTCAAGAAATATAAAACTAAAATAATTTATCACTTGATTACTTAATAATAAGCATGAAGTCTATATTAAGACACAAATGTTATCTCACACTTATAACAAACCTAATATTTAATCTACAACTAATAGTAAATGTTTATTAACAAATATCTTATATCAATTCTACTATATTTTAACATACAGACATTATATTATCATAATATCATTATGACATTAAATGAGTTGTCAATATTGCTATAAAATGTGCAAGTATAAATACCATTTTTTTTCAAATGTTGTCCAAAGCTTCTTGAGTCTCCTATGTGCACCATGGCATCAGGCTTGGCAGCCCTATTGGTCTATCCTGCAATAGACTTCTCTTTTCATTCTTCTGTTACCCAAATGTCTACTAATCCATTCCAAATTTCAGTCCTTATGCATCTTGGTCTGTGACCCTTTAAATCTTCAATTTATCTGAATTTACTTTTTCTTTTGTCTTTTTTCTTGCCTTAGCTAAAGAGTCAGAATATGATCCATGCATGTCAGATTCCAAACCTTTCTTGTCATACTACGATCATAAGTTGAGGCAAAACGATACTTATTCTACACCAATATCAATTAATTAAATTATTTAATTAGTACAAAATTTGATTCATAACTAGTATTTCATTACATTAATAAAATAATTACTAACCATACAATCATTGAATAAAAATTCTTTCATATCAGCAGAATAATTTTTCCAAATTGGTGCAGGATTAGACATTCTCATAAGAACCTCAAGTATAATATCCCGAGTTACTGAATCAAGAATAAACCTCTTCCTACAATTTCAAATAGTCAATTTAAAAATTATCATTTACTAATATAAAGTTGAGTAATTGATTAAGTTTAGTTTTATTTACGGGTTACTAACTTGTTGCACAGATATGACAAGTCTTCTACAACTTCATGGTCAGAATCTGCACTTGAAGGTTCCTCTATAACTTGTGGGTTATTAGATGTTGGGAAATCAGTTGATGAAACTCAACAGAAAATTATACCAGACAACTGTAGGACTAGTGGTGCGATACTGGATTTTGGGTAATTAAGGGCCAAATATGCAAAATAATTAGTGTATTGAAGATAAGAATCCTGAAGCAATGTATGGAAATACAATAAAGTTAAGATCAGGAATAAATTTATCCAATAGAAAGTTGGACTAATACCTATTGAGAAGAAGATAATGGAAACTTGTCTAAGGTAGACTAGTGGTGTGAGATACCATTGAAATAAAGTGGATCAAATAGAAGATAGTCCAATGCGGAAGGCTAAAAAACACCTAAGAAAACATTGGGAGAAACCATTGAAAAATATCCAACTCTAACCTCCGTGATTTTATTAAAACTTGATTTTGTATTATAACCTTTTATTTATTTATCCTTCATTTACTTATTAATAGTAGATCTTTTGAATTAAGTGGATTACTTTTACTATTACACTTGACCGCACAAGTAATTTCACAATAACAAAGTTTTGTCCTGAACACAGGAAAAACAAAAGTCTTTTGATCAAATTATCTTAATGTTTTGATTTAGATTTGAGTTAGAGATAGTTGTAATATTCCAAATCCAAAGACCATTTTCAAACCAAATTATCTTGTGGTAACAATGAGTATGTGTATGTGGTAAGCCATCTTTTATTTAATTCTAAACTTCTAGTTTAGGGAATTTTTACTAATTTTTCATATTTTCTATAGCTTCAATAGTAGTATAGTCTTAACTGTAAAAGGATTATGACCTATTCACTTATTCCTAATTAATGCAGAATAAATTATAAGTCTATTTAAGATCCTTTTCCAAAGAAGGAATAGCAGCATAATGTAGCAATCCTATCCTATTGATTGTTTGTTTCAATCAAACTCTTATTATCCTTCATGCAAATCCTAGATTCTAGCTTTCATGTGATGGATGAATTTCATCTCATCTTCCACTTCATATATTCATCAAATTCATTTTTGCGGACATCAAAGATCAAATTACATTCGTATGCATCAACAAGAAATAGTCTCCTCAATTTTCTTGATTGCAAATTTTTCCTAAACCCACCAATCTCAAAATTGTTCATTTCATAAGTTATGATCCCAGCACCCTAGCAGCTAGCAATCCTACCACTTAAACCACAATAATCAATATATTGTGAAAAAGAGAGAGAAAGAGAGAGAGGGGGAGAGAGAGGGAGAGGGAGGGAGAGAGAGGAAGTGAAGAAATGCATGCAATACAATGCTCACCTGCAGCACATCGTTGATCCTCAACAGAAGAAAGTTTCCTCACTAAGATATCAAGATCTACTAATTCCGAACAGCCATTTGATGTTGTCTTACAGAGCCATAAATTTCCTAACCTTTTAGGTGGTTCCACTCCATTTGCCTCACACCAACTTGATATCAGGCCGTATAAAGCATGGTTGGGTATGAGGATGGGACTTGAAAGAATCTGCTGAATCTTGGGACACGTTCCATGCCCTACTTCAAGCCATTTCTTTATGCAAGATCGTTCATATGTCTGCAAAAAGAGTCAAGATAACATAATTACGAAGTTACTAAACGTGGAAAATTTCTAAATATTATCTTACTAGACAATATTTTCTAACCTTTTGGATTTTTTAAGAGTATTTCTATCAACTTACCCAAGACTAAGCGCGGAACCAAATCTTTAAGTTTTTTTAAATCTACTATTTCTTATATAGTGTTTTTCTTTATGCATCCCACCCCCCAGTCAACCATGATCATATTAATGGCTAGCTCTGCCACTGACCAAAACCCACCACCACCTCAGAAAGAAAAGAAAAGAAAAGAAAACACTGGTACAACCCTGCACAGTCATTGGATACGTACCATATATTGATGTTGTGACAATACTAAAAGAGATCCAATGGCCTGCTGGAGGATGGGAAATGAGTTTAAATCTTGACTAGCATTACTTTGTGAAGCTTCCGACATTATTATATAAAACGTACTAACTCCATTAAGTTTAAATTTAGCGATGCTAGATAACTGTGTAACACTGCAGAAAACACAACCTTCTTTTTATTTATTTATTCTTCTCATCAAAATTTTGAATGCAATTTTCACATCTGGTAACAACTTTGAATTCAAAGAGCTCACGCTATAGGGGGGACGGGGCACTGGGGAAGAAATCAGAGATCAGTTTTCAATAGGACTCTATTTTGTACACAATAATGTGAATGTTCTAAACACGAACTCACTTTTTTTCTAACACAGAAAAACAGGTTCTGAAGTTTTAAACATACTACCAGATAATATCAAAGTAGTTTGATACTTCTTTCCATCTTTTTTTTATAAAGGACGAAATATTAAATAAGTCGAATAAATCTCATGCTGAAATAAATTCTCGATGCAACTTTTCAAGTACCTCAAATACATCCTTTTCAGATTGTCCCCAAACCATAACTGTTGTTTTAATGACCTTTGTTACGGCACATGCTCACTGATAGCAGTGCTCTAGGAAAACTAAATCCAACATTCTAGCGAATCTACTCAAATATCTATTGGTTCAAAAATTAACAACTTTACAGATTTTAACACATGATTCAGACTCAGTAACATATATTGCTCTTACATTCAAAGTGAAAGGAGAATAAGAACTGTTTTTTTCCTCAGTATTTTCAGCAAACAAGTTATAATATAAAACAGAAAATCCTTTTGTCTCCCAGGTATATTTATCTACTATATAAGAAACCCAAATTTTCAAAGATACACGTGGTTATTTCCATCTAATTGTATCATATTATTTTATTGAAGAAAAAAAATTAGCTTAGAAGACAAGCCTGATTCAAAAAGAGCGGCACCTAGGAGCTGAAAACTGCTTACAAGCCTCATTCTCGTCTCTCTCTGTTTAGTCTAGTATGCTAAAAGAATAAGAGAATTAATTTCAACATTTAAAATTTCGGGAATTGACAGTATATTTACAGTTATTTGCAATGTTTACAATGTAATTTTGAGATCTGGAAGTATTTCAGTATAGTATAGGTACTTTAATACTATTTTTATATTGAGTAAACTCCGAAGAGTTTATGAGCAGAGCTTACAAGTTAAGTTTACAGAGTCTCTGAGTTTACATAAACTTTCAAGTTTGATAACCTTGTATATGACATTATTCGACTCATTTATAGACCAAATATTTAGATAGATTATTTATCATGAGATCCCTCTTAACAACTTTCCATAGTTGTCTTATTCTTTCTCTCCCCTTCTCATATAGTACTTAAAAACTATGCAATAAGTTTGGTTACTGAATGCTATCTAAAGGTCGTATAATGTAAACACATAAAGATCACATTTGAATAACGAATAGAAAAGAACAGAACCAAAAAGTGCTCATAGGTTACCATGAAGGAAACTCAAACTAGAAACTGTATAATAAATTAACTTAATTGAAGGTGACAGTAAAGAGCAACTTTGGTTTTCTATTGTTACATACCAATAAACTAAACATATCAGTTAGTCATAATAACTTCTGAACTTCTATAATACATAAGGACAAATAAAAAAATTGATATTAAGTACAAACCTGTCCTGTGCAAATGATAACTGGATCTTTCATTACCTCTAGAGATATTGGGCAGCGAAACTCATCAGGTATAACCAGTGATGGCAGACATAGTTTCACATATGAAACATCAGTATGTCGAGATAAATCCTCACTTGGTGACACATTATTGTTTCCTGATTCCACGGTTAAGAAATCTTAGATTTTTTTCAGCACAACTAACAACATATGACGCCCTCTCTATAACCATCTTCTATCTTCTGTATAGCAAGTGACTCTTGCTTGACGTCATACACATTGATAAATTGTAGCTTTTCACATATAGCTCAGTAGTTTCAGTATCCACAGTAGTTTCAGTATCCACATCATAGCTCTGGTTGTAAACAGACAACAGTTGCTCATAAAACTGAAGACCCGGTCGATCAAACTGCTCTTTAGCTCTTCTAAACTGAGTAGTCACAAGTGCAACCTGAAGATGACAACAGGAGCAGAGAAATAAGAACTTACAATTAAAATAGAATGAAAAGTGGAAGCAACAGACAAACAATAAATTAATGAACTCACTACAAATGAAGACCAAGCACCAAGGAAAATAACATTTTTTGGAGGATATTGGGAAGATCTATAACGAAATTATTTCGACTTATCTTATAATAGAAAGACTAAAACAAATATTTAATTAAGTTTATAAAAGTGGCTTATGACTTTTCTGTTAGCTCTTTTTAGCTTATTTCAATAATTTTTTTTTGTAAAAAGCTACAAGTTTCACATATTCTGGTGCTTCAAAATGGAGAGAGCTCAATGACCTGCATTGTCGAATTCGTTAATGCAAAAAAACACTCAAACAAGTCTGAGCAAATAATCACTTATTTTCTTAAAGATCTCGCCTTAAGCTGACAAAAATAAGCAAAAAATAAGTTGAACCTAACACATACTAAACTATACGCCCAAATGTGACCTTACATTCTTAGCAATTAGCAACGCTTCATGGCATAACCAAAAATAAATAAAAAAACTTTTCTCATGATATAGAATGTACTCAATCACCTTCCCAAAATTACGAACATGCAACATTCTCCTAGGGGTTAGAAGTATCAAATTCTCCAGAGAAAGAAAGTATGACAAACATTATTCACCTGTTCCTTGATTTCTTCAGAAACATCTAGCTCGTCATAGGAGATCTTGCTTATAGCATGTTCAAAACGAACAGCAACATCAGTGAATCTATGCTTAACTTGCTCTCTATCCAGTATCTGCAATTCCAAGCAACAACCGCAGAAACAAACACCAAATGAAATTCAAAAATACAATAAACGAAATTACAAAAACAAAAAAATTAGAAGTACATGCAACACCCTCTCTAATATTTTTTGAACAAACATTATTAATTAAATTTCAGTTTAATTACTCATTTGGATACTCTAATACTCTTTTGAACACATAGTTGATTATATGTTAGTTTAATTACTCCTTTGGTTTTTACACTTAAAAAAAATTTCCCTTTTAATTCTTATATTGAAAAACATTTCTTTTCAGCGATACACATAATTTTCAGTTCTTAATCATCTTTAGTACCTGCATATATATTTTTTAGTTTCTTCGACAAAAGACTCAAAAATTAAAAATAATATATATATATATATATATATAAAAAAGTAGAGAAATCATAATAAATATAAATGTAATTTTTATATTTCTAATATAAAGATTAAGATAAGATGAATTAAAAAAAAAATAAAGAAACGAAGAGTAAGTCTCAATACCAATAATTAAAACTTAAATTTTCTTATAAAAAATACAAAATTACCGAACAGTATTTTAAATATATATATATATATGGTATAATTTCTTTTTGTAATTTTTAATAAATGTTAACATAAAAAAAACGTGTATTGCTATCATTTTTCGAACGAGCAATGGAATTTATTTACCAAAAGCTCGTAGTGTGAATTGAAGAACGCACCATGAAAACCTGGCTTGCGCAGGTGGCGAATTGGAGCAAATCCCTGGCCTTGAAGAGCGCGTCCTGGAGCGCGAGGAAGGAAACAGCACCAGTCAGCAAGACGTGGTCGTGCAATTCGAGGAAGAGAGGAGCGAGGAAGCGTATGCGGCGAGCGAGGTCGCAGCATTGGGTCCTGAGGAGGGGCTTGAAGGCGGAGAGCGGAGTGTTGTAATATCAGATATATATAAATGTTTTAGTGTGAAAGAAATACTTTTTGTGTGTTATTGTGAAAGAAATACGTTTTGTGTGTTATTGAATGAGAAGCTGGCTAACCCTAAACCTTAATATATAGCCTTACATAAAATTAAATTAATGAAAAAAAAAATAGTCAAGGTGGTCCGCTACTTGTTAATATTATGATACACATATTCAATAATAAAAATTATGGAATTATGAAATTAACCAACAAATTTCCCTTTAAATTGAAAGCTATATGCAATCAGTTTATATTAGACGCTAAACAGACTCGGACTCTTAGTGACTTGCGTAGTTTTAGATAAGTATCCAGCTTGAGTAATTGTCATAATATCAGCTACTTGTTCTTGTGTCCAACATTACTTCATTTCAATAGTTCCTACCTTGGTTAGGTCTTTAAGAAAGTGAAAGCGTACGTCAATATGTTTACAACGACCGTGCATTATTGGATTCTTTGAAAGCTTAATGGAAGAGCTACTGTCACAGTGAATTACAGTAGTCTTATTTTGCATTTTGCACAACTTTCCCAACACTCTTTTCAACCATATGGCTTGACAAACACATGATGCTGCACCTATAAACTCAGCACTCAGCTTCTGTAGTTGATAGACTTACAATTGGTTGTTTCTTTGATGACCAGGAAATAGTAGCTGAACTCAACAAGAAAACATAACCTGAAGTACTTTTTCTATCATCCAAGTCCCCTCCATAATCACTATCAGTGTAACCAAAAAGTTCTTGGTTTCCTCCCTTCTTGTAAAAAATTCCAAATCCAATTGTTCCCTTTAAATATCTCAACACCCTTTTAGTTGCCACTAAATATAGCTCTGTGGGATTCTCCATATATCTACTAATTAAATTCACCACAAACATCATATCAGGTCGAGTAGATGTAAGATACATAAGACTTCCCACAATTTGTTTATAGTAGGTCTTATCCACCTTTACACCAGCCTCATCCTTTGTGAGTTTAGCACCAGGAACAATTGGAGTTTGCACAGAATTGCTTTTATCCATTTCAAACCTTTGCAGCATCTCTAATGAATATTTCTTTTGACATAAAAAAATGCCATCTGATCGCTGTACAACTTCAAGACCCAAAAAATACCTCATTTTCCAAGATCTGTCATATCAAATTCATGTTTCATGGAGCTTTTAAACCTTTCAAATATTGCCTCATCATTTCCAGTAAAGATAAGATCATCGACGTATAAGCTAACAATTAACACCATATCTTCCTTTTCTCATAGTCACACTTTTCAAATCCTTCTTTCAAAAAATATGCTTCTATACGGCTATACCAAGCACGTGGTGCTTGCTTAAGACCGTACAGAGCTTTCTTCAATCTATACACTTTATGCTCTTCTCGCTTTTTTTCATAACCACAAGGTTGGTCCACATACACTGTTTCATCTAACTCACCATGTAAGAATGTTGACTTTACATCGAGTTGATAGATTGTCCATCCCTTTTGAGTTGCAAGCGCTACAACTAACCTGATTGTCTCCATGCGAGCCACTGGTGCAAATACTTCAGTATAGTCTACCCCATACTCTTGGGCATACCCCTTCACTACAAGTCTAGCTTTGTACTTGCCTACCTCTCCATTCTCTTTGAATTTAGTTTTATAAATCCACTTCACTCCAACTTTCTTTGCTCCATCTGGTAAATCCATTAATTCTCATGTGTCATTTCTATTTATTGCTTCCATCTCCTCATCCATGGCTTTCCTCCATTTTTCAATTTGAACCGCAGTATCAAAGTGAGCAGGGTCACTTTCACCAGCTGCTAACATGGTAGACAACATTAGATTAGCTTCAGTATTACCTTCAAAAAAATCTTCTCTAGTTTCATAGTCTTCCATCCAAAGTGGTGGTCTTTTACACCTTCGCTGATCGGGACTGAAAGTGCTTTCTTCTATTGTAGGATCAGAGGAAGTAATTTCTTCATTTTGGTTATCTGTGTTATTCTGCAATGCCTCATGTTCTTCTGTTATAAGAGTGTCAATACCCAATTTCGTCCGGGGATTATTTTTTTTAAAATAAATAATAAGTAAAAAAAATTGAAAAAATAAAAAGGTAGAAATATATATTATTATTTAATTATGTTTGAAAAATGTTAAAAAAAATATAGGATAATATTTTATAGATATATAAAAAAATACATTTCTAACACATTTTTTAAAAAAAAGAAAAAATTTACAAAATCATAATAAATAAATAAATACAAAAAGAGGACCCAAATAAAAAAATAAAGTATAGATAGATAAAAAAAAAAGAGGGGACCCAAATAAAAAAAATGAAGTATAAAAAAAAAAAAAAAAGAGACCCAAACCAAGGAACCTTGGTCCAAAAGAAAATAACCCTAATTTTTAACCTAAGGGTAACCCTAAAAGCAAGAGAGGGGCAGTAATAAAAGGGGTTGGTGGCTATAAAAATGGGGCACACGAAAAAGAAGAGAAGGAGAGGAGAAAACAGAGAAAGAAGAAGAGAATCGAAAAAAGGAGAAGAAAAAGCGGGGGATTGGAAGGATAGAAAACCAATTTTGAAGGTATTATTTCTTAGTTTCTTTTTCATGCTTTTATTATTACTGTGCTACACGTTTTGGTTGCTGTTAGTGATAGTTATATTTATGGAGTGTGGTGACGGGTCACAACCACCACCATTCACACAAGCACAAGCAACAACTTTTTGTTTTTTCTGTATTTCATGAAAAACTTCAAGCATTTATCCTCTATTTACTATCGCCTTTATTAACATCATGACCGGTTAAGATTCATATACCCCACAGTCCAGTGCCACTAACATCTTCTCTTATGATATGAAATTCTTTTTTATCGTGATAAGAAAATGCCCTTTGCTATTGGCTTCCACGGGGTACTTTTTACTTCCTTCTTTTTTTTTTTGTTACTGGGAGAGAATGTGTTCCATGATCCCATTGAGTACTACTGGAACTGCTATTGTTCGTCCGTTTTCTTTTTTAATGGGATGTGATATAAGTTCTGGGTTAAGATCTGTTCGGATAGAGGAAGAAGCAGGGGTTTAAGATGCTGTGATTCTTCCTTACGGCATTTGTCTTTACGGCAATGGTGGGTTTCGGCAATGGTGGATACATGGTAACAGTGGGTATGGCAATGATGGGTTACAACAATGGTGGGTTACGGCAATGGTGGATACATGGTAACAGTAGGTATGGCAACGATGGGTACACTGTAATAGTGGTTACGACAATGGTGTGGGATGGTGCAGGAGTGCTTCTGGTTGTGATTTCTTTATCTGAGGACCTTGAAACATAAGTTTTTTTTTTTATCTAATAATGTCAGGGTTGACTTTTTTTTACTAAAAAATGTTTGATTTTCTCTCCTGACTGCCAAATCCCTTTTCTCTTTATTAGTGTTTCTTTCTTTGTTTATTTTATTTATCTTATGTTTATTTATTTATTTATTTATTTTCTTTTCATTATTTTATTATTTATCGTTATTTTTTAATTATTATTATTATTATTATTCAAATTAGTCTATTTATCATATAATAATAAAAAATCTTGATTATTTACATAAAAAATAATAATAATTAACAAATCTAAAATTTAATTTAACATTTTGTCTAACTTGTAATTCATTAGATAATTTTAATATTCATCACGTTACTAAAAAAATAAGGAAATTATGTGAATTCTAATTATATATATGGCTACTCACGTCATTTTGTAATTAGAATTCAATCATATAAAGCATAATTTTAATGTACCGCTTTTAAATAATAATTTTGATATAATTTTAATTAATTAAGTACTTGCTTAAATAAATTTATATTATATCAGTTTATCGTAAGAAGGATAAAGATCAAGTATGATCGTGTGCATCATCTTATATCCTATATCTCATCTTTTATTAATATTTTTATATAAATTTATAATCATTAAATTATGTGATTTATGTTACATTTTCTTATATATATATATATATATATGACCACACGCGTCATTATATATTTTGTTATTTTTATCAAAGTTTACTCAAATTATGATTTTAATTTTATAAATATTTACTAATAATTTTATAATAAACTCTTTTTTATTTAAAAAAATTTTTTATACCAACTTTTAATATGATTGTGAAATTTACATTTCCTTTTCATATTAAAAAGTTGTTTAGATGTTTATACAATCATGTACATTGTCTTATATCAAATGCTTATTATATTTAAATATTTTTTTATATCACTTATATATAAAATAATCATTTAAATATATGGCTATACACGTCATCTTATATTTAACTTTTAACTAAAATTTATTCAGATAAAATAAATATGTTTCAATCATTTTAAGCCAATTTATATAGCAATCTATAATATCCATGTATAGTTTACACTATCTTGATTTAGTATAAGATTGATAAAAAATAATAAAATATATAATTTATTTTTTTTATTATTATTTTTCAAAACTCATATCTCTTTAAAATTATCAATCATAAAATAAATAAAAAAAAATGTTTTAGGAAGAACTACGTAACCCTGATTTTCCATTCTAAATGAAAATACGTAGGAGCAAGGTTAATATCTTGTCGGGCCCAAATAAATTCTAGTTTAATATTTTTTTCCTTTTTTTAACAATAATAATTTTATTACTTTATAATATTTTATTTGTTTATAGGGGAAACAAACATTATAAGGTCATATTTATCTTGCATATTTAATTGAAAGGTCCGTCTTAAGACGGACGTTGTAGGGTGCTAATACCTTCCTTACACGTAATCGACTCCCGAACCCATTTTTTTGTTTCGAAAATCATTTTAGTTTTTCCATAGTTTTCCTTAATAAACTATGGTGGCGACTCCTTTGTTCCCCTAAAAAGGGTGAATTACTTTTTACGATCGCCGGTCCCGTCGTGACTCCGGTCGCGACAGATGGCAACTCCACTGGGGACATATTTGTCTAGAGAATTAAGCCTAATTAATTAATTATGCAAGATATATGTTCTTATTTATTTGTTTTCCCTTTTTATTGTTTTCTATATTGTTGTGCTTTCTTTTGCTAGTTATTTGTCATGAATATTTGATTGTGTTCCTCTTTTAATATTTTTATATATTGTCTTTTCTTTTGTTATTTATTTGCCACAAATAAGTATGTGATTTGACCATTGAACCCTAGGATAGATGACAACTGCTATATCTGTCTGGGACTTTTCTGGTTATTTTGCAGGTGAGGGGTTATGGGTTTGCATCATATGCTCCCTTCCCACACACATTATAACATATCTTGTGCATTGAGTAAGGCTATACACCCGAGTCTGAGTGAACTTAGAAATAGAGGGGTTGTGTAGTAGTGTCAATTGGGATGTACTTCCTATTTGGCTATTGTGAGAACCCCAGCCGGAGTTTGTTCTCTTTATTGGTATCCCCACATCTAATAGACTTCCAACTGTTGTGGGAAATATCATAAAGCGATCTATAGCTCCGGTGGCCTTATACCTTTAAGATTAGGAGTCATCCTTTGCGAGTATGCATATAAATTACCTTAGATTCCTAGGTGTTACACTTATAAACCTTGATTAGGGCACGAAGGGAGAGAATATGATATCCTGTTACCGCTCACCAATTATCTGTTTTTGCTATTAATGTGCATCATAACATATCATATAAAAATGTGCATCATGTCCGCATTGTATTTCATGTAAGTATGGAGCATCTCAAGAGCATGTTCATGCATCGTGGTACTCATCATGAATGACATTATGTTGTCAAAATATCAAGACAAAAGTAAACATATTATAATATGACACAATGTTTGTAGAAAAACTTGATACTATTCTTCAGCAGCCTCCTTTTCTTAAATAGGTGGCAGAGCATATATTTTACATTAATATGAGATATTCTTGAGAATATACAATTAAGAGAGGGATTACATGAGATTTGCTGTTACAATAATAATTATCGAAGATTCTTAACAGCTAATCTATAAAAGATAATAAAATATATTTATGCCTATTAACCTATTAACATCCCCCCTCAAATTGATGCTGGTAAGTTAACCAATAACAATTTGCCAACAAGAAACTGATGGCGCTGCCTAGTCATAGCTTTCGTAAATATATCAGCAACTTGAAGATCTGTGGAGATGTAAGGGAGAGAGATAACATTACTGGTCAATGCTTCCCTAATATAGTGACAATCCACTTCAATATGCTTGGTACTCTCATGGAATACAGGATTTGCAGCAATCTGAATAGCACTTGTATTATCAGCATGAAGAGGTGTAGGATTAGGTTGTAAAAAACCAAGTTGCTCCAAAAGACTACGTAACCACACAACTTCAGCACAAGCAGACGACATTGAACGATATTCAGCCTCAGTAGAAGATTTAGAAACACGATCTTGCTTCTTACATTTCCAAGAAATTAAGGCACCACCAAGAAACATACACCAACCTGTAGTAGACCTACGAGTATCTGGACAACCTGCCCAATCCGCATCACTGTATGCCATAAGCTTTAAGGATGAGTCTTTCGGAAAGAATAATCCACGTGTAGGTGATCCTATAAGATAGCGGATAATGCGACAAACAGCAACAAAATGAAGATGCCGAGGAGAAGACATAAATTGACTGACTTGGTGAACAGCATATGAAATGTCAGGCCTAGTTGTTGTTAGGTATATAAGACTACCTACCAAACGCCGATAGAGAGTTGGATCTGACAAAAGATCTCCTTCATCTTTCCTGTATTTAACATTTACTTCCATAGGAGTATCAACTGGAGTAGTTCCATCTAAACCCACCAATTTGATCAAATCCAGAATATACTTTTGTTGGTTTAAAAAGATTCCATTGGATCGATGATGTACTTCCAATCCTAAAAAGTATGTAAGTTGTCCAAGATCTTTCATGCGAAATGTTGCATGTAGTTCAGCTTGCAGTTTAGTAATCAGTCCATTATCAGTTCCCGTAATGATGAGATCATCCACATAAACCAAAATGAGAACTATACTTGTGGAAGACTTGTGAAAGAAGAGAGAATAATCATATTGACTCTGTGTGAAGGAGAACTTAAGGAGCGTAGTACAAACCTTCTCAAACCATGCCCGAGGAGCCTGTTTAAGCCCATACAAAGAACGTCGTAGTTTACAAACATCAGTAGAAGAAGAAGAAGAAGTCATACCAAAGGGAAGTTTCATGTAAATTTCTTCTTTGAAATCACCGTGAAGAAAAGCATTTTTTACATCCATTTGATGCAATGGCCAAGATTGAGAAGCAGCAATGGCAAGGATAGTTCGAACTTTAGTCATCTTGACAACAGGAGCAAATGTCTCCTCATAATCAATGCCATATTCTTGTCTATTACCAAGAGCCACTAATCGAGCTTTGTAGCGATCCAAAGAACCATCAGAGCGAAGCTTGATGGAGAAAACCCATTTACTTCCAATAGGTTTCACTGTGGGAGGACAACACACAATGTCCCAAGTATGATTTTCTTGTAGTGCCTGTAGTTCTTCCTTCATTGCCTTTTTCTAACATTCATGTTCCATAGCCTGTGTATAACTAGAAGGAATAGAAATGGAAGACAAGGTAGTTGATAAAGATACAGGTGTAAAAAAACCATACCAATAAGGGGGTTTAGATAATCGAGTGGATCGACGAAGGGGTAAAGCAGGATCTGGTGCAGGAGTAGTGACAGGATCTAGTACAGGAGTAGTAACAGGATCTAGTGCAGGAGCAGTAACAGGATCTAGTGCAGGAGCAGTAACAGGATCAAGATTAGGGGCAGAATCATGAAGGGTACCAGAAGGATGATGACGACGTCTTTCCACAACCTGTGAAGAATCTGAAAAATGTGGCATAAAAGATAAAGAGGAAGATGATGGTGCAACATATGATGAAAAGAAATATTGATTTTCAAAGAAAACCACAATCCTGGAAACTCTAATGCGACGAGCATGAGGATCATAACAAACATACCCTTTTTGAGTAAGAGCATATCCTAGAAAAGCACACTTAACAGATTGGGCAGTTAATTTATTACGTTCATGAATAGGAAGATGTACAAAACAAACACAACCAAAAATACGAAGATCAGAGTATGAAGGTGAATGCCCAAACATCTTAAAAAAAGGAGAAACATTATGTAGGGTAGGAGAAGGTAACCTATTTATTAAGTGAACAGCAGTAGAAAGTGCTTCACACCAAAAACGAAGAGGAACATATGATTCAAGTAGAAGAGTGCGTACAACATGAAGAAGATGACGGTTCTTTCTTTCGGCAACACCATTTTGTTGTGGTGTGGAAGGACAAGAACGTTGAGATATGATTCCCTCATTTTGAAGAAAATTC